>VWYI01003013.1:0-11024 GCA_013399455.1 Anthoscopus minutus | reverse complement strand
CCCGTGAGGCTGGGTGGGAGGAGGACCCCAAACCCCCTCACTGCGCCCTACAAAGCGAACAGGGATCCCCTTTCCAGCCTAGCTGGGCACCCCCCGTTCCTCCCTGCACCCCCAAAATGTCGCTGTGGCACAAGGTCCGTGCTCAGCCCCACCCCGGGGCCCCCACGGGACCCCCGCAATTCCCAGCTGGCACCACCGACAGCTGGCACAGCTCCCAGGGGCGCGGCGAGTCCATCCCGGGCTCGGCAGGGCACCCCAGAGCCGTGGGGGACCCCGAAACACCAGGAAAAAACAAACCAGCAACCCCCAAAGCAGCGCCACGGGAGCCTGGAATGAGGGGCCACGGGACGGGACCCCCAAAAATGCCCCAGAAGGAGTCTGGAACTCGGGATAGCACCATGGAACCTCCAAAAGTGCCACTGAAGGAGCCTGGAATTCGGGATGGCTCCGTGCTGGTGTCACCCCCTGAGCCCCTGCATCGTTCACAGCACAAAAACCGCAAAACATTTCCTAATTTTGGGCCACATTTGGATTTTTCCAGCTCTGTTGGCTTCTGCTCACCCCAAATATTGAACATACCTAAATATTTTTCACCCCCCAAATATTTCCAACTGGGTTTAGGTCCTAGGATCCCACATCCATCCCGTCCGGGGCTGCCTCGTGCCAGGATAATTCCGGTGTCTCCCGCTTCCACTGGAGGCAGCCGCTGGACAGCGTGGCCAGCGCATCCCAGGGAGAGGCACGGGCATATCCCAGAGCTCCCGGAGGCAGCGCTCCCGGCCGGAATTCCGGCTCCAAAGGGATTAAACCCACCCGGGTCATAACCAAGGAGAGAAACCACCTGGAAATGTAAAGTGCCGTTTATTTATTTTTTTTTCCCCCCACCCATGATGAAAATATCGAGTTTAAAAAAAAAAAAATTAATTGCACCACCAAACTGCTCCATCCATGCTCTCCTCCATCCATGCTCTCCTCCTCCTCCTCCTTTTCCTCCTCTTCCTCCTCCAAAACCCAGCACCAAAATTTATTGGAAAATAGCCCGAAATTTGAGGAACCTTCCCTGCTTCCCACATAAGAGGCAAAATCCATCCCATGGAGCACCCCACGGTGCCAAGGTGGCTTGGCTGGCCATGAACTGAGCCAGCAAGCACAGACCTCTCAAATGTGGGGTGTTCCTCCCAAAATTGGGGTGTTCCCCTCCAAAAATGGAGGTGTCCCCCCTTTGGGGACGTGGTTGCCCTGAGGGTTGGCCCCAGGCAGTGCAGTGCCTTTGTCCTGTGCTGGAAAACAGGAAAGGAGAAGGGATGAGGGATTTGGGGTTACCCAGCCCTGGTAGTTAATTCTGGGGGAGTGCCATGGTGGGAGCCAGGGCAGGCAGGGGGATGGCAACTGCCAGCCTGACTGGGTGAAAACCAGCCAAAACAAAGAAGGAAAACACCAGAAAATTCCCACCAAACCCCAAATCCTCATGGGGGCTCAGGGTTGGCCAAGCCCATGAGGGGGGAGGAGGGGAATGATTAACCCCAAAATCCACGTGGTGGGAAGGGAGGGGGTCAGGGCCTGGGGGGCTGCAGGGTCCTCGATGGGAGGGACAATCCAGGGACAACGTGGGCTCGGGATGAGGCGGCGCTGGGTGGGTTCATCCCTGGCCAGGGGGCTCCGACAGGGAATCCTGGAGCCCAGCCACCTCCACAATGACTGAGGCCACCCCTGGGATGGGCCAGAGGCAGCTGGAGGGGGGAAATGCAGCCTGGAGGGCTCCCTGTGCCCCAAATGGATCAGGAGAGGGATCCCAATCCCAGGCACAGCCGTGAACAGCCGGGCTCTACCTCCACTGAAGGAAAATCCACACTCTCCCCTCACCTGGACACGGAAAAGGGGGAGCCATCCTCATCCCCACGCCCATCCCTATGCCCATTCCCATTCCCTCCCTCCTCAGCCCCACGGATGTGGCCGCTCCCCTGAACATCCAGCGCGGGACAAGGCCAGGCTTTAAAAGAACCGTTTAAAAATCAAACCAGGCAAACAGCGATCCCTGCTCTGCCCCCAGCCCAGAGCCCAGCTGTGTCCCCAGGCAGGACAGTGACACTGCTCTGGGCCACCCTAGGCAGGGTTTCTCCATTCCTGATCCCACTGATGCTCCACCCCAGAGAGAAAACCCGGGAGGAGGTGAATCTGCCCAGCCCCTCATCCCCATACCACCTCACACCCTCCATTACCTTCTTTGTAACCCGAGTGAACAATTTCCAAAAAAAAACAAAAACAAAAAACAAACCGACAAAAAAACCCCAACAAAACCCAAAATAAAGAAAAACCAACATAAGCAGCACCACAATTCCCAAATGTCAGGAGCTCCAGAGCTGGAGCAGAGGCCTGGGACATCCCCCCCATCCGAAGGGATCAACCCCACCGGGCAGCCCCGAGGATGGAGCCAGGGCCGGAGCTTTGGGGCCGGAGCTTTGGGGCCGGAGCTTTGGCGCTGGGGCTCGCGGGCCGGGAGGGAGGAAGGAGGGGCAGCTCTGCCGGAGGGAGGGCAGGGAGCGGTGCCAGAGCCAGGCCGGGCTCACATGGCAGCTCGGGTGGGAGTGCTGGGCTGGTTCAGCCGCAGCGTCCGGCACAGCCAGCCCGCGAAATCCACCTCCTCCACCTCGGAGCGCTTGATGAACGTGTGGCTCTGCAAGCACAGGGAAAACACGGTCAGGAACAGCCCCGGGGGGTATCCCACATCCCTAACAGTGTCCCTGTGCTGTGGGATATGCCCTGGAGCTGGGGGGAAGGTTCCTGATGCCACGGCTGGTGCAGGGAAAGAGGATTTGGGGAGAACATTTATTCCTTGCAGCCCTCTCACCATCACAGGGAGGAATTCCTTCCCAGTATTCCACCCATCCCTGCCCTCTGGCACTGGGAGCCATTCCCTGTGTCCTGTCCCTCCATCCCTGGTCCCCAGTCCCTCTCCAGCTCTCCTGGAACCCCTTTAGGCCCTGGAAGGGCTCTGAGCTCTCCCTGGAGCATCCAGGTGAGCACTCCCAGCTCTCCCAGCCTGGCTCCAGAGGGGTCCTGGGAGCAGCTCCAGGCCCTCCTCTGGACTCTCCCCAGGTCCTGCTGATGCTGGACCAGAGCTGGAGGCAGCTCTGCAGGTGGGGTCTCACCTGAGTGGGCAGAATCCCCCCTCCCCTGCTGCCCAGGACTCAGCTGGATCTCTGGGATGAGAGCACAGCTGGGATCCAGCCCTCGGTGCTCTCACCTGCCCAGGTGAGGAGCCAGGTTCGTCCCAGGCACCTCAGCAGAGTCTGAGCAGGTTCCTAGTAGAGATCCACCAGTGGATCAAGGGGGACAGTCCCTCCCTCTGCCCAGCCCCATCTGCCTCATCCTGAGCTCAGCCTGGGATTTCCCAGCCTCTGGAGCAAAAGGGATGGGGCAGCAGCAGGCAGAGCTGGTGCCACCCCAGTGCAGGAGAAAATCCTGTCCCCACTCACCATCAGCATCTTCAGATCTGCTCGTTCTGCTGGGTTTTTAATTAAGCTGAAATGAGAAGAACAAGAGAGCAAAGCCAGAGTGAGATTCCTTGTGGGAACATGGGGATCAGGCTGGAGAAGCTCCAGCTTCACCCAAAGCTCCCCAGGATCCCAGGAGAGGCCCCAGCCATGCCAGCTCATCTCCCAGGGAGAGCTGCAGGATCCGTCTCTTCCAGACTGTGGGGACAAATTGTGCCCTGCAAATGGAGAATAAGCACTAAAGCTTGGCAGGAATTGGGGATTTTTGTAATATCCAATCTCTGGTTTACTGGGAGCTCTGGCAGCACCTTCAGGTGTCCCTGTGCCCACGGGGTGACTCAGCCCCACCACCCCCCTCGCCAGGCTCAGATTTAGGAGCTGGGATCCTGCTCAGCAGCCCCACAAATAAAACTGCTTTCATTCCAACCCTTCCCAAGACAGGAGCTCCCAGCACAACGTGGGATCAGGCAGGGAGAGGGAGATCAGGCAGAACACAGAGGGTGGGGCTGCAGAGCTGTCAGGGAGCACGTCCAGGCCTCCACCTTCAGCCAGAAGATGAAATCCTCACCATTTATTTACAAACTCCTGGAAATCTTGTGTGAAGACT
This sequence comes from Anthoscopus minutus, assembly GCA_013399455.1. Taxonomy (NCBI): domain Eukaryota; kingdom Metazoa; phylum Chordata; class Aves; order Passeriformes; family Paridae; genus Anthoscopus; species Anthoscopus minutus. Next base: position 6,923 of record VWYI01003013.1, on the reverse strand, counting down.
CCATTTGGCAGCTTGGGAGGCGGCTGTGGAGAGAAAGAAAAGGGGTTCCTGCACCACTGTTGTGTTACTGTGCCAAAAAATCAGTGCCAGCTGCAGTGTCAGGGAGCTGTGCTCTACAGCCACTCTCATCCTCCTCATCCTTGCGGCTTTTCCAGACAGGAACACCCTTCCCTGCCATTCCTTCTCCTACTGCTTCAGCTTGCTCTGCACCTGGGGGATCCCACACTGAAATCACCAAGCATCCCAATCCTAAATCAGATCTCACAAAGCCCAGCTCTGGCCATGCCTATGGCTGATGAAACAATCCCAAAAAGAGAATTTTCCATCACCCTGGAAAGGGAAGCTGCCCTTTCCATTTGTTTGTCAGAGCTGTCCTTGCAAGCTGAATGTGACAAGGGGGATAGCCTTAGGCTGAGTGAGGGAAGGTTTAGATGGGATTTTGGGAAGAAATTCCTCCCTGTGAGGGTGGGGAGGCCCTGGAATGGACTTCTCAGAAAAGCTGTAGCTGCCCCTGGATCCCTGGAATATCCAAGGCCAGGCTGGAGCAGCCTGGGACAGTGGAAGGTGTCCCTGCCCATGGCAGGGGGTGGCACTGGATGAGTTTTAAGGTCCTTCCAACCCAAACTATGCTGGGATTCCATGACTGACCAAACATTCCAGATCCCACCCTGACTCAGCAGAGCAGGCACATCCCTGTGGAAGCTCTGGGAATCCCAGCAGAGCCCTGGGAAAACCAACACCCACCTCGTTAACGATGTAATCCAGCAGCTCAAAGATGGCCATGGCTGGCCTGGTGTCCATCCCGTGGCCTGGGGGTGACAGGACACAAATGGTGCTGAGAGGCTGCTCAGGGCTCATTTTGGGGGGAAAAACACGACTTTGGGGGAGTTCTGCTGGGAGAGGCTGAGGCAAGTCCCGGGGGCAGTTGAGTCATGGTTAAAGTGAAATCACGTTCATTCCCAAAATCTGGATTTCTTTCACTAGACATCCAGTCCAGATTTATTTCCCAGCTTGGAATGTTTGGACAGCACCAGACCATCCACTCTGGCTGGCTGGCAGCACTTCCAGAGCCTTCTGCTCCCAAGGAAACAGCTCCAGCAGAGCCTCCCTGGAATCCTGGTGCTGTTTGGTGCTTCTCTGAGAGCTCCCAGCAAAGCTCTTCCCAAAAACCTGCCTTAGGCCCGAGAGGAACCTGCTGGCAAGGCCTGAGGAGCACAAGGAGCTGTGACAGCATCCCTCAAACCGTCCTCTCCAGGGCAGCCACATCCCAGCTGTGCCCACAGCACGGGGGGCTGAGCCTTTCTGTGGGACGCAGGAGGGGCATGGACTCTTCACCAGACCCCAAGTCCATGCTCCCACCTGAACTCCACAAACCTGAGGTGGGCTGGGCTGTGCCAGAGCATCGTCCGTGACCTCCTTACAAACGTCCCCACCACAGCCTCCTCCAGGGCGGCTCTCCCAGCCGCACCAGCCCCATCCCAGCCCGCTCATCCCCCATGGAAGCGTTGCTGCCGATGCACACCACAGCCCCTACCACTGACGGGGCGTCCTGGGGGCCTGGCCCGCGGCGAGATGCTGGGGGACTCTCCCTCCGCCCCGTCCACCACAGGACGGCCAAAAATTGCTTCCAGTTCCTTGGAGTCTGGCGGGGGGATTGGGTACCTTCCGATCGACAGCTCCACTAGGGACAGCCCCATGCTCCAGATGTCCGACTGCACCGAGTAGTGCGTGCCCTGCAGGCGCTCAGGCTGCGGGGAGAGCACAGGGAACAGGGTAAGGGCTCTGGCAATGGGGTAAGGGCACTGGGAATGGGATAATGGCACTGGGAATGGGGTAAGGGCACTGGGAATGGGATAACGGCACTGGGAACGGGGTAAGGGCACTGGGAACGGGGTAAGGGCACTGGGAACGGGGTAAGGGCACTGGGAACGGGATAACGGCACTGGGAACGGGGTAACGGCACTGGGAACGGGGTAACGGCACTGGGAACGGGGTAACGGCACTGGGAACGGGGTAAGGGCACTGGGAACGGGGTAATGGCACTGGGAACGGGGTAAGGGCACTGGGAACGGGGTAATGGCACTGGGAACGGGGTAATGGCACTGGGAATGGGATAAAGGCACTGGGAATGGGATAAAGGCACTGGCAACGGGGTAAGGGCACTGGCAACGGGGTAAGGGCACTGGCAACGGGGTAAGGGCACTGGCAACGGGGTAACGGCACTGGGAACGGGGTAACGGCACTGGGAATGGGCTAAGGGCACTGGGAATGGGGCAATGGCACTGGGAATGGGCTAAGGGCACTGGGAATGGGGTAACGGCACTGGGAATGGGGCAATGGCACTGGGAATGGGCTAAGGGCACTGGGAACGGGGCAATGGCACTCAGGGCACTGGAAATGGGGGTGACATGGAATGCTGGTCCCCAGAGCACAGGAACATGGGGTAACATTGACACACCAAGGTCACAAATATCCTGCGTGGATCTGACTTAGACTCCTGAGCCTGAAGGGGCTCCAGGGGAACTGGAGAAGGACTTTGGACAAGGGACAGAACACAGGGAATGGCTTCCCACTGCCAGAGGCAGGGATAAATGGGACACTGGGCAGGAATTGTTCCCTGGGAGGGTGGGCAGGCCCTGGCACAGGTGCCCAGAGCAGCTGTGGCTGCACCTGGATCTCTGGCAGTGCCCAAGGCCAGGCTGGAGCAGCCTGGGACAGTGGGAGGGGTCTCTGCCATGGCAGGGGTGGCACTGGAGGGGATTTAAGGTCCCTTCCTACTCAAACTGTCCTGGGAGTCTGTAATATCCCAAAGGCCTCTTCAGGGAAAGGACAGTCCTAGAAGGATCATATGCAAAGGGGATGGAAAAGAAGGATGATGTGCAAAAAAACACTCTTTTAGCATCTCATCCACACTCCCAAGTCAGCAGCACTCCCAGCTGCTTGTGTTTGGGAGTCTGGAACACCCAGCAGGAATCTGTTTCCCTGTGTGCTGAAATCTAAGGAACTCAGCTTATCCATAAAAATTTTCTCAGTCCTGTTAACACCCAAGAGGAATCAGAGGAGCAGAAAATCCACTCAAGGTTATGGCCATTAAAAGAAAAAATTAGAAATAAATCAATCCATGCAAGTCATCCCCACTGGCAGCTCTGAGGCAGCTTGGAGCCAGGGCCTGGGAGCAGAGGGGACAGGATTTTTAAATAGCCCCTGTCTAACTATAACTGCACTTGAATAACCATTCCCAAAATACAGGAGCAGCTCAGACCTCAGAATCCTTCCCTGGGAGGGTGGGCAGGCCCTGGCACAGGCTCCCAGAGGAGCTGTGGCTGCCCCTGGATCCCTGGAAGTGTCCAAGGCCAGGCTGGACATTGGGGCTTGGAGCAGCCTGGGACAGGGGAAGGTGTCCCTGTGAACCAGATAGGGATGGAAACGGCCGAGATGACCCCAAATTACCCAAAACCCCCACCTGGAAGGAACTTACAGACATGTAGGACCGAGTTCCCACAAAGGAGTTGGCCATGGAGTCAATGAGCTGCCCGCTGACCCCAAAATCACAGAGCTTAATCTCCCCTCGGGAATTCACCAGGATGTTGGAGGGTTTCACATCTGGGAACAGCAAGAGAGGGGAGGGTGAAGGTGGCTCTGGGTGACACCTGGCACTGCAGGCTGGGATTTCCAGGGCCCTGCTCTCACCTCTGTGCATGATTTGGTGCTTCTCCCGCAGATAGGCCAGGCCCCGCAGAACCTGGGAGGAATCCAAAGTGAATCCAAATCTCTCTGGGTGAGAGCAGAGCTTTGCCCTCAGCTCAAGGACTGCCCTGGGGCGTCCATGTCCCTCAGGGCTTGCAATTTGTCCCCAATTCCATCACAGATTTTGGGTGAACCGCACAAAATAGCTTCTCCCAAACCTCCTTGAAGCCAACATTATCCAGAGGGGCTGGAGGTGGGGAAAGGGATTGGGAATATTTCCCCTCTACTCTGGCCTCTTGGCCCAGGAACTGGGAAGTTTCCCAGGGCAGCCCAGGCATTATTTCTAATCCCTGCCCAGCAAATCCCCCCCTGGAAGCCTGAGCAGCCCCATCACTCACCGCTATACTGACTTTGCCCAGGATTTCCTCAGGAATTCTTTTGGCTTCTTTCAACACTTGATCCAAAGAGCCTCCATCCTGAAATAAAGAACATGGGAATGACCAACACAGCAATTCTAAGCAGGAAAACAAGGCAGCTGGATGTACAGGGGAGCAGGTGGTGGGTGAACAGCATTGAGCACATTCCCTTTCCAGCCAAAAAAGGGAGATCTGGTGATCTGAGCTCAAGTTTATCACTGAAAACTGCTTTTATACAGCTCTGCTTTTGGCATTGGTTCTTTTCTTCCTTCCATCAGTGGAAATGCCAAGATGGGGCTGGTTTGTAGAAGAAATGACATCGTTCTCCACCAGAAACAACAGAAGATGCTCACTGAGCCTCTCAGCAGGCTCTGCAGAGCAGTGGGTTGGCAACATTTCCGTTTGGCCAAGCCCCAAACCTCTGCTTCCGCTTCCCCAAAGTTGCTGTCTCCCTCAGCTCGAGGCCTAAGGAACGCCTGGCTCCCACCAGGAGCAGAGGCCAGAGCAAGGAGCTGCCAGTGCAGCTGGCAGGGAGAGGGGATTTGGGAGGATGCAGGGAGGGGCAGGGCCTCACCATGTGCTCCATGCAGATGGAGATCTCCCCGTCGCTGTAGAAGGCTCCGTAAAACCCCACGATGTAGGGGGAGTTGCACTCGTGCAGCACCTGCAGCTCCCGGATGATCTGGTTCCTGATGGCTGGCTTGATTTCCAAATGGATCAGCTGCCAAAAGAGAAAACAGGCAAGGTGTGACTCCTGGAAAGTAAAAGAACTGATGGGGAGCAACCCTGGGTGCTGGGAAGAAATGAGATCTTCAAGGGAGACACTGCTTTGAAGCAGAATTTTTCCCATTTGCAGACTAATATTAAGGATAAAGTGCCAGGACACAGGGAATGGCTTCCCACTGCCAAAGGGCAGGGTTAGATGGGATATTGGGAATAAAGCCTGGGAGGATGGGGAGGCCCAGGATGTCCACAGCAGCTGTGGCTGCCCCTGGATCCCTGGCAGTGCCCAGGGCCAGGTTGGACAGGGCTTGGAGCAGCCTGGGACAGGGGAAGGTGTCCCTGCCATGGCAGGGGTGGCACTGGATGGAATTTGAGGTCTCTCCAACCCCATTCAGTGTGGGATTCCATGCTGAAGGCAGACGGAGAGCTCTGTGCTGCCTCAGCCATGGAAGGCGCCGGGATTGCACCGGACACGGGTGGAAAGACGAGTCAGGAGTTTGATCTCAGCCCCTCTGAGTCAGCAGCCAGAACATTTTCACAAGCTCTGGAGGTGTTGTAAGAAGGTGCTCCAAGATCAAGGAAACCACAGAAAAGAAAAAGTCCCTGTGAAGGTTCTGCACAAGAATGAGCAGTGGCTTTTGGGGCTCCACATGGGGTCAAAGCAGAGTGGGGAGGGAAACACCCTGGGCTGGTGAGAGGTGGCCCAGCCCATGGAACTTGATGAGCTGTCAGGCCCCTTCCATGCCAAACCATTCCACAATTCCATGATCCCAACAGCAGGAGGGAGGAGAGACTGGAGGAGGCAGAGCAATGGTTGTGCTGCTCTTGCCAAGCACAGCCTCTCCCAGCAGGCAGATGAAGCAGCTCCTGATTTTCTACTCTGTGGCACCACAGTAGATGCTCCCAATGAAGCCAAGTTTGAGAGGAACCTCTGTCCCTGCTTGGAATGACCTTGGGATCTGTTAAATGGGGCTGAGGGATGAGGGACGTGTGTGCCAAACCCATCTTTCCCACTGCCACTTCCAGCCTTCCTCAGCCACCACCTACAATACTCAAGAGATCCAATTCCAGTCCCATCGTCCATCAGAACTGGAAAAAAAATAAACTCCTGTTTTCCAGAGCCCAGGGATCTGTCACTGGGAGTGCAGCCTCTCCCAAAGGAGCCAGCTCCATGTAGAACCCATCTGGGAACAGCCAGGACTCTGCTCCTGACCCAGGTGAGGTGGTGAAGGTGAAAATGCAGAGACAATCCAACCAAATCCAGTCCTCCCAGGGCCAGGGAGAGCTCCAGATGCTTCCCAGCACTCCCAGTCCCTTGTTACCTTCCGTGCCATAATGAGCCCTGAGGGTTTGTGCTGCACTTTGGTGACCACCCCGCCATTGCCAGCGCCCAGCTCTGAGATCCTCTCGAAGTCATCGTCCTTCAGCTCCCCCACTTTGGCTTTCTGAGTCAGGAAAGCTTCCAGGCGCTTCTTCTGCTGCTCATCCAGCTCCAGCTCCTCCAGCTTCTTCTGCAGGTCCACCAAGTTAGCCCTGGAGAGGGGAGGAGGAGATGGGAGATGGCCATTACCAGGGAAAGGAGGGTTTTGTTTTTAGCAAAGTGGAGGGAAAAAAGCATCCCCTGACCAGGAGATCACCTGGACAGGGAGACCTGGAGAAGTCCCTGCCCAACACACTCAGCCCCCTGGAGAGGAGCTTTGGAGCAGTCAGGTGTTTTGGGAGAGCCGAGGAATAGGAAAAATCCTCTGGCCCCTAAAGAGGCAGGGCCAGACGCCGCTCCCTGTCCTGGGGAGCCAAGCTTAGCTTTGGCTGTGTAACATGAGAAGGGCTCTCCGTGGGGTCCAGCAGCTCTGCTACACCCCCCACCCCAAATCCTGATTACAAAGGGGGGTCTGTGCTCCCCCTGCACCTGCTGCTGAGCCCCCACCGCTTGTGCCAGCTCCAGCTGCTCCGTCCCAGTTGCTGCCACCCCCTTGTCCCTCACCCACACCCAGGGGGACGCGTCGGGAGGGTCTCACCCCATCTCTTCCACCCAGCACCCCCATGTACCCCCCTCCACCACCTCTCACCCCACACGTCCCATCCACCAAGCCCCCA
>VWYI01003011.1:0-33986 GCA_013399455.1 Anthoscopus minutus | reverse complement strand
AAAATAAATAAAAAATAAAATAAAATAAACTTTTTTTAAAAAAAAAGAGGAATATAACAGAAAAGATACTCGGGTTTTGCCTAAATACATATACATTACACACACACACACACTAATTTGGTGTAAGGAAGTGAGAAGTTTTTGACGCCTTTTATTTGGAGCATATGCTATATTTGCCATTAGCATTTCAGGACCTTTTTTTATAGCCGGGTAAGAATGGGCTGGCAGAAACATAAATGAGAATCCAACTCCATACCTGTCTGAACAAATTTCTTGCACTAATGGGTTGAATTACAGGAGATGATCTTGTTGCCATATGTGCGTTTTGCTGCTCTTAACCATTTGGCTTTACCGCTAAGCAAAATATTTCTAGATTTCTATTTTTTTCATTCTCAAGCTGGGACAAATGTCAGCTTTTTGAAATTTTTCCCACATTGAGAATTAGGGAAAAAATAGTATTAAAGCAGTTAAAATATTTCCTTTATGTCTCAGACTTTCACAAAAGTTTACAGTCATTTACTCTAGTTTACTAAGCAATCAGTTATTTTGTGCTGGAATAGTTTTAATATAGCTAAGTTCAGAGCAGACTGATAATTTATCAGGTTTTTGAAAAGTTTGAGTTTGAATGAATCAATATATTTAGCAAATAAGTGCCGTTTCAGTTGAAAACTTTTTTGAGTCATGTCAAATAAATACAATGCATGCTTTATGATTAAAGGGGAAGCCAATAAGCTTTTTCTTAGTGCAGGAAGTGACTTAGGGAAATGTGAAAGTGGGAGAGGGAAGGTAGCCAGAGGTAGATTTTGTATAAGATCAGAGGTTTCAAATGAGACATGGATCAGGACAAAATGGAAAAAGCAAATTATATGAGCAAATAAATCAGGAATGTCAAAGCAGAAAACACAAAAGAAAGGGAACTTTAGTAAGGACTGTGGCTTCACCTGTGGCTAAGAGAGAAAACATGAAGTCTGTACTTTGTCACTAAGCTAACTATGACTTAAGCATATTGCTGACCTTATTTTGGATTAGAATCATAAAACCGTAAGGTCATAAGAGAGCACTGAAATGGGCCACATGGGTGGTAATGGCAGCTAACTGTATACCTGGTGTGTCCCTTAGTTTAGTTTCAACAAAAAAGGGTCAGCTTCCCAGATCCCTAGCCTAGCCCACGATTTGAACCAAACCGGTGGGCAGAGGCAGGGACAGGTTTGTTTCAACAGCACACTTATGAGTCAGGAATAAAATGCTGATGTACTGAATCCTTGACTACCTTTGTAGAGAATGATAGAAGCACTCAGAGCATCTTCCCTTTGATTGAGTGAGAAACAGTGGAGAGCTAGATGGATGAGTGACAGCCCTCTTTTAGTATTTTCCCACAAATGTCCATCTCTCAACACAATAAGAAAATATAAGTGATCTCTTTCCCTTGATCATAAACACAAAAAAAAAGATCAAAACCACTGATTACCTGAAGAGGGTGGTAAAAAAATGCAGAAATTATGTCCACCACATTACAAGGCAGAAATACTGTTTCTCTGCCACACTTTGGAGCACAATACAGCAAGAACTGCTCCTCTCCAGCAGCCATGGCTAGGAAGCATGTTCTCCAGCTACATGACCAAACACAGTGAACAATTTTCCTGGTTTTCTATTCCATGTTAAGAAAGGAGACACCTGGGATGCTCACCTTGTCAGAGCTAAAGGGGCAGAGAGGGCCTGCTCTTTATTTTAGCAAGTCTTCCCTTTCCTGATAAATCCTTAGACAACTCATAAAGAGAGATCTTATTCTGCTTAAAAATGCAACATGGATCTAAAAGCAGATGCATTCTCTGTATTAGTGTAAGATTAGATATGGGCAATTATTGCTTATTTCATAATAATTTTAGGTTTTAAGAAATCAATCAATGCAAAGCTAATGCACGTCTTCCCTGATGTTTTTAAAGGTCATCCACTCTTTTTCTTTCTAAGATCAAAAGCATGAACTAATACCATAGTAAATGTTCAAGCCTGTAAAGTGTCCTTCCTCTGTGACATGACTTAGGTGTTTGTTCCTTTCCGTGCTTTGATCTTTTCCCAGAAGCATGCAGGCACTGTAACCTTTAAGTCTGAATTGAACTCACAAACTCCTAATGACTGAGCAGGTTCAAAACTGAACAGTAGTCTTTTCCACTCATTGCTAGTAGGAGTAGAGTCTTTCAGACTTCACATTGTCAGCATGAAAGAAGTTGCCTATGAATATTTACCTTCAAATTAAAGAGAATTTTCTGCAGCTTCTGCTAAAGCTAAATTTTACCCAGCTTCATGATGAGGCTGCTCTCACAGAAAGCACAGTTTTTTGTCAGTATCTGTCAGTATCTGTCAGGAAATGGAAATATTCAATGAATTCTTCAATAGCAACAGGAATTTACTCCCTTTTTCTGCCTAGCATGGCGGTAAATACACTCATGAAGCAACTTTTTAAAAAAGACTGTTTCCCCCCAAAACCATAAGCTAAGAATTCAGGGAAAATTTAAGATATTTCTGGAGGCTAGGACCTGATACAATTTGGCCATTACTACATCTACTGGACTTTAAAGCATTTTAATCTCTAGCGAGGTTCTTGTGTCAGTCAGCTGCAATAGCAACAACCACTGAATGCACAGCTGGTCCTCTTCTACACCAATTGACTCACACTGACCATTTGCTCACTACATTTCCAAATCAAAATTTATATTAAATCGAAAAAAATCAAAACATTTATATTAGATAGTTTTTGTAAACAGCTGTATTTTCCTGTGGGGGTGGACTAAGATGTTTCATTCTTGCTTAGGATGAAAAATTACTGAATGATGACAACCAGAATATCAGTCTGCTCAAGTCATACTTTTTGTATGTGCTAAAGCCTGTTACAAACATACCAGCATTTTCTCCTTGAATTTAGAAGTATGACTTTACTGACAGTTCTGTGCAAAGACAGTGACTCAATTCCTAGGTCTTATTTTTATTTTGTGGGTAGAAGGCTAGGTATTTCATACCCCTCTTTATTATAACATTACAGATTTAGTTATTTAAGAGTGAAATAGTAAGCCACTAAAAAACAGATATCTTGGAGACAGGAGTGAGCAGTAAATCACTGTAAAATTTAGTTTTCTTTTTCACAATTCTACCCATTATTAAAATCTCTTTTCAAGTCTGTGAATTGATTTGAAGCAGAACTCTGTGGATATCCGATATACTATCTCCAGGGGAATTTAGAGATTGCAGCATGTTCTGAAAGAGCAATGAACTTACTGCCCCTTTGCCTGATGTCAAGAGAAACTTCTGCCCTAGACAGATAGCAGCCGTTTCTCAGTAAGAAAAGAGATGGAGAACTGCTGTTTTGTTCCGGGATGGTTAATTTCTTTATTATTAGGATGAGATGGGTTTCTTATTCAATCTCCTTGCTGGGCATGAACTTTGCTTCTAGCCAAATTTTACAGACAAAAATTGAAAAAAGCTTTGTACTTACTGCATGTATATTTGTGTACTTGAAATCCACTTCCCATTAAATTTGTATGTGTAATGTCAGACAAAAAGGCTTAGACTGCAAGACTTTTTTTTTTCTTGGCACATGATCATACATGAGTATGCAGGAAATACTTCTTTTTCTTCTTGCTTTTTTTCCATCTGTTATTTTTTGCATTTGTACTATTCATTTACATCTAATTTAAGAAATAGTAGGGGTTTTTTTAATACTACTTAGCAAAGGGTACCAGCATATGCAGAATTTTCCCAGGAACAATATTACCAAAAGTGGCTGATAAACAAAAATGATTTTTCTGATTCTGAAGTATTACGAAAAAAATTACAGTCCTCTTGTTGCTCAGGCAGCCAGCATGCTGCACTAAAGCTAAAGTCTTACTTGAGGTTTGGTTATCAGAAAGGAGAAAACTATGATTCTCAAAGTCAGGAGTAGATGAGTGCACATCATAACAATATTATGACCATTTAATCGTTTTTCCATAAGAAAAGATTAAAATGCCTTAGTTATGCTAGATTAAATGCTCTTTCAATAATTGCAATAGACAGTATGCTTTCAGAGTAGGAGAATTAAATTAAAAGAAAGACAACTACAGAAAATGTACTACTGGTAGAATTAGACAATGTTTCATCAGTCCCTGATGTCTCTACAGTAATGAACCTGTCAAAAGATAATAATATTTTAGTGAAAGGTGTGATTGGATAAGTCACATTATTTATTAACTGTTACCCTAAAATATCACTTTTGTCTTATTATTAAAGAATGGTTAGAGGGCAGCAGGAATGCCTGACACATAGCATTAAAACATGGATTATGGCTATAACAGGCCATGAAGTGTATATGCTGTGCTGTAAGCTCTGTAGCACAACTGGCTAATACCTGATGACTCAGAGCATTCAAGGAACCATAAAGGAGCAGGCTTTGTGCAAGGGCTTTGGATTGGTCTGCTAATTCAGTGGTGTATTTAGCTATCTTCCTGGAGCTATCTTTTTTAAAACATCTTAACCATCCAGTGGCTACAACCTTGGATTCTAAATTTGATTTTCAAGGCATTGCAATGAAACATTTTCTTCTGTTTTTTGGTTGGTTTGGAGTTTTTAATTATGGAGGTAACAGTAGTAGGCAGGAGGGTGTTAGGGCAGCAGCAAACTTAGCAGAAAGTCATCAGTCAGAGATCATAATAAGCTCTCACACCACGTGCATATTATAGCCTAGGTCATCAGCTAGGTATGGTAAAGAAGGGATCTCTATATGTCCACTACACAAGATAATGAAGAGGGAAAAATTATACAATGCTGCTATGGATGAGAGCAAAAGAGCTATTATGAGATGGGAAGGATGTGGCTCCTATAATGGGGAGGCCATACCTAAACCACAGAGAGTTTTCAGATAGTCTGAAACACAGAAAGTTTCAAAACACTATTTTTTATTTTGTTAAAACAACAGGAGTGAAAAATTAGGAGTCCAGACTTTCTGCAGCAATGCCTGACATTTTTACAAAAAAAAAAAAAGCAGGCACAAATTTTACATTTTTTTAAATCCATATTTCCTTGGCTCAGCTCAGGATCAGCAGTTACAAGTAAGATTCTGCCAAATCATATTGCCCTGTAGCAGTTGCTTGTTGCTCAGAGCAATCTGTCTTTCCTGTGGCTGTTAGACCACATCACACTGATAAAATGCAAGACATGGCATTGTATATAAAAGCAACTTTTAAACAGCAAATGCACAACCTTTAACTAAGCATATGAGCTTGCCTAAAACTGGGCCTCAACTTCATTCTCAAGCAAAATGTATCTTGCAGTTCCAGAAACTCTTTTAAGATAAGATGAAAAGTTACCCATTATATACCAAGAAAAAGCTAGCCTTGTGGAAGGAGGAAAAGCTATTTAAAGTGAACCCATTCATTGATAAAAATGCAATTACTCCTGTTGGATGAAACTTGATCCAAAGTGCTAAGTGTGGGGTTAAATCCCTCAGGCTCCTCATTTCATGTTGAAACACAAACCCTCCAATAAATTGGCAGGAGCAAGGTTTTGACTTTTCCTGTTACTGCCATAAGAATTTCTGCTAAATACATTAACTCAGGGTATAATAATGCAACACTGGACAGCACCAAACTGGCAAAGTCCTGCAAGTATACCTAATTTTTTATGTTTTGCTGGAACAGTTACTCATGAACAAACCAAGATGAATGACACACTGGGGCAGATACCAGGCGTGTGCACATGACCTCAGCTTCATCAGCATCACTGAACCTCAGCACATCCCTTGCCAGCCTGCAGATGGGGCTTTCAGGGCTCTTTGAGAGACACTTGTGTGCACACACATACCAATGTGCAAAGATGAAATCCTACAGAGTATGTATGTACATACATAATTCTCATGCTTTAATACGGAGCAAATTCCACCGGCTTTTTTGATATGAATTAATGTTATCAAGAGCAAAGCAGATGCTGAATTACTGAGAAAACCCAAACCCTGGAGCTAAAGCTACATCCCATTTTGGTTAAAAACACAAACCTTGTCCTGGTTTCTTTTCTGTGAAAAACTGAAATCCTGAAAGGCTTTCTGAGCTTGTTCACACTTTTGAAAATGTAGCTAAATCAATACTCTGGTACCAGGTTCCTGCCATAAGCAGAATGATCATAAAGGTCTTCCCCATTACAAACCAAGGCTCATTGCTGCTGGAGAAATGATGTCAAATATTTTTTACTGTTTAACTCTTCCAAGGATGATTACTGCCAACCTAAAATGCAAATGGGAATGTCAGAAATATCCAGATTATACATATTTAAACCCTAATACAGGATTAGATGAGAGCTCTTATTATTGCAGTGTTTGTCATTGACACAACTTCATTGAGACAACTTTGCTGTAGCAAACAAGGACAACACACATACTGTGATGCCCAGTTTCACAGGAGGGGAGGAGAATGGACACAAGCAAAGCAAATTTGTAATTTAATGCAAAGCTGAATGAACCATTGTCCAGAACAAAAACACACCACAAAACACAAAGACAGTCAATATACCCTGTAATTTGGAGACCTCCCCAGATAGACTGCTGATCACTCGTGGCAGGAATTGGAGGCATCTTAGGTGGTTTGTGCAAGGGCTGTTAACCACCTTATTTGCACCTTTATGGTTAACAATTAGATGTTGTAAATACCTGATACCCCCACACATACTTCTACACAATTACAAGAATGCTCTTGTCCCAAGGAAGTCCTGGACCACACAAAATCCGTTGGAAACAGACACTTCAATAGAACAGAAGATAGCTCACTGTTCAGGTTTCTAGGAAAGCAGTTGAAAAAATAAGGCAAAGATTTTTTTGTCAGATCACAATAGATGGACTATTTGTAACGTGGCAAAGCAAGAGTTAATCTAATTCCCTAAAGCTCATTATAAAATGACAGTTCTTAAAAGGGTTGTACCTACACATATAGCTAACGATGCAAGTTGCAAGGAAGTGGAGAATCAGGCCCACTTGACTCTAATCCTACTGAGTAAAATATATATTTGTACATTAATCAGAGTGTGCACAGAAATACCTATATAACAATACATAAGGAAATGAACGGATTAAAGCACAGAAAACTCCAGATGCTGGAAAAGATTTTGCGTCCTTATTTTTAGCAGTCAGCATCAGCAAGATTGTCTTTCAAAGGAAGGAGAGAAACTGACTTCACAAAGACACTTGCATTTCAGGTCAGCGGTACTTAGGGAGTATTTCTGTTCCCAGATGGCTTCCTGAGTATATTTATAAGATGCAGAAAAAAAGGACCTGCAAAAATTTCCGCACTCACTGCATTTTAATCTGGACAAGGGATTAAAGGGAGGTGCTTCCCATTGCTTGCGTAACAGTCACTAACACACTTCACATGCCCATGCCTGTCTGAACAGTTTCCATGCCAAAAGGACAGAAGATACTTGGCCCTTGAAGACCTACTACAGGAATCACAGAAAACCAAAAGATGCACATACACATCAGTACCAAGGATCAGACACAAGTTATTGCCACTCTCTGTCATTTGCTCCTGAAATTCCTTGCACAAGCAACAACAATGTACAATGATCTGATAAACAGTACTGCTTTTTTTTTCTTTCAAGGTCAGTTCCAAGAAACCCTTGCTAGAATCAGCTAATTAATTTCTGGCCTCTTTAACTACAGGGTATTTGAAGCCACATGTTATGAATCATTTTCAGTTGAGATATTAAAATCAGATTACAACAGAAAAGCCTTGTAAATATTTGCCTTCAAATGAGGCTAAGAATAAATATATATTCAGTAATTCATCCATATTTAGTAGATATTAAAGAGACAAAGCATAGCTTTAAATTCACTTATCATTTTATACAAAGAGGGGAAATATGAAACTTGGCTTGATTAGTTTGTTTCTTCCTATGCTTTGTAATACCTTATTAAAATTTGAACTTTGAAATTGATATTATCAGTCAAATAATGTCAGCAGTAATATTTAATCTGTGGTTAGAGCTTTATTAATAGAACTTTTATTTGAAGTGTTTTATGTCCAAAGAGGAAAAAAATAATAAAAAGGAAAGCCTGAAATGGACTTGGAAGGTTGATTTGACTTCACTGATCTCATTTTAAAACTCTACATAAAACTCTACATGCCAAAGAAAAATCTCTAAATCTAGCTTCCCATACACATACACTTCAGACTTCCAAGATTACAGAGCCCTCACTGAGTAACCTGCTCCTTTCTGACTGGCAGGTCTTCATGCAACACAGGGTTCAACTGATCTTCCACATCAGGGAAACAAAGACTGTTGTGCTCACTGGAAAAGACTCATAAAAGACATTTTCTCTCTTCCTCCCTCCAGATAAACCATTAAAGAATGCCCATACAGTATAGAAGGGAAATTGGGAAATGATTGCTTCTTGTCTAGTTTTGACAAAAGATTAATATTAACTTATAAAATAAATTTGTAGACCTCTGATAGACCAAACCCCAAAATTAAATATAATTATTCTGACAAAAATGAGAATGACATTGCAGAGCCTCCAAGGGTGACATTAGAAATAAAAATCACTTCAGAATTTTTCTTATACAGGATCCACATTTATGGAAATCTGAGTGACTGTCATTCATAGTATTCCATTTTGTGCTATAGCAATGACATTGGAAATAGATTTCAGTTTCCCTGTAAAGTATCTTTTTATCTCCACTGACACATGCACCAAATACTGCAGAATACAACCTATAAAGAAATATACATGAGAAATAGAATCATGAAGTCTTGCTGTGTGTTCTTGTTTTTCCAGTAAATATTCTAGTTGTCAGCCCTGTCAGTTATAAATTTACAAGGACAGGATCTGTCTTGAAAACAGAGGAGAGAGGGACAGAGAGGAGAGGAAGAGGCACAGGGAAGAAGGGAAGAGGAAGGAAAGATGAAGGTGATAAGGGAAGGAAAGGAAGAGGGAGAGGNAGGAAGGAAGGAAGGAAGGAAGGAAGGAAGGAAAAATCCAGAGACAGAAAATCTGTCTACTAAATAAATTTTCATATGACTCCCAGTATTTCAGTGAGTATGGTAAGGACTAAAATGTTGATTTCACAGGGAATCTAATTTCAAAAGTGCTGAATAATCCTAAACTTATAATTTGAAAATGTAATTCCTCTATCCATTACTTTATCACGACCAGTCTTCCTTATGACTTCCTCAAAGTAGAAGAATTCTGCATGTAGTCAAAAATAACCCCACAAATGTACCAGACTTTCATTTTGCCACATATATATAGGTCCAGACATTTGATTCATACAAAAACTGAAGGTCATAGCTCTTAGGAACAAAAAGGGAAAAGACAGTGCTCACCATTTCATCATGGTTTTATCGAGTACAAAGACTAAAACCTAGAGGTATTTGCAAAGAGCTGATCATCCTTCATCAAAACTAAAACCAAAACATAACACCTTTCAGGTCTCTACCTCCCTGTTGATTTGCGAATATCTGCCTTTGATAATGCTCCATTATATCTGTAGAGGTTATGGCATGATTCACTGTGAGCAGTTCATGAAGACAGAAACAAAAAAGAGGACTTTGAATTCTCTACTTGACATTTTCTTTCATAATGAAATTTATGAAATGTGTTAGATATCACTCTACAGTAGCAGGGTGAAACACAGAGCTTCCTGAAAGCTTGACTAAAATCACACAGTCACAATTGAATTTCTGTACATCGCAAAGGGCACTAAATAAATTGCTTTCCCAAGACTGTGAAAGTAACACTGAGAAGGGGGAAGAAGAGTCCTTATTACAAGCATGAAGTATTAAAAGAAGTTATATAACCACCAAAGTTTGTAACAGGGACTCTGCTGCTGGTGCTGTTCTACAACCAGTGTGCAGAAAATCTCCATGTCTAATGCCCTTCCTGGCACTGCTACTTTCACCCCTCAGCCCTATCCACAGGTGTTGGTTGCTGTCCAAGCCAGGAGGATCACATGCCATCTGTGGCAATCCTCAGGAGACCTCAGCAGATAATTGTAGAAATTCACTTGGATTTTTATTTCAAGCAGTATTGACTCTTAGTCCCCTTCCTAACCTTCCCACTCAGTGAAAAAATATATATTCAGGCACAGACAAAAAAAAACCAACAAAAAACAAAAACCCACACCAGGTCCTCCAACCAAACACTGATCACAGGCAGGAGCTTCAGGTCCAACTGTGCCTCAATTTACAAAGGCAACTTTTCATGCCAAACAAGAAAAAATAATAGAAAATTCAGGAGTGGAGGTTTCTGCTCTATGCCCCTTCAGCCCCAGTCTGTTTTCTTTTTGGTTTGGGGAATTTTTTTTTCCTTTTTGTAGCAAAGTTGTTTGGAGCATAATAGATGCTACTGTTTGTAGCTTCTATTCTGCAGAGTTTTCTTTGTCAAGATAATGTTAGCACTCACACTTTCTTAGTAGACCTTAGCCATGTGACATTAATGGTATACGAATGCAGGTTTTGATATTTTAGTACTTTTATAACTGAAAAAAAATGCTATCAGATTTGAGATTGGTCACAAACAAAAGGGCTGACAGCTGTCACATGAGATCAACTTTCTTTTAAAAGTTGCATACATTACGAATTAATATAGTCAAAATATTTGGATATTATTTGGTTTATCTCAATATTGTCTTAATATTCACAGCTTACATTTTATTGTAGGAGAATTGGAAAACAACAGTGACATTAAATGGGAGATTGTCAGAGAGAATCATAGAATTTGTGTCGGTGGTCTGCAGAAGAGTTTCTTCCCCAAAGACTAACTGGAATTTTTCAGAGTCCTGCATCAAATTGGCAATAATATTAAATGGCAAGTGTTGCATGATTATATCAGCACTTCTTATATTTTCTCTCCAGCACCCCAGTATGCTGAATTAATTCAGTATTTCCCTTGGGTTGGAGGCAGAAAATAGCATAAAAAAATGCAAAATAACATGCTACCATTTTTTGAAGGGGACTTACTTGTGATGTTTTCTTTAGGACTGCAATCTCCTGAGGAGCCAAAGGGCATGGTTAGTTTAACAGGGCTTGTATGAGACAATGGTTCCAGCATGCATCCTATGGGCAAGTCCACAGGACATAGCAAGCTGGGATGATCAAGCTAAAATGTGCATAGACATCTCCCCTGAAAAGCAGCTGTGGTCCAAAAATCCCACTTTCCCAGGCACACAGGGCTGGCTGGCAATCATTTACTGCTGACAGAGAAGCAGTAGCCTCTGCTACTCCTCCTCCTCATGGACCTGACCTGAGATTTACCTCCCTTCTCCTTCACTGAGCCCATGGCAGGAGCCAAAGCAGACACACAGAGAACATGGTGGGAGCTGGAAATTTGGAAATATGCAAGGAATGGCTGGGAAAAATTAATTCTGAAGGAGACATGAGGCTGCTCAGGAAGGGAGGAAGGCAACAGCTCACCAGTCTGAGCCTTCCATGCTGCAAAAGAGGAGCAGAAGAGGCTGCGTGTGTGCTCTTCCAGGAGGTATGCCAAGCATATGATTGCTGCTGATGGGGAAAGAGTTTCAGTGAACAAGCACATTCTTTGTAATGCAAAGGAGATGTTTCATTACCAACCGGTTGAGGAGCGTTGCTGGGCTCTGTGGATGCGCGTAAAGGAGAGGCAGCGTCCTGACCCAGATGGCGTGACCCAGCTGTCAAGGCACCACGGCTGCATGGGCCAGCAAGCTGGTTTTCTGTGCAAAATACTGCACAGAGTCAGTGTCTAAGTCTTTAATTTAAACACTTGAATTTAAGTGTGTGGACACTCCCAGAAGGAATATATCACACAGTTGTTCAGTGTGCAAGAATAGCTACAACCTCAGCATTTAAAACAATATCTGAAACACATTTCAGGCAGGAAAGTAGCAAAATCACTCACTTCAGTACATGACTTACACAAAAACACAGACTGGCTGGCGTCTTTTTGGCTTATAATACTACCTACATGGCCACAGTGCGAAACTTGCCCTGTTGAAACCCTGCAATGCTCGAGCTGGAAATGTTGAGAAATTTTAAGTCCCCTCAGGAGACTTTTGTTTGTAAGCAGTTTAAAATATTTCTCTCCAGCATTTCTATCCAGTTCTGCAGTTTTCCCTTCCAATAATTGAAATCAATGTGTGGGGCCCAACTTTTTTGCTGTTCTCCTACCATATGAAAATGATGCTGGTCTGTGCTTCGTGCTGCCTTTCCCCATCACCCAGTGGGTGAATTTTGTAGCCTGCCTTGTTAGGAGGCACAGCAGGCCGCCAAAAGGAAACCGAGTTGTTTGTATGAGATGAGATGTTGGGCTGCCAACTGTTATAAATCTTGTGCTACTTACAGCTTCAGCTTTTCTTCAAGTCTACTCCACCCCCTGCTGTGGTTTCAACTGTTGGAGCAACATTAGGAGGCACAACTGAAAGCAGTAATATTGGCATTTGTGGGGAAAATAAGAGAAAATGCGAGGCACGAATGTTTCATTGCAAGAGCTATATGCATAAGACCTGGAGCTGCGGAATTTTGGCCTCTGTGACAGTAGAAAGGGGATTTGCCCCCTGCAATATTTACCTGTAGCTGTATACATTGCCACCAACTTGTTTTATAAGTGTAACTGCTTGTAACCTTGCACATGCTTCCCCACTGTCATATCATATTAAATGAGCTATAATTGTAGTCTATTAGAGTGCAATAACCTAAAAGTGATAGTGCATGACAGCACCTGTCAACACGTCATGGAGAATTGTACAGAATGCTGAATTATACCCATTTTATACCACATTAATGAGGCAGCTCATTCTTATCCAGTCATAAATAAACAGGTTTCAATTTCTTTACACACCATGAGAAGCTGGTTGGTTTTTTTTTCCTTTTGCACAGAGAGCTACAGAAGTCGTGCTAGGGTGATCTATTGCCTTAAAAGGAATATCAGAGTGTGGTCATTAATGACAGTGAGGATATTATTGAGGTATTGATATATTGAGGATATAATTATTAATTGTTTTATGAATCCATCTTGGTGTGACTGCTTCTTTCCATTTTTTCTGGGAAAAAAATATAGAAACACATAGCAAAAAACAAGACTAGTTGTCCCTAGTAAACTTTTAATATAAAATAAATTGCTTCAGCAGCACCCAAAGAACAGAGTGATATGGGCAGAAACTTGATCCCCTCAAGATCAATGGCTGTTCTAGGGTCTGGTTCTCCCTCATAAATTCTTTAAGTCAGGTTTGAATTTGGAATGGGAAGAGAAAAAAGGAAAATGACAGTAGGGAGAATAAATACAGAGAATGAGAGGCTTTCAGACAAATCAAACGAAAAGCAAATATATCAAAGCACATGCATGGTGCCCATTATTTTCTGTAACCTAACTAGATCACGGTATCTTCACTTCAGAGAGCTGCTTAGGCTTCAGAGCCATAAATAAATGTCTGTGCTCTTCTGCTGAGTCCACAGGAGGAGAGGTCGATACAGAGAGCAAAGATCTCACCCCCTGACCCAGACAGAGACCCTGGGCACCAAATGTACTGGGTCAGTGATTCCGAGATGTGAGAAGGGTGCTCATGTAAGCCAGCTTCTTTCCTTTTCTTGCTCAAAGTTACTCAGCTAACGTAAGAAGAAGTGATTCATTCAGGAAGTTTTAAATATATATATAAAGTATAATGTGCAGAAATAAAGTATGCTTAAGAGAGACAACCAGTAAAGAGTAGACAGTATTTATAAGAGAGAAAATATTTTCAATGTAATGAATATTAAAAGACTGGAAGAAACTGGCTACCAAACAAAATGATCACTAAATTCTGATCCTTTGCCAGGCATCTCCCACAGGGTCTGTGTGATGGGTGTCTTTTGGCTCCTGGGAAACAGCCTCTGCTCCTTCTTTGATCTTTGAACTGTTGCAGGAAGAAGAGCAAGCTTGAAAGCACAGCCCACAGGAGGCACACCAGCTTTTCCTTAGGGAGTGAAAAAGAGCGATCCAGCTTTGGGAGCTAACACCTGGGCAGTCAGCACGACCAGACAATCATCTCGCCCACCCTCAGCTCCACACAGGACCCCCAAACTGCCCTCTGCACCTTGGGTAACCACCAGCTAGCCACAGGAATTATGACTGTGGAACTACTGGGAAAACTCATGATGCTTATCTGAATACTCTGACACCACAGGCTATTTTATTTTATTTTTTCCTCAGAACTGGTGAAGGGTAATTTTGCTAGTAGTGGGTGTTATGGACTGCTTAAGTAAAACTTTCTTCATTTGTCAAGCCTTATTTACATTGTTTACTTATTACTTGAAAATAAAATATCAAATTATTTCTTCATTTGAATATTTTCTCTCTAGTCTTAGCTTCATAATACATGAATAGATTCAGAATTATGCTGTTCATGTCCAACAAAAGTTTAAAATCCTCATTTGAAAATCAAGCCATCATTTCCCTCAGAATTTGTTTACAACCTATCTTTGAACAAATGCACTGTCCTGTGAAAGAAGGGTTGAAGGACAAAGGGAAGCAGTGTTGTTAGGTACTAGGCAAACAAGTCAGGTCGAAATTGTTTCTGCAATTGACTTGATTTTGGCTAATAACTTTGACTGAAAAGAACAATTATTTCAAAAAAAAGAAATTCTTTTCATAGTTTCACAATATTTTTCACATCTTTTCAAAAAAAATTTTTTTGTTCAAAACTTACTTCTAAACTTCTCTAAATTTAAAATGCACTTAATAAGCATTTCAATTCCTCAAATAAATGAATGAATCATTAACTTTGACTTCAACCCCAAATCATCTTCCCTAACTTTTTAAAAATTTTTCTGAGAAAGCCAATAAAATTTTATGCTTCAGGTCAATCCAAAATGAATGGTTTTTTCCTTCAGTTTGACCAGTGAACTGAAAAATCAATTATTCACACAACTCCTCTTTAAAATGGCTTGGAACCGTCTAATTGTCCATGTAGGCAGTTACTTACTGTGTGATCTTATTACTGCTCTCCTAATTCTTGCTCTTTTCCCGCCTAGCTTTGTTGTGTTTTGTTCTCTGTCAGACCATAGACTGTTGCAGTCAGACATTCTGCCTTCCTGACATCTGAGATATGTGTACAGGGCAATTATTCCTCTACCAGTGGTACATAAGCAGCACAGGGCTATGTCCTTCAGGTGTCCATCAGTTCTCACTAGCATCTGGATGCCTTCCTTGTTGCTGTAAGCGACGTCCCCAGTACCCAGGATTCATGGTCTTCTGTTTTCTCCAGAAATTAGTAATTCTGTTTTACAAAATAACCATTTAACCTTTCCTACTTGGCCTGTCCATTTGAGCTGGAAGTCAGCTCAAGGAAGGGAACACAACAGAAGCTTTTCAAATGTCTATAGCAGAGGGAGAGCTAAGTGTTTGATTTCTAAACTGGAAAGCAGGTGATAGGCAGCAAATGACAGAGAAGATTAGAAGAGTTTGGTTTCTACCTGCTCAACAATGTCAGCAAAGCAAGAACAGATTAATAAATGAGTGGTTCTTGGTGTACATGTAACTACCAGATCATTTAACTATATCTTTTTCACTGTCTGTCCCAGGTTTTTTGTTGTTTGATTCATTAGTTGATTTTTTTTAAATTTTCTTTCTGTTTAAAAGAAACATGTAGTAGTGTTTTCTGGTCTCTGCTTAAATCAGTCTGAGTTTCTTTCAGCGGACTTACACCTCATTTACAGTGTGGCAGTAAAGGGTCTTTGTAACCTAAGAACAAAATTTTAACTGAGATGCACTGTAAAAATGCATGATTCCTCCTCAAAATAAAATGGTTATTTCACCTTGACCCAGACAAATGGCAGATGCTGCCAAAC
Source organism: Anthoscopus minutus (assembly GCA_013399455.1). Classification (NCBI taxonomy): domain Eukaryota; kingdom Metazoa; phylum Chordata; class Aves; order Passeriformes; family Paridae; genus Anthoscopus; species Anthoscopus minutus. The sequence continues at coordinate 18,179 of VWYI01003011.1, read as the reverse complement.
ACTCGCCAGAGCAAGCAGAGACAGAGGAGAAAGCAAGGTTTGCTCATACACTGCCCCCAGATGTCTATCAATCATTCATATATTACTCCTATGTTGTTTTGATTTTGTTTTTTCTTCAATGATTTTTAGTGTCCTTAAAAAGCGCCAGTGCATTTCTCTTCACACTAAACTAACAATGCAGTTGTAACAAATCTTCCTTCAAACATGATGCACAATCTGGAAGACATGTTTCTCTCTGAAAGGGGACTCACTGGAAGCTTATAAAACAAGAACCTTTCTATTTTTAAAGTGTTTCCTGTATATCCTCTGGACATATAAGTCATAGCTCTCTGCCTCTGTGAACGACTGAAGCCAACCAAGAATCTCTGCATTAGGCTGCTATGTGTTTAAGTGCACTGAAAAAACACTGGTGGTGATGACAGCGAGTGATAGCAGGAAGCTTTCACAGAAATCCTGATACTAGCCTGTTTTCCAACAGCAGAGAACTACTATTTAGATCTTTGGGATCCTAGCTTGGAAGGCAAAAGATGTCAAAGATGGCCAAAGAAAAACCAACCAAAGTCCAAACTCCTCAAGAGTTTAGTTTAAAAGAAAACTTTACATATTTGGTGTTAGTTATGGCCTCCTGAACGCTGGGTGCAGGCCAGAGTCTGGCACAGAGCAGAGAGAAGGAATCAGCACCTGACAACAGAACCCCAAGGGACAACTCTGGGAGCACCGGCCTACATCGCTAGCAGAAAACCACAGCATTTCGCATGTAGGGAACATACTATGGAATAAATTGTACCTACTTAATTAACTGCACTTTGCAGTTCTATATTATTAGCTGCTGAGGGCAACTGGTGCCTTGGCAGTGCAGTCAGTGTGGATTGCACACACAGCCTGAGCCTGCTAATTGAGCATGAGCAAGTGCACGCAGCTCGGCTGGCTGGTGGCCCAGCTCTACGGCACAGCCAGCACAGCTCCCTCTTGGAGTCCTCTGCCGGACACCCACTGCCATTCCCCACGTTAAAGCAGCACCACCTCTGCAACCCAAGCATGAGGAACAACTTGCCGAGCAGTTGCTCACTACATGGTATCAAATTTGACACCTGATTTGCAGGGGCTGTGCTGGGTACAGAAGGAGGCTTCCTTCTCCTCGGCTGTATTTCTAAATGAATCTTTATCTGACACCCAAGTACCACCCACATTTGCCAGCTGACACCCTGCGTCAGGCTCTGCTCCCAGTTTTGTAAATTCCATGAAGACCCCAAGGAGAGCCAAAGTGCAAGAGAAAACAGATCTGGGGGCCTTGTTTTGGAGTTTAGTGGTGGGTTTTGCTACTCTTCCATGCCAATGGAATTTAAAAATATGAGCACAAATGATACAGACTGGTGTAATTCTTGACATAGATTTCTTCAACATCTGAGCTCTCTACAAAAGAAGTTTGCAGTTTAATTAGAACGGCTTACATCCAGCAACTGTATTCAGATTAAACAAAAATTTTAGAACATAGGGATATTTTCTTTCCTGAAAGTATCAGATAGGCAGAGGGAAGAATTTATTTACATTCACACACTGTGAGTTTGTTTTAGAAGCATACTGCCAGGGCAGATACTTGTGACTGGAGGCCAAGGGGAGACCCTGCAGGCTAAGTTAGGTGAGGTCTGTGTTTTCCAGTGTGCTAGTGGGAAAAGGAGACACTGATACTAGGCCTCTGCCCAGAATCCTTTTTTCTATTGTGTCTATTTCAATAGGAAAAGATATGTGAAGTGATTGTCTTCATAGATTATTTCCTATCTTTTGAACTCCTTGTTGAAGGTATCACGGGTAAATCACATTAGCTTTTATCTGAGCCTTTACTAACACCCCATAAAACACAGCTTTGCATACCAGGGCATGAACAACAGCAATAAAAGGGGTGCACTTAAGTGTAGGATTTTATGGATCCATCTGCCAAGCATTTCTTCACAAGAGGAGAAATACATTATGAGTCTAAGCAGATGCTGGGTCTCACCAAGCCGTTCATTGACAGCAAAACATCAAACCATACCTATAATTGCCTGACCTGGTTCCTACATGAATCTGAAGATATCACTGATGGACTGACTCTGAGGGAACACTTCAGAAAATGGAGATGTGAGGAGATGATGCTGAGGGCATTCAAGTCCTTTCTCTTTTTATCCTTGACCAGACGCGGTCCTCACCAGCAGATTTATCTGAGTTTCTCCAAGGATGCAGAAGAGGGAAAGATGTACATAATATTTATAATCAGTTGAGGAGATGTCACTTTCATCCTGATCACATTCCTGATCTCTGAGAATGATGGAGTAGAGGAAAAGGCATTGCTTCTGCATAAAACTGGTAAATGCAGCATGCAGGACAAATAAGGGAACTGTTCAACGATATGGATAAGTAAATATGACCCCACATTAATAGAATTACAGAGTTATTTTATCTGGAAGGGACAATTGGAGGTCATGTGCTCCGATTACCTTCTCAGGACTGGTCTTTCTTTGATGTCAGTAAGTCAGACCTACCAAAGTGAGGGGTTCAACCAGTCATAAAGGCCAGCATGAATTTTAGAGCCCTGGCAGCATCTTACGACACCCTCAGTCCCCCTGAACACACAGAAGTTGTCTGAGTCCCTGATGAGGAGCCAGAGAAGGACAAAGGGCCCATGCAGTGTTCAAGCTCCTGCATAGCACTTATTGAGCCTTCCCACGGGCACAAAACTCAGGAACTGGGTCCACCTCAGTTTTCCCAACAAGTGAGGCAATGCAAGCTATGCCCAATGTTCACATCACCAGTGTGTTCAGAACATGCCTAAGAAGATCTTTCTGTGAGATGTTGAATTCCCCTCTGTCTCTTCACATAGTCTGTGTTTGCTGTCACAGAAGACATACTGTACAAAGGTACTCCAGGGTCAAGACGTGTGAAATATCTCCAGATGAATTTCCTCCCCACTGTCTCCCATTCATTCTTTTCCTCTCTTCTCTCTTCCCCATTGCTTTTGCTGATGTATAGACTCCCAGTATCGCTTGGGAGAGGTAATCATTTGACTTCTACCTTCTCAGGTCTCCAAACACCTTCCCAGCTGCAAATGCAAGGGCAGAGCATGGGCAAGCACTTGCCAGAATGGCCCATGCCCTTGGAGAGAAACCTTTTTTTTGCACAGACTAAAGCCCCCCCCTGCACACCTAGGTGCTAGAAAAACCTGACCACCCAAATGTTTGTGCAAAGGGAATAAAAGGAGCAGGAACGTGATCAGATGGAATCACTAGCTAGCTTTAGCAAACATGGGCTCTAATTAATTTTTTCCTCCCATTGTTTACCCAGCTTTGCATGTAACTGAGAGCTGAACTGGGCTTATCAGTAATTACCAACAGTTCTGGAAACTTTACACGTTATTGTGCTGTGTTACTACACAGGGTAGTGATCCATGAAGATGGGTGTCTCTGCATTCATTGCTAAGCAATGCCTTAAAAAAAATCAAAATCTCCCCCAACCTGCTTCGCTTCTGCGACGAAGGGGAAAAAAAGAGGGAAAGCAGAGGGTGGCAGCGCGTCTGCTTCAGATCTAATTATGAAAGTTTCCGGGACACAGTGGCGTGCTACCTCGGCGGCAGTGTCAGAGGATGCTCCGCCTGCAGCCAGACTTCTTTCCCAGCCCTGGAATTACATTTTCCCATTCCATAGTGACACCTGCTGGGAGCAACTGAGCGGAGACTCCCCTGCTGCTCTGCTTGGCAAGGGGCTGAGCAGTGCAAAATGAAGGGTCTACGGCAATCAGGCAGATTGATTCCCCTCCTTTCCTTACAGATTGAGCCAGGCTCTTATCAGAGGGAAAACGGATGTCTGCAGCATTATTAATGCTCAGATACACCGCACATGAGCAGCCCCCGAAACAAGACATTGGAGCATCAGCTGCAGGCCTGCAGGAGAAAGGAGTGAAGAACACCAGAGGGTTGTTTGCATGCAGAGGGCCAAATTTAGCCCATGTAGCAAGGAGGTGAAAGAATGGTTGAATTTTTCCCCTCACAGGAGCTGAAAGGACATATGAAAGGAAAGGTCATGCTCCACTTTCTGTCTGCTGACAGTCTTTCTGTAAATATCGGGCACTGTAGGAAGAAAAGATCTTGAGCCAGTACCTTTGGTCTGATTTGATATGGTCATTGTGATGGCAGCCCAAACTGTGGCTTCTCTGTGCTTTCTATTCTCCTTTCCTCCTGAGGATTTCACTGTTCCTGCCCAGCATTTAGATTCTGTCATGCCTGGCATGTGGGTTGCAATGCATGCATGCAATAACCTGGGAAATGGAAAAATCTTGCCCTAACCCTGCACTTTTATTTCCCCCTCTAGAAGCTGAAGAGAAAAGACAACTCAGGAGGAAATGTGCCAAAATGTTTTAGAAATAAACGACAGACACCAGAGTCATCACACATTTTCCTAGGCAGGATAGTAATTTCTGTAATGTATTTTTAACCATGAGGAGTGATGGGAGGGAAGCCACTTAAATCTAATGCAAATGAAGGATTTGTCAGTTACGCAGTTCATATAATGTCATACGTAGAAAATGTTATAAAAGTGGAGGGATTATGGTGAGGAGAGACATTTCTAAAATTGGAGGCCTCCTTTTAGGGCTTTAGCCCCCTCACTCTTTCAGATCACTGGGAATGTTCTCCTCCAAGAAAGGGCAGGAGTCTCTCTCAAAAACTGACAGCTCTCTAAGCTACATGTTACTTATGAAACTTCACTCTCCTCACTGCTACCTCTTCCAGTTTTTTCCAACTGCTGCTTCTTCTTATTCCAGTTCTTCAGTGATCCCCAACCACTTTAAGCAGAGCAGGGCAGTTTCCAAATTCTTCCAGGCTATTTCCTTACTCTCTTCAAGCCAATGGCAGCTTCTGTGACCAAAACCTTATCTAATATGGAGGCTTTCTGCTCTGTTTTGGTTTTGATTCCAGATTGGATTGAAGGTGCTAGAAACAGAACCATTTGTCCAGCTGATGTCAAGTGATAACATCAGTTTAAGGGCACATCTGGAATTTCTTCGCAGCAGTGGTTCAATAGGGTTAATTGTACTGACCTCATTTATAAAGCAGTTTGAGATCTTATGAATGAATATAATAGTTACAGCTATTAATATGTATTACTCTCATGGATAATTATTTAAGCAAGAAATTATTGAAACACCTATTTACCACAAAAAGTAGAGCAGCACCGCAGACACAGGAGCCTGGCAGGATGGAAAAAGCATTTAGCCCAGCATTTGGGACTGTCCTGCCCCACTAATGGCCTTAGTTGTTATTCAGGCTCCTGCGAAGGGTAAAACGTGCTTAAGCGTATTAGTCTCTACTCGGTGAAGGCTGACAGACGTGAGACCCTCAAAATAAACAGGGAGGCCGAGATACCTTTAAATGGCTAAACCCTGAGCTAACAGTAAACGCTGAGCCGCGGGAGCAGAACAGCCGGGCTCTCATTAGCGCTAACAAGCCGCTTTCCCGGGAAGCGGCTCCCGGCAGAGCTCCTTTCGAGGGGAAATGAAGCCCCCCGGTGGCCGCCGGGCGCCTTGCAGCCCCCGTTCCCGCACGTTCCCGCACTTTCCCGCACTGCTGTCTCCGCTCCGCACCGCTCCCGCACCGCTGTCTCTGCTCCCGCACCGCTCCCGCACCGCTGTCTCTGCTCCCGCACCGCTCCCGCACCGCTCCCGCACCGCTGCCTCTGCTCCCGCACCGCTTCCGCACCGCTGCCTCTGCTCCCGCACCGCTGCCTCTGCTCCCGCACCGCTCCCGCACCGCTGCCTCTGCTCCCGCACCGCTCCCGCACCGCTGCCTATGCTCCTGCACTGCTCCCGCACCGCTCCCGCACCGCTGCCTATGCTCCTGCACTGCTCCCGGACCCTGCGGCTCTGCTGGCCACCCCGCGGCTCGCCCCGGCCCGGCCGGCCCCTGGCCCGCACACAGCAGCATGCCCCTGGCCCGCACATCCCTCGCCAAAAATCTGGCCACCGTCTTCCCCAGCCCGCCGTTATGAGCGGCCGAGTGAGAGTAAACACCTCTCAGTCGAGGGGGTTTCCGTCCTGTCTGCAGCAAGCAGGTTGCACAGGGGGAGGTGAATGTCACCCATGTTCCCTCTTCGATAAACAGCAAATACAAATCTCCACAAACACGAAGCACAGTCGGTGTCCCAGTCTCGTGAGGGGAGCTTGGTTTTGCCAATTGTCTTAACACTAGAGTAGTTCAGACGCTCATACAGTACAAGTGTTCTTTCCAAACTTAAAAGCCACACCTTTGGCATTGCTCACCAGCAGGATCCAGGTGCACTGAAAAGCTGGCATGGGCCAAATGTTTTTTGTTAAATTGCTCTCTCAAAGCCCTATCTTTTTCTGTTATTGAGCATATTTTAAAATTATTCTTGCATCTACTGGTATTCCTGCGTGTAGGCATGCAGGCAACAACTGAACAGGCAGTTTGTTTGTGCTGGAATAAGGATCTCACCAAATAATCCAAGTGAATGGCTAATCAAGGGGTTTCAGATACCAAGATGTAGGGCCCTAGCTTCTAACTGGGGCCTTAGCTTCTAACTGGGGCTTCTGCTTTGGACTCTCTAGTTCATTAATTTCTTCCTACTCTGACTGCAGAAACTCTCAATTAAATTAAAGAGCCCACAGCTGATTCATGCAGTCTTCAATGGATGTGCTCGTTTCACTGGAGCAGCAGAGATATGGACACAGATTACTGAGGGCAATCTGAAGAGTATTTCACTACCATTGAAATATGCATAGAATTTGTATGGGTTCTTTTCTGCAGAGAAAAAATGTCAGACATGCTTTTTTACAGCAATTCATAATTGGAATATAGTTGCTTAATATTCCCATACATCTGAATTACAAGCAATGTTTCTTATTGCAGAAAGGTTATCGAAATATTCACTGTGTGAATCACAGGTTAGACTTATAAGAGAGTCTTATGCAATAGAACCAACTGTCACCGTCCTGTCTTTGAGTGTATATGTCACTGCCTTGTGACTGATTTCTGTAGCATCATTTGTACAATAAGGTACTCCTAGGTTTTCATTAGAGCTAGAAAAACGAAGCTGATAGGAGCTAGCTTTTCTTTTTAATCAGGCTGGAATATTTATTTTCTGCTAAAATTTTCCAAGGAAATATAAAACTCTGTGCAGCTTTCCTATAGTAGTGTATCAATCCAGCTAAAGAGCCACAACTTACACATACCACGTTCTGTTCTGTTCTGTTCTGTTCTGTTCTGAATCCCACCAGTCTCATTTCCCCAGGCACAACTGACACTGGGGAAACCCACAAATTAATGGTGTATTCTGCAGCTTCAAAAACATAGCAGGCTTCTGGACCTACAGTGATAGGACCACAGCACTGGTACACTAGGCCTTGTTTCTGTGGGAAAGGCAGAGAGCATAATCCAGGATATTGCTCCCCCTCCCTCTTTGGCCCCACACCACAGACGCAGCCACCATCAGCTGGCAGAGTACACTACTTAAGCTAACTTTTTCAAGCTAGTTGTCCACCTGAGCACAAGACTGCTGTGTCTTGTTCCCACAGACATGTCTGGGAGACTGCATTCTAAGCTGTCCCACATCTGCACCCTGGCATGGCCCTGGAGCAGCTCACAAAACTGTTCAGGCTCATCTCGGCACCAGGGACGTGCAGGACTGTTGTGTGCATGGTGCAGCACACCAGTGCCTCAAAGGATGAGGTGCTTCAAGGGAGGCTTAACACTTCCCTCCCTAAAGCCTGCCTCTCAGGGAAGGCTGAAAGGGTGCTCTTGTACCGGATTATGTGGTGTACATGCCAAAGAAGCAAGCTACTTAGCACTAGTCCCGGAACATACAGGAATAGGCTGTACATATTGCTTTGACTAGCAACTTGTTATTTAAAGTTCAAGGCAAAGATTTAAGCCCTGAAAAGGTTTTTTCATAGCAGGGGGGAGGATGATGATATATATATGGGCAGGACAACAGAAAATTGGAGTAAAAAGGGATTACTTTAAAAACTTCAGTTTCCTAATCAAGACTCACTGAAGCTTCTTTGAAAGCAGTATCGCACATTTCCTGAGAGAGGTTAAATGCAAGCTGATCAATCCAGATCCTGAATTTAATACATCTATCAGAGTTCACAATGATCTGGGCATGGGATCAGTCACCTTGTTTTCCATGGAAAATTCTCCTGTTTTCCATTAATAGAATAACTAAATTCCCTACTACATACAGTGTATTTATTGGTTAATTCTTCCTGGGACTAGCTTTTCTTGACTTTGTTCAATGTTCTGTAAAATTCAAGATTAGTCTTATGATATTAAGAGCAGGTTTCAAATCTGTTTTAAATCTCATAAAGATATCCTCTCCTGCTACAAAATCTCACCCTGGACTGAATATGGGAAGACAAAATTAGTCCTTTTCAAGACAGAATCATCAAAGATCAATGACCATCAAAGAGCTTTACTTGGAGAAATAAAGAAAGGCCAAATTTCAAGATAACACAGACAGTCAGTGAGACTGAAGTGCTTGAAGCTGCTGGAATTTTTTTAAGTCATTCACAAATACTATATCTACCCTTGACAGGTCATTTCATTCTATTTAGCACTTTTTATTCTCTGTGGTTTATAAGCTCTTAAGCAAATGTAAGAGGGAGGAAAAGCTAACGTGTCTGATAATACACTATATCAGGCTGACAACCTAACTGAATTTCCCCTGTGGTGCTAGCAAAATGCTGTTCCAAAAAGTAATAATGCATTTTAAAAAAAAAAAAGACAGAGAGTGAGAGAGAGAGAGAAAGGATCATAGAGATCATGCCGTCACATTTAATTTCAGAGAACAAAACCTGAAGCTGATTTCTCTTTAGATCAGTTGTATTCCAGTTGGAACATGGGTGCCTAGCACTGCGACAGAGTAATATGATCTGAGCTTTAAATAGCTGCCAAATAACCATGTGGTGGCTGGCAGCATTAAACGTGTTGCAACGAGAATGATCTGTTTCAAAGTAAAGCCACATAACAGAGGATTAGTCAATCTGATGTGGTATAGAAGAGGAGGGGTGAACGTTTTTCATTATCCTTCTGGGTTTCTTCCTGGTTTAAATGTGTTTCCAACTCAGAAATGCATTAATTTAAGGTCTTTCTCTCGGTTGGTTTAAAACCTGAACCATGTCCAGGTCATTTCAGATAACATCTCCTAAGGTACAGGGGTACAAGGTGGAGAGTAACAGTGTGACAAATGTGAAGTAACACCACCGACACTGCTCCCCTGATTTAACCTAGTACCGGGTGTCTGGCTCTCAGTTCGAAAGGCACCTTCCCTGTGCAGAGCTGCTCTCTACCTCCCACCCCCACCCCGCTACCATTCCCCCACATCCTTCGTTTCTACCCAATGCATCCTTGCTAGATTTTAGGAACAGATATGGAACAGATCTACAGCAAGTAACAAGGGGTGATTTTTACTCCAAGCCCTCTCCTTATCCTCATAGCAAAATGTGAAGTCTTACAGCACTCTATGAGACTCTTCTGGGCTCTTTGGGACATAGGGGAAAATCAGGTGCAGTTTGGAGAGTGATGCAACCGGAGTTGCTGCCAGGCCTCTATTCCTTCTTGCCTTGAAGACAAATGGATTTTATGACCACTACTGTAAATATGTCTTCTGGCTAGATAAGGCACATAAGGACTGGAAAGACAGACCGGTTTTGGTCTTAAACTGGTAATGTGAGTGAGAGACACAGAGGGAAAAGTGGTGCTGTAAGTACTTGCAATTCTTCATCCCTTCTGTCACTTTTGATTATAGATGACTGACTTCTGTTTTCAATTTCAGTGTCTCCACCAACTTCAGCTGCATCAGTTCAGACTTACTGTAAGTTAACAGCAGAATTTCATGAGAATATACTTTATCTAGCCTTCACTGTCTGGGAATCACACTGCTAAAAGGACAAATAGAAACAGGAGAGCCAGAGGAGAGCCAGCTGCTTCATCAGAAGGTAAATAGCTCATTTAAGATGTTCAATATGACTTCTTAAAAGACAATAGGCACAACATACTTCACAGACAGGACTTTGCAAGAATGAATACAGCAATATACACTACCTACAACTGTCCTACTAGCACAGTGCTGAGCACATTCTCAGCAGCAGCAGGTAGGCGCCCTGCGGAGAAATAAAGCAGGCATTTTTTTGCATTTTCTCAGGGAAGACTGTTTTACCTCATTTATGTAAATGCTAATAAACAGCCACAAATTTCATGAAGGTCAGTTCCAGTGAAACTTACAGCAGCCATCCAAATGAGTAAAATGAATAAACTGGGGCAAATCCTTTTCTGACTGGTCTTGTCTGCAGCTGCCTTTGCCACATTGCACTGGTGCATCCCTCAGGGATCAACAACAGCTGCACAGAGGGCTGGCAGATGGAATCAGCAGAGGGACACTCACTTGTCTTTTTCTCCCTCCTTTCTCATTGCCTTCTCTTTTTCACATTGCCTCCTTTCTGGGCAGTCATGGTCTTTGCCATGTTTACACTGGACAAATGGATGATTTACAGATTTAAAGTAATCAGAAAATGCTTCTTCCTCACTCTTCCAAACAGATTTCTTAAAAAGTAAATCACTTTTCCTCCAATATGATCACAGGCTATTAAGCCAGATAGGAAATTATTAAGGAATAAAAAAACAAAAACAAAAACAAAAACAAAACAAACAAACAAACAAAACCAAAATAAACCAACCAAACTCCCAAACTCCTATGGATTTGTGAGGAACACAGTTCTTTGACCAATTTCACAGAATATTTTGATTAACGTACTTAATCCTCTTTACAATATTTTATTCAGCTCTCATGAAAATTCCTGCATCCCTGCCAAGGATTTTCTAGACAAAAGCATATCTGGAAAAATGCCACAAAGCAAGTCTCCTTAGCTGGCCTGTCTTTCCCAAGTTCTTACAAACCCATTCCCTAGCACACAGCTCTTTAATGAAATCAGAAGAACAAGAGTTTAACTGTGCTTTTAGGCAATATCCATCCAGAATTGCCTCCCCACCACCCTTAACACCATTCCTTGGTCTGCAGCAACTACTTATTACATATCACATGCTTACCTACAGACATTTTTTGGAGTGAGCAAACAATTTCAGAAAGAACCTGACTTTCAGTTCTGCCACTAAGAGGGAATCCAATTAAAGCAAACTGATAGAGCAACACCCTGCTGCTAAAGTATGAGTGAAAAATTTATGAGGGCTCAAGAAATTTCTACTGGTATTGGAAAGGCTTCCAGATATTTCCAAAGGAATCTTCAGAAACACCTTGGATCTCAACGGCCATTACATCCAGTCTGACCCAAAGGGTTGCCTCCTAAAGAGGATGTCTTGCACACAAAAGTGTAACTAATTTAGCTGCATAATAAAGAGAGTTCTGAAGATGCATATGGGCTGAATTAAGGGCACCACGAGAGCCTTTGGCTCAATCCTTGCTGAGTTTATTAGTTGCTGCTGCACACATGGTTGGTTGGGTTTACTGGAAGAGGTCCAGCTCTGAGGCACCTCTCAATTCCACCAGCTTCTAAAAGCTGCAAGAAAGTGGCTCAAACATATTGCCCCCTCTAAGCTCTAGAGGAGAAGGATTCTCCCCTGCAGAGGAGCAGGCAGGGTTTGGGAGGCGGTACCTAGTCAATAACTCTTGATTATTGAGTTTGCCTTCACAATTACTAGTGAGTGTCCTAGACAGTAAAGAGGGCAAATACCAACAGAATGTATTATTTGAGAAACAGTATGTGATTGTGTAATTAAGGGCAGGAATATAATACCCTATGCACAACGAGCAGGGTTAATTTCAGCATTTCCTGACTAACCAATGGCATTATGGTGTAACTCTAATGTTCTCCGGATGGCTATCATTTATGTGGGGTTCATATATATGTGGGGTACACTTATGAATATTTGGTTAAAATTCACTCATCATACTGTCTGACACTAATTAAAGAGACCATGTTATTTGCCAATAAAAATATTTTTTGAATTGGTAATTATTCTAAACCTCACAGTCCCAGCTTCCCTACCTCCCTCTCTTGTTGTCTTCCTGTTCTATAATGTATAACACTAATCTTGATGAGGGAAAAATAAATAAGTAGCAGGAAAGGCTGGAAATCTTCCAATCACAAAACCTCCCAAAATGGAAGTAACATCCAATCTGGCCCGCCACATCTTCTCTGTGGGCATTCCTTCTCTGCCTTTTAGCAATGCTTTCAGTATTCACAACAGCTGTGGAATTAAGCATTATGGACAAGAACAAACCAACATGCAGCCTTTACTTTTCCCCATCAGCCCCAAACTATTCTGCATTGAGTTACAAAGTGAAAACCAGCACACTCCCAGATGGATTTAATTTCTATTTGGGCCCAATGCCAGACAAGTTTCCCCATTGTTAAAACTCAACCCCATCTCATCTTTTCTATATAATGCATACAGTCTCATCCTCATCACATCTTCTACACAGATGTGCATGCACATACACACACACACACACACACAGAACTAGCCACTCCTACAATTCAGAACCAAATCCATCTCCCCTGCTGTCTTAACTAGGCTCATTGCTTTCCCTAGCAAGCCTACTAGTAAGTTGGATTTGGTCTATAATGCAGGTTTTTAATATGTAGGAAAATGAAGGCTGCATAAGACACACATTTTCATGTCCTAGATATTGTCTTGATAATAAATCTTTTTTTAATAAAAAATTAATTTTACACAACCATGAAAATATTTGTTAGAGGAGCCAATTGTTCCACTGAAAAACAAAAGGGTTAAAACTTAATTAAAATATCAATGCTATAATTCAAAATACAATTTTGGCGTAACTTCAGATAGTGATTGTACTATGGCATTTTGGCTTACAGAATCATGCAACACATGGATTTCAGAATACATAAGTCTACAGCTTTCAAATGCATACAGAAAAGAGAAATGGGTAATGGAACAGTTAAGCTTTTACACATTCATGGCAATTGTCTTCTCTCTCGTCCTCTTCCTATGGATGTTGCATGAACAACTGCACTCTATTTTTATAAAGTGCAGACATGTTTGCTGCCATTAAAGCTAAGGCAAGTAGTGGAAAACAGGACAGGAGGTAGATTGAATTACTGTGTTTGAATGTTTGCCTTCTCATCTACCTTGTGCAATTCTCTACAAACAGAAGTACAGCATAAATGCTAAAAGATAAATTTATAAAATGCTGATTTGAGCCAATTCATGTTCATGTTTTACTTGCAGAAATATTTTAATCTTCTTCTGTTTGTTAACCTATAAAAATGCTGCTAATTGTACAATGTGAAGAACCACAAGTGTTCTTTCTAAAGAATTAAAAGCAACTAGTTGGGACTAAAGGTGGTTTCTTCCTGTATTGAGTTTTGTGTCCTTTACCTTTAAACAAGTAATAGAAGAACTTCCAAAAGTCTGCCTGCACACTTAGGATTGCCATAATGGTAATAATGTATAAAATTGTGTTCCAGTTTACTCTTGTCACAAAGTTTCACAAATATTGCTGTATTCCCTTCAGCACTGACTAGTCTGAGTGTAAATAAATAGCACGCCCTACCAACAAGAACAGCATTCCTGCTAATAAAGCAAAAAATACTCCTATAGGAGCCAACATAAATGACCAGCCATAACGTACATAAACAGCAAAGTCTGGGCAATCCATTTTTTTCATGCTTGTGTAGTTTTCCAGATCAGCCATGGCCTGGACCCAGATGACATACATCACGACTACCAGCGAAAACAAGACACCTGGAAAAGAAACACCAGGTTTTAACAACAGAGTGTGAGAGAGATGCTGAGTGCATTTACTTTATTACCTAAAAATCCATTAATGCTTGAGGTCCTGTCTTCCTGTCTGCAAGGCACAGTCAGCCATCACTGGAAATTTTTTGCGTTTGGCTTCCTCTAACTAGCACTACCTCCATCTTGCTCCTGATCTTCCCTGAAAGGCATACTCCCATGATAAAGGCGATATCTGGTTTTGGTAGGCAGACTTTGATGACAAAATTCATGCTGGTATTTATTGTTTTGAATTCAGAGGTCAAGGTGGGGGAAGGAAAGGGAATGGAGCAGGACAATCTGGGGAAAAAAATGTACTTTTGCTTCCCAAACTCTGGCATTGTTTTTATCAGTCTCATGGCTATAGAAAGGAGTGGGAAATCTTTCTATTGTCTTCACCTCTCTGCATTTGATTCTTGATTTTTATGAGAAGGGTTGTGTTTGGAAAACAAAACTTCAGAGTATTCTACTCAAATATTTTGCATAAAAATTCAAATATATTTAAATCAAAATCATCCACATTTAGAAACGAAGCTCTTGATAGAGGAAGAAAACCCAACAATAATTAAGTAATAACTATGAAGCAGGCTAATAGTAATAACCTCAAATTGGATACAACAGTTTCCTGAAATTAATCCACCACATAATTCACAGCCTTTTCCCAACCACTCCTCTGAAAGGCCTTTGAATTGTTTATACACTATAGTAATAGGAGCACATGTCCTTACACACTTTGATAATCTCCTTGTTACTATACACCAGAAGGAGATATAAGAAGAAAGTGCTTTCCACAGTATCAGTTGCATTCCTAATATTTCATTTCACTTTAGAGGAATGTGGACACTTGAGAAATGCAAGCCTGCAGAACAGATGCTCCAGAGGAAGATTTGCTGGAGGACCGAAGGCACGAGTCTGAATTTTTTGCATGCTTCAGCCTGTACCCATTTGCTCCCTGAGCTCCAGTTGTCACAGCAGAGTTACAGCAGCAGAACCATCTATTCCAACATTAAAATATTTGTGGGACACCACCCCATCATGTTTTTATCCCAGAATGTCTAGGTGCCTCATTAAAACATAAGTCAGTGCACAGTCCTTACTTCACTGCCAAACTTAAGGTTACAGGCTGTAAGTCAAAGGTATTTTTGGTCTCTTCTCCATTCTGCTAAATTCTTGCAATGCAACCTTGAACAAAGGTGACATTTGTGGCAAAACCCACAAGTGCACTTTGTAAGCACCGATGCCCAGGCATTTGCTTCCATATCCACATGTCCTGGTAACCTTTGATGGTTGCCTTTCCCCATCCCCAACCTGAGATGCTGCCTCACAACCTCCTTTCCTCACCTTTTCTGCCCATTTATGAGGGAGCAGCTGTTGTCCTTACTCCCCTATTTGATGCAGAAAAAAACAGGCAGGTTCCATGAAGCAGCTTAACTTGGTGATCTGGTGATCTTTCTGTTACTGTTTTATGGACAAAAGGTAATATCTTTTCATACATCCTGAATATCTGACATCTCATCTGACAGGTGAGAGCTCATGGCTCAATCCTTATAAACACTGTCTTTTAAAGACCAACAGAAAAAGGGCTGAAGTAGTTAACCTGAGGCATTATCAAAACATTCCCAAAGGATCTGCAATTTCTAGGAGGCTGAAATTATAGAAGAAAAACTAAATAAAGAAGGAGGCAGACACATTTCATGTCTGTGAAATACACTTCCAGGATTACATTTTTTGCTAAGGTTCAGATTCCTAACAAAGTTTGAGAAAACCCAACACTCAACTCCAAGAGGCATAAATTCAATTTTGAAAGTATTTTACCTAAGTAAAACTCAATTTTGATGGAATTTAGTACTGTGCTTGTATTAAACATAAAACCACTGAAACAATCAGAGAGAAGGATCGCCTTAGGGCCAGACATGAAGAATGAGAAATTAAACTGAGGACTCTTCAAATATGATTTAAATTGAGCAGAAGATTCCTAGAACAGAACATCTAATGATAACAGATAATGTAGGCAACAGAGGAAAATTAGAACAAAACAGAGCTAGTTACTTTTGATTAAAAAACGTGGAAAGATTCAGGGACAGATTCATAAATGGAGTTATTAGATATATGGATTTTGTTCAAGGTTTCAAAACTTGACAAAAAAAATACAGCCCTAAGATTTGGAAAGATACATTTATAATCTGGCAAAATCTATAAAGACATTGGAATTTACCTCTTCAACTGGCTGTGTTATGCATTTTCAATCCAGTCCTCTATTTAACCGCTACACTGGGGAAAACTTAGTCCAAAACAATAATAATTACAAGAAGTAGTGATGTATATTCCCTTACTATAGCAGCAGGCAAGTATAACTTGCACATCTGGAAAGCCCTCTGGCATCCTGAGTAGAAGCAAAGTTATGTAAAGCAGTTAGTCAAAAACATCTGTCATTAAAACAAAACTGCATCAAAGGTGCTTTAATCTAGAAATGATCACCTCTTGTTTTTCAGGCACTCTGAAGCAACACCTAGGTGGTTAAACTAGAATCAACACCATGTAGGTGCAAAATAGCAAGCCAGTGCTGCCAGTGGTAAAACAACTTCAGGGAATCTATCATCCATCGGGTGTGATTTCACAGCAAGCTGTTACACCTGTCAGTGACAAATTGTCGGGTATGGAAATTTGCAGAAGAAATGTATGTCAAGCAGAGATCAATGTCCTTCCTTAAAAGGTAAGAAAAAGAAAGGAAGAGTATGTAAACCCTCTTAGTTAATTAAGGCATTAAAGGAGTATTTAAGGGTTCTCATCACCTGCTAATGGAGACTAATTAATAGGTGTATTACTTAGCATGTTCAATAAATATCTTGAACAATAGAATCAAGCTAAGTAAAAACTGACCATGTCCTGTTGCCTCCATCAGTATTTTTTTAATTAGCACTCCTTTTGTCTAATTGTCACAGAGTTATGATTTCATGGGAGTTAAGGGCTTAGATAGTTTACTGCATATATATTTATCCTGAGAAATCTGCTCCTGCAGTCTTGCACTGACAATCTATTGGGAATGTCATGAACTCTGAAAGGCAAGGTCCAAGACAAAATAACTGAGATTGAAAAAAACCCACAATTTCTTGAAGTAAATATTTTTAGGAACAGTGTGTGCTGTGATATATTTCTATGTTTTTGGCATTTAGACCTTTTTCATAGAGTGCAGGCATCCTTTTGCCTTTGCCTTTTA
This sequence comes from Anthoscopus minutus, assembly GCA_013399455.1. Classification (NCBI taxonomy): domain Eukaryota; kingdom Metazoa; phylum Chordata; class Aves; order Passeriformes; family Paridae; genus Anthoscopus; species Anthoscopus minutus. The sequence goes on along the minus strand of VWYI01003011.1, from coordinate 1,164 downwards.
GTGAATAAAAAATAGAACAGCAGTTGCATGAATCAATAATGATGGGGGAAATTATTCCTAGAATATGAAATATGTCTGAGAGAGATTAAGACAAATAAATACTTCCCTCTTACTCCTTTTTCTTTCTTTTTTTCCATTTTTCTTTTTTTTCATAAACACACGTTTGAAATATAGCTCTGTGCAGTGTGATAAGACACAGACTTCTCTGAGGTCACTCTTTTCTGTCTTTCACATTCATTCTTTTGAATTTCTTTCGAACAAATACTTGTGCATATTGTAGAGGAAAAAGAATACAGAACCTTTAGAAATGTCTGTGAATTCAAGAAGCAGTTTGCTGGCCTTTAGTACTGATTCTTCCCACGTAGAAATGCCTTTCACTTGTCAATGGTGAATGGCTGTTTATGGCATGAATCTTTTACTATTCAGACATGAAGACAACAGGTGCTGGAAAGAATGATGTGAGCTTTTTACTTATGCCTGGAAGTTTAGAACTCTTTATCTCACTTGAGGAAAGCTTCTATGTGTGTCTGTATATTTTTTTATGAAATATATTTTTCTGTTCTTGTCCTTATTTCAGATTTTACCACCTACCTTGGCCTCTTGTGACCTTTATTTTAAAATAATGGTTGGCATTCTCTGCTGAAGTACATGCAGAGGATCCCATGCAAAAGTTATCGGAGTAGGTACGTGTCTCTGGAAACAGATTTTTGTCCTCATCTACGATCTCTTGAACTTTTGTCAGGAAGCAGCAGTCATACTTCTAATCTTGCTTCTTCACCAGGGTGTGGTTCGGTAATGCTCTGTGCACATCCTGGCATCAGTACAAGAGGACAGTTTTCACCACCACCACCAGGCAGAAAGAGGCACCAGGTAATTACAGACTTAACTGAAGGCTGCTCTAAGAGATCATTTTATGGCAGCTTCCCTTCTTTTCCTATGACCTTTGAAGCAAGTATAAGGCTTCTTAGATTTTTCAGCAGATTTTTCAGCTGCTATTGGACCGTCCTCTGATGTTGCAGACATGGAGATGAGGCTACAAAGGCAGCACTCAAGTCACTGACTGTGGTATCATTGAACTGATACTCACTTTTCCCTACAGGTATGTTGCAGGTGTAGTTTCACCTGTGGCCTGAGGTGGTTAATAAGGTTACAAAGTTTTGCTAC
>VWYI01003004.1:280-37338 GCA_013399455.1 Anthoscopus minutus | reverse complement strand
TGAGCAGCTGAAAAGGCTCTGCTCAGCAGTAGTGAAAACATCCCTACGTTATCAACACTGTGTGCAGCATAAATCATAGCCCCCTATCAGCTACTATCAGTATATTTAACTCTGTCACAGTCAAAACCAACTCAGTCACTGAGTGCTTTAAGAGCAAAATATTATTTAAGTATTCATATTAGGAAGAGTCATCACACTGACAGCTTCCAGGAAAGGATCCCACTGACAATGAGATAAAAAAGAAAAGCTGCACTAAAGTTTGATTTTTTTTGCTGCAGAAGAAAACAAGCATGAATTGCCCAAGCAGGAGGAATTTTACCTTTCAATTTCTAATGTGCACTCCAAGTTTGTGCTGCTCTAGTATTAAAATCCACTCAGCAGTGCCTGTCTGCAGGAACTGCACATTTGTAATTAAAAGGAGATTAAGGTAATTTATTACTCCCTTGTCTGCTGCCCACTAATTTTCTTTCAAAAGAAATAGCAGCACACTTCAGAGATCCAAGCACACTAACCACTTGGATAAAATAAGGGCCCAGTAAATAGTATAAGTGGATGTTATCACATCTTTTCATACTAATTGAGTAATTGGATTGATCTGTTTCTTTCTAACAGTGACAAGGAAGATAAAGCTTTCTTAAATTAGAGTTTCTCTGGGTTACCTTTTCAATCAAGAAGGGGATCTAGTTTGCCAATACCTTAATATTTTCAACAGGCACTTTTCATTTATTAGTAAAAAAAACAGATATTCATCTGGCCATGTGTAAATCTGTGTCTGAGATTTGTGTCAGCAAAGAGCAATAAGCATTTCAGCAGGCAGTTCACTACACACAGCACAGTAACACAAATCATGCCCTAATATTTTTTGTCTTCTTTGCTCCATGAACAGCAGAATAAGATGACTAGATCAAGTGCAGATATCTATACTGTGGTTGTCTAGATCAACATTCATAAGCTGATAGCTCTGTAATGGCACGTAAGATGCCCTAGTGCACCTATGGCATTTACACAAGGCTCAAAAACATGATACAAGGTCTATGGGATGTTCATGTTACCCTCTAGTGATGGATAGAGGCTGTAGTAGGAAGTACCCTTGACTTTGTATAAAATCCCTAACTGCTTAAGTTAGGTAGGGGTTCCACCTTTAGATGTGGGGAATCCCATTTAAGTGACTGAATGTGTCATATTTTGAGCAATTATCTTCTCTTTTCAGTGTTTCATAGCTCCTGTTACTTGTTAAAACACATAGCTGAAAAACACTGATTCAGGAACAGCAGTATGTAAGTACTATGGATTGTATGGTATAGCATGTTAACAGGATTACTCTTCCAATTTTCAAAAAATCTAATTTTCCTATTGGAACAAACCATTGAGCTTTGAAGTTTATCCACTGCGCATTTGCTCAAAACAGTGTGACTGTGCTACTATTTCTTCATTATGAATGGCATTTCTGATTTTGTGTGACACTGACAGAAACTGCGGGATAAATATTTTACTTTTCTATTGGGATTTATCAGCTACCAAACAACTGAAAAAACAGGAAGTAATCTACCTTCCACAGTCCATGCTTAGTGTTCAGCCTATTGGATAAATGAATGCATCTCTTGAAACCTGTTAAAAAATTAATCACTTTTAGGATGCACAAGACAATACTAGTTCCAGTAATGCATGCATTCCTTTGGCATAGATTGCTGTATAATATTTAAAGACAGCTGTTTCTCCAAAAGCTGGAGATGGTAGGACAGATGGATAAGCAGAGGGGTGGCAAATTCCTCAGAGGGTTTATCAACTGCTCGCCATATTCAAAAGGTAGAAGACAATAATTTACAGTGTAGCAGAGCTTACATTATAAAGTCAGTGTAAATAGTTTGACTTGTTAAGCTGATTTTTAATACTTGTATTAATACACTTGCTGTTCTGTTCTGCTGAGGGGACTCATTTCAACATATATGATTTAATATCTGAAAAATGCTATTTCAAGGACACCAGTCTCCATCTCTACAATAAAAAACAATAAAATAATCATTTAAAAAAGTCCACATGACAGTACAAGACCCTGTAAATAGCACAAGTCTATGTTATATACCTTCATATCATTTCTATTTCTGCCCACATGGCAATTTTTTTGCAATTTATCAGTTTCTATTTGTGTCATTATACGATGTAGAAGAATGAACGGGCCAGGCTTTTTGTGCCAAGAGTTCTCTCACCAAAGACTGGGGTTTCAATATAAAATTATAGTCTATAAGCAGGAAAACAAGCAAATGTGATACCCTGCAAAATTGAAGAGTATTTATTTGTGACATAAATTTATTATTGTGCAGCTATATACAAAATAGATACTTCCATCAGGCTTTTTGTGCTATTAAAGCAGCTCAAAGCTTAAGAAAGCAGTGTGTTTTCTTAAGCTATGATTCATGAAGTTACCCGAGTTACTGTATAGAGGTAAATAAAGCTGTTCACAGAGGATATAAACTACAAAGCACACACAAGAATCCAAACAATAGAGTAAATGCACATTATCACACTAACACAGCCTCCCAGCACTCCATGCACTCATAAGTGTTTAAAATTACTGTCTTGCTTTAAAAAGCAAGCTATTTGAGACTAAATATAGAGCATAAATGGTGTGATGCCAATTCAGTCTCAAAAAATTGAAATAATTCCATTTTACTCCAGCTGAATCTCAACATTCACACCTGGAAATAGATTTTTATTCCTTAAGTCGTGGATGATAAACATCTACCATATTTTTAAATTATTCAGTTGCGTTGTTTCGTCATAAATTGTGAGAGAGTTAAGAAATTTTTGCTTGTCAGTTATTGATTCAGTGTTCCGATCTTCTAGCCCATGTTCATACTGGGTGTATTTGTGGCAGGATTTCCACTATACCTCTTCAAAAAATGGATCTAGAAATACGTTTTAAAATAAAAACTATAAATTCTCTTGAACTAGATGATTTCAGTGACTAAGGACTAAAACCCAAAATCCTAACTGTGACAAAAACTCCTTTTTCAAGAGCTGTCAATATTGAGATAGGAAGATCTGTCCTTGGGGGCCTATGTACATTTTGCAATACCAAGGTGCAATAACCAAGTATAAATAAAGACACCCCCCAGAAAATATTAAAAATAATTTTGAAGGTATTTCAGTCCTTATGGAGGATGTGAAAAGGAACTCAGAGTTCTCCAGCAGTGGCACTTGACAGTTGCATAGTACAGCTGAAAGTTCCTAAATACCCTTTAAGACACAGAGTGGTTAATGTAGCCTGGAATGAGGACACAGGGAAAAAGAAACACTAAGAAAGAGGAAAGAAGAACAACAGATGGCATAGCTGAAGTATACTCAGCAGCACAAACTGCAAGGGAAACAAACAAATCCCAAAGGCTGTGAGTAATAAATTTGCACAGTGGGGAACACACAATTCTGGAGAAACTTCGATCAGAAAATAAACTGTGCATCAATCCAAAGCTTTCTGTTTAGTGCTAGCTGTCCTAGTAGATTTTCAACAAGCTTTGGAAATTTTCCCCCGTACAAGTCTGTTTTGGGATTGCAAGGATCTGCAGAAGGAAAAAACTTTCCTGAAGCCTGAGGTACCCTTGCAGAACCATGTCAACACCCTGCAGACTGAAGAAGAAAGAACCATCTGCAGGGACTTAAAACACACTGTTGCCTGTACCAAACACTGTTTAGGCCACTCTGCCATGAGAAAAGCATGGAATGGAGAGACAAGATGGTGCTAACTCCAGGCTGAGCAGAGGCAATGTCTGGCTGACACATCCTGCATAATGAATTCAGACAAAAATTCCCACCGTTGAAACAGAGTGAAGAAACAACTCTCATACACATATCACAGTCAAACAATCACCCCAGGTCATGGGACAGATGGCATTTGCTGCCACTGAAGTTCCCTCAAATATGCCTCCATGGAACTTGGAGTGTTCTAAGCCACTGCAATGGGAATTTGAAATAAAATAAAGGAGGCACCATTGTCCAAGTGTTAGCAGAGCTGGGAGAGAAGGATGCATTACTGTTAATGGACGCAAAGAATGAAGAATTTATGGGCCACAAGGAAAGCCAACTCAGAAACTGTACTGAAATCAACTCCCATTCAATAAAAGGTAATTTTGGCAGGGACAGAGTGCAGCCACCAACCACAACCCATGGACTAAAGAAACACACTGACTCAAAACAAGAGGAAAACTCAGCATAAGACTAATTAGCATTAGAAGTGAGGGAATCCTTTAACCAATGTAATAAGATAAATGTGTAGCCAATGAGCATTAATTTCTTTTTTTGTTAAAATCTGCAAATAATGACAAGTTTTGAGCAACCTTGGGACCCCCACCAGCAAGAACCACAGAAGCACAGAACTACAGAATAAGATGAGGTGGAAGAGACCCACGAGGACCATGAATTCCAACTCCTGGCCATGCACATCATCGCATCATCAACCCCAAGGATCACATCATGCCTGAAAGAATTGTCAAAATGATTTTTGAACTCTGCCAGGCTGGTTCTTTGACCATTTCCCTGGGGACCCTGTTCCAGTGCCCAAGCACACTCTGGGAGAAGACTAATTTTCTAATATCTAACCTAAACCTCCCCTGGCACAGCCTCATGTCAGTGTCCTTATATCTTGTCATTGGTCACCACAGAGGAAGGATCCATGTCTGCCTTTCCTCCTCCCCTCATGAGGCCCAGGGTGAAGAAGAGCCAGTAACATGCCACATGATCCATGGGTGTATTCTGTTTGTCTGTCTCTCCCCACTGTCTTTTCTATTTCTGTCTTTCTTTAAACCTGGAGAAGGATGTTACAGCATGTACCAGCATCTAACAAGTGACTTTTTACAAGGGCATGGACAAGGGCTGATGGTTTTAAAATGAAGGAGACTAGGCTTAGATCAAGTATTTGGAAGAAATTCCTCGCTGTGAGAAAGGTGAAAAACTGGCACAGGTTTCCCAGAGAAGTTGTGGAAGCTCTATTCCTGGATACGTTCAAGAGTAAAGTGCATGGGGCTCTGAGCAATCTGCCCTAGTGGAAAATAACCTTATATATGGTGGAGGGGATAGAACCTAATGATTTTTTAAGATCCCCTGCAAACTGAATAATTCTATGATTCTGTGATTTTCAAGAAATATAATATGATGGAGTTAATGTGTTGGTTCAGACTCAGCTGAGGATAGCTGTACTTGGAAGCAAATATCTGTCTTCTACTAAGCTCTGAGGCAATGACTTGGTGCCACATAGGTGATCAGCCATTTTTGAAAAGGAAGTTACAAAGTTTAATCTAATTTCATGATGAGGGATTCTCATGTGAAACCTGTTTTTCAATAGTGTGAGAAAAGACTCAGAGCAGGAATCCTACTGTACTAGAATTTCAGTTTTCACTGTGGTAGGGTCATGGCTCCTCTCTTTGCTGTTTACACTACAGGGCTAAGTAAAACACTATAATGATGTAAAACTGCAGGTGGCAAGGACATACCCACAGACAAAATTTAGGCTGTGATTATGGAGCTATTGAATGAGGTGACTACATCTCAGTCACCTCATGCTCATAGCATGATTAAGAAATGTGTCCCAGAAGTAAAATAACATTGTTGCTATGGCTGGCATTATCTCAAGTTTGAGAGCTCACTTCTGAAAGTAACTAAAAATAAGCCTGGAGCAGGAAATAGAGCTCAGCTAAAAAAGAAACTAAGACCACTCAATAATTCTGCATTAATCTGACTGCATGAGCAGACAAATGTAAAAAAAGATAAAAATATATTAAAAGGAAGTAAAGACGATAAATGACCAAGCCATTAAGTGACAGAGCATAGACTTAGAAACAAAAAAAAATTGAAATCACAAATAATTTTGAGTGCACAAATTAGAGTGGGATTTATAAGTTTTCTTCCAAAAAAAGAAGACACAGAAGAATAGCTCCACTGCATTGTGTTCAGTGGGGACAGAGTGGATTTGCAAGACTATCCAGTACACCTGCACAGGAGTGGCAGTTGGGGCACAGGACCTGAAAGACACCAGATGTTTCTGGATCAGCTTCTGATGGTCAAACAAGATTCCCTAACAACCCTCAACTTGCTCTAGATGACTCTGCTGAAGCAATTGCTTTGAGCCCAAATATCTACTTCAAGATGAGCTGAATATCTACCTCCAACCTTTGTTGTGTTAGATAAAATTGACCCCAGCTTATGGTTGTAATTTAGACTTCTGCAGGCACCCACATCTGCATGTAGGCACAAAGATATCTCAACATGGGACTGAAGCCCCCTCTGAGAGGGATGAGAAGAGTATAATTCAGCAATCTAAAACATCCATATAGGGATCTACAGAGTAGTTGAGCCATCTGTAAGGTGCTGACATATGGCAAAGTAAAAAAGATTTTCACTATTCTGGGCTAGCAGCTGGAGACCAGGTGAATACCTTGGGACATCCCAGTTGGGATAAATAGTTATTTAGCACATTGAATTGACTGTGAGGGTCTATAACACTGATATCTACATCTCACCTAATCTCATGGACTGCTCAAGTGAACAGAGCCTGACACTTCTCAAGAGAAATTTATTCTTCTGAAGCAATGCCTAGATAGCTCACTGGTCTAAATTGGTCGCTGTTCCGAGATACGAATGCTTATAGCTTCCTATTGGCTGTAAACAAATTAAGATGTTTTAAGGTAAAAGTAAATATTGAAAAAGAGATTAGCTGAATTGCAAGATTTTAGCCCAGGCTACAAGGACAGCACCATTAAAGTTTAAGAAGAAATGAGATATTTAGGGTCCAGCTTCCCCTCTGTTGAAAACAGTAAGGTTTTGGAGACTTAACTAAATAGGAACAAAATTGGAGTCTTTTTTTAAATCAATATAAAAGCTTCATCAAATTACCAAATAATAAAACTGCAAGTATANAGAACCAACTGTTCTCCATTGCTGCAAAACCCATATATATATATATATATATATAAATTATTATAACAAATATGTTGAGGTAATGAGCTTTTAATATCTTTGAAAGACAGGATTGAATAGCAACATCATGGGCTTTGAACTGGAATGTCTAGCAGTGGATGATAGTTGCACAGGTTCATTAAGTGGCAGAAAAGACCCTTATGCATGAAAATAGCCAATGTACTGCCATTACCTAGACAAAAATGTAAGGTTGGATTCATCTCAATTAGCTTTAGAAGCTTATAGCATAAATATGTTCACCTTAGCTAATTACCTTTAGCTTCCTTTTTGACAAATTTTAGACATCTACTGTAGAAGGAGATGAAGTGCACCTCAGAGAACCTGTTTTTCTCTATTATTCAATTAAAGGCAGCATATGGCAGGCTCAGATGCAGAATTACATTGCTTATATACACATCTGATAAAATCAATCCCATTCCAGGCTTCCTAAAAACAACAACAAAAATATAACCCTGAAACATTTTGTTACTCAGGTGCATGTTCTCCCATGCTTCTGAGACTGACACTCCCTTACTCATATCCCTGCTCACCTGTGTCTATGCAATCTCAAGATGCACTGCTTCACCTTTCCAAAAGGAAGAACAGGACTCAAAATCGGCAGTACAAAGTGACTGCCTATTATCTCTGCATTTTTCCCTTGGGAAGAAGCAACTTTCTCTCTCAGTTTAACTGACCATCTTTCTGTTCACTTCCCATTTTCTTAGCATGATTTTGTATTTCTGTATAATTCCACTGCTCAGTATGAAGAATGAAAAGGAAAACAACCTCAAGTTTCCTTCCTTGCATTCCTAAAATCAGAGTTATACCTATTAGAAATGCCAGTTCATGGAAACATTAATGCAGCTTTTGAGTTGCTTTTTAACCCATAGAATAATTTGACAAGAGAAAATGAGATCTTGAAAGATGAGCTGAAGATAGAGCCTTTCTCTTAGTTATGAGATGGAGAGATAGTTGTCTCTGAAAGACATATATTTAAACTTTTATGGAAGTGTTAGAAATTACTTTTTCTTCAGTCACTGTCATGCAGTCAAAAGAGGAAGTCTGTATAAGACTGAAGCAAAGGAGAGCCAAACATATAAAGCAAATATACCTAACATTTAAACTTCTGTTTTGAAGTCAAATCTGGAGAAGCCTGCACACCTCATTTCCAAACAAATAGCATCACTGCTGGCTGCTTTCTCGCCATTAAATGGAAAGTTTCACAGAAAAGATAAAGAATTTCCAGGAATAAAATATATGATCAGAAGTTACTTCATGAGCATGATTCCACCATGAGACTTTCATGTATAAACAACAGAGGGAAATAACTCTCTAGCTCATCAAAAACACCTGTGCAGTCACGGTAAAAATAGAAGATTTTTTAGATGTGTACTGAAGAAATGTCGATACTTTATCAAATGCACTTAATTTTTTTTTTTTTTTACAAATACATGTTTGCATGTACTTTAAAGTTTGGAAAGATAGTATCAATGAATATTTCTCACAGGTGTTTTTAGTTTCACTCATTTCATGTCCTGAAATCTCAAACTGTTCAAATGACACTGTCACCGACATTAGAGAATTGTGCCAATTAAATGATCACACATTTTATTTGTCCACAGAACTTTGTATCTCCCATAATAATCTTGCTGATCCACCTTTGGTAGTTGTGACTTGATGTTAAAAAGCAAGGACACCCAGTACAGCTTAAGAATAATGATTTCAGGTTGGTATATAATTGAGGTGTTATAGCAGTCTATAAAATTTTGCTAATGGCTCAAAATGTTTCAAGGAAGATAAAGTAATGGTCTTGCAACCTATTTATACTTGCAACACCTGCTAGTAAACTTAGAATAATATCATTTCAGTGTTGTCTTTGTCAGTTTTGTGTGTGGTTAATTTGAATTAATTTCTGTCATTAAAGGAAAAAGTCAACACCCTCCCCCTCCCCACTTCCCATCAATCAGCTATTGGATTTCATAGGAAGGAAAGCACTGAATAGAAGACATTGTTGTTTTTATTCTTCAGGCTGACGTAGTGATGTTTTACCACACTGTAGATTCTGACCTTACTAAAATATACAACTGAGTTTTAATTAAGATTTTCCCTTTTATATTAAGCCTTCTGTCAGAGATAGTCCTCAGCAAAGAAGTATTGGATAAATCAACATGTCTTAGAGTTAACTTTAATGAGCAAGCTGACATCACTGTAATGTGTGTATGATTTGTGACATTACTACTGTTTTCCATTCAAAATAATAGCATTTTAAACATTGAAAGACAAAATATTCCACCATACTTAAAATGCAGCTTCACAGAAAAAGAATCTTTTCCTAAATTAGCAAGGAGAAGGAAAAAAAATCCGTAAATAACCTCTAACAACTGAAACTCCTGCCCAGAAACTCTGCAAACCTAGATACAGGTTCTCTTAAAGGAACATACATTAAGATTTTAGTAATTTTATAATTTTTTTGCTTCTAAATCAAAGAAACTATAACTTATTCATATCTATACAAGCCTCCGGCAAGATCTTTCTCTTACCATAATACCTCCTCATAGGACTACATTTCTAATTTAGGCACCTTATTTAAATTTTGTTGGCATAAAATCCATGCACAAGAAAGAGATTCTTCTGCAGATACTTTGTGCTATGCAGCTCTAAGTTCACTTTTCACTTCCATTTACCTATCTGGGTACACCACCCTTTTAGAGAACTGTCCATTTTTCACCTTGTATTGCAGTTCATCAAGGAACTAAAATTTATTGTGTGTATCAGGCAAGTTGAAAATTTTTTTTACATCAACAAATGCATTTTAACAAGTCACCCTGCAGATATGATCATGACTTGCACCATAAAACTCTGTAGTTCCCACATGTGTCTGTTAATGTCAGTAAACATATGTTCAGAACAAAACAATTAATTAATTAGAATTAAATTTCTGTGTCCATACCAGAAGAAAACGATGCAAATGAGATTAAAGCCTCTCTGAAAGATGACAGAAAATGGATTTATTTGAGATTACTTTTCCAGTGCTCTTTTTCTCCCTATCAGATATTCCAAGTACAGTGGTAGGAAAAGAATAGTAGAATGAAGACCTGGGATTGTGACATTGAATGAACAATGACCTATGACAAATAACCAGAAGCTTACTATCTACTGCCTCTTTGTTTGTCTGTTACTTGACTTTCTTTATTGTCTTCTGCAATGGAAAAATAAAAAAGAGAGAGAGAGAAAGAAAAGTGAATGTCCAAGCCAAGCCCTCTGAAGTTCTCTAAAAAATCAGGTGTGGTTCTTCTGATGAGAATGTGGCCAGTAAGTGCTCCTCTGTAACGAAGTCTGTCTCCAGATGTAGGAAGAAGCAAGGCAGCAGTGCTGGTGAGATGGGGGACATATATGGTTTTGAAAATTCAGGATTTTAGAAGCTTATAACATGCTTAAACAGGTGACAGAGAAAGTAGAGACTTATCAGGAAAAGTATATAACAAATCACACAGGAATATAGCTGACAGGAACAACCATTAAGATGAGGAGGATTACAAAGAATCAGTAGAACAAGACTGAGGTATTGTTAGAAATCTGCAAAGTATGAACCTGTGGCTCCAAGACCAGCCAGGCCCAGACAGATGACATCTGGCAGGACAGACTGAGCTGAAGAGATGCCAAACCTCCACTACACCTGCCCAGAAGCTGAAGATGAGGTACAGCCTTCATCCCCAGAGCCGGAACGCGCCCACCAGGAGCCACGGCAGCTCCTCATAACACGGAGTGTGAGGGCGGGGATGGGTGGGCAGGGAGGTGTGGGTCTGTGGGATCAGTGTGTGCTCATACCTGGAACCTGTCCTGAGCAGGTGAGCATGGCTTGGAGGAGATATCCCCCCATGAGTCCCAGCTGGCAATAAAACATATCTCTATCATTTTCTGTGGTCAAGCCTTTGACTTTTGAAATCACTGGAAGAATGATGTCAATAGGCTGTGTGGGAGCAGTGCTGTGCAAAGTAGTAGTAGGATGTCAGCTGTGTAATATGCAGACATTCCTTCTCTTAACCTTTCTGAGTTGATGCCTTGTAACTCTTGCCCATGGGATGGTGTTGTGGGGTGTGGCACTCTTGTTATCCAAGAGCCCGAGAAGAATGCTAGTTGGAGGGAGTTCAAGCCTGGATGGTGTCTGGCAGTCCACTGGGATTGGCTGCATCAGCTCACTGGAGTGCTAATTGGAGCAAGTATCTGTTAATAATGCACATATATTTGGGTGGGAAAGTATGAAATTCTTTTACTGACATCATCTACCCATTATTTGCTCATTTTTCTAAACAGAACTTTTCATTGTCATGTTATTTGGCATCCTTTTCCCTCCACTGGGTCATGAAACATAATGTTAACCTAGAAATAACTTGGATTTTTTTTTCATGGAATATTTGCCATTGCACCCAGTGATCCAATCTGTAGTGAAAAGTGTACACTAGAAAACATCCTGAACATCTGATAAATAACAAATGGTCCATGCCTAGGGCTATTTCATTTTCCATGCTAAATTAAGAACACTATTTCACCTCCCTTCTTTTAAGAGAGATCAGTAAAGGTTTATCTACTATAAAAGTTCAAATGTGTAGACTTTCTGATCTTTTGTCTCATGCCTCATGTACTTTCAGATGTCTAAAAATTGTGCCCAACCTAGACTCAGATGTTCAAATAGGGTGTAATTAAAGAAGTGGCTCTGAGTGTGGCTAAAATTAATGCCTGGGCATAAAAGATTGGCTTTTTACTCCCAACATACCCTCTTAAATACCATTAGAGCTAAGGGGATCCCTCATGGAAGTGGATTGATTTTCTTTGCTTCCTGAAAGGTAAGATGAAAGAAGAATGAAACAGGATGACTATTTAAATCTTACATCTTTCCCATAGAGCTGGAAAGTCAGGGTGAACTTAAGTGCCATAAATTAAAAAGAAATTGAGTGGATATTTCAAACTGTGATTGAAATATGGGTTGATGCTCCTTTGAGACAGGGTGGTGAGTAGAGCAGTTGAAGAGGAATGAGGAACTCTGGCTTCCCTACAAAAAGGGTTATGTGTCTATGAACATATAACTTTGGTTATAATAATACTTCAGTATTATTTTGACGTAATGAAGATACTCCTCTACATTTTCCAGGCTGTTGTATGCAGACTAAAAAAAAAAAACCAGAAGACAAAGGCTAAATTTTGCCACAATTTTTATTAATATCTTCAAGTCTTTATACATCCGTAAAAACGTTGTGTATCTTCAGACACAGATCACGTTAATAGGTGACAGAGTAAGGCTAATGTGAAAGGAATGCAGGCCAAAGCTTGTCAATTGCATCCCAAAGGGGGGAGCTACAGAAAGAAATGAGTCCTGAAAAATTTGGTCATCTGCTTTTCAGTAGTTAAAGGCAAAGCACAGCCTCTAGGCTCTGATGTCTTAGAAACAGCATTTAAGGTTATGAAAGTACCTAGGTGTCTTCAGCCACCTTGTATTTGACGCGTAAGAGCAAGAAATTCAATTAACATTTTATTGTCTTGGTTTACTATTCTGTGACTCTGAATCTTCTCTTTGTATTGAGATTGTATCACACATGCCAATACAGTTAATTTTCTGAAAATAATTCCTCATATATTTGGCTAGTTAGGAATAGATTTGGCCTGTGCAGATAATGAAGGCAAGAAAGCTTTCACAGCTATTTGCAAAAGTATATCAGGAAGAGCACATTTATTTGAATTTGTTCGATTATAGCTCACCTTTTCTTTCCCCTAGATTTAAATTAATCTCCATAGCAATAATTACTTTTCAGCTTCAAGATTTAATAATATATTAGGGTCAAATTATAATTGAATAATTATATTTAATATTTTGGAAATCTGGAAAGTTCCATGATTTGTTGTTTCTTGAAGCGCTGACACTCTGAGCCTTTCTTTTACTTCCTGCTTCATGTCTGGCTAATTATGGCTTTTAAAGTGTACTGTATGTTCATGCCAATGGAAGATCCATTTGGATAAAACAAGGGTTTTTTCGGGTTTTTTCTCCCAGTGGTTTCACATACTTTTCACCATGCAGTAATAAGGAAATGAGTTCCTGTCTTGAGGGAGGCTTAGGAAATCTTCACCTGTACCTGTTAACAATGTTACTGGAGCATGGCCAGATAATACTGTATTATTGTGCTTAAAAAGATTAGTACGAAATTCAGAGTGTGTGATCTGAAGTCAAAATATATTTTCTCACTTGAAACACATCACCAAGTAGACCCAGTTCCAGGCAGAGTCACACTAGCATTGACATTTCTCTGAGAGCAGTATAAAAATTCTGAGATATCTGATTATATGTGATTATATCTGATCCCAGCCTAGATTTGTGAAAATACAGATCTGCATTTACTCCAGCTCCTCAGCTGCTGTAAACACTGTGCTCGAAGCATAGTCTTCCCATGGTGGAACCACAATGTCCTTGAGTAGCTGGGATGAGTAGCAAGGTAACTGTGTTTTGAATTAGGCAAACAGCCTTCATGGTATTGCAAGACAAATTCAAAGTGACCTCAGCAGGAGTACTGAGTAGCAAAGGTAAATACTGCAGACAAATAATGCTGAAATGCTAGTAAATACCTCACAGAAAGAAATGCAGCAAAATTTAGTAGTGGCTTTACTGATGCTTAGAGTCCTGGCACCTCTTCAGATTTTGTGTCTTATCAGGTCTACTGTTCAGAGAAGGTGGAGCCTTTTAAAGTGCTGTTTCTAGAGAGGAACACATACTGCAGAGGTACACTGGGTAAAGCAGCTAAGCACATAAGTCTGGTAAATGCTGACCTTTATATTTTATTAAATTTAATGCTATGCTGGTTTAAAATTTTCCTCTTAAAAGTTTAATTGGAGATTAAATGTTCACAGTTGGAAATGTTTCCTTATCCAGCAGAACTTTAGTCATTATTTATTTACCATGTATCTGACCCAAGCTGCAAAATCTTGCCTTGAGTTTGAGGAGAATCAGTTATAGTCTCGCAAAGGCAATTGCTGCTTCATTAGATTCTCTGGTCCTAGATTTTCTTTTCAGCTCTTAGCTATGTTAAAATATTTGTCAGGCTTCCATTAGTGTGTGCTGTACTCATGACTACTTAAAAAACATGAAAGTTGTCTTTTGTGTTTATCATTGAACATAGGGTTATATTGCAACCATGTTAAATATTGTTTTTAACTTATTCCAAATGACACTACATGAGGAAAAAGATATTGACGTAAAAAAACATAAAGCTGTTACTTACATGTTAAATAGCACTCTCCTGTAATTATTCAAAATTCTTTGGTGCATTGACATTATTTAGTTAATAATGAGCCTTTAATGCAATAAATCTGAAGCTATGATGAATTCTTAACAAGACTGTAGTTTAAATATATATAAAAAAATAAGAGCTGGAGAAAAAAAGCAGAAATGTGCTAACAATGCTCAGCTTGATACCACTGAATTTAGATACTTATTTTAAGTATAGGTTCTTGCTCTGCTTTATAGATGAAAAGTAAAGAGTGAAGCTACTTGCTCAGGACAATTCAAACTTTCAGTGAATGGGCAGCTTTCTGCACATCACTTTTGCTCTCCACTGTCAGTGCAATGAGCTGCAAGGACCAGATTCTGCCTGATGCTAAAGGTGAATGCTAAAGGTGAGTGCTAAAGGTGAGTGCTAAAGGTCTGGTGAATGGGGTTTAACGTCTGTCATTTGGGAGGGGAAGGTGAGAAGGTGATATGACAACTGAAAAAGTCCTCTAGAGCTTATGTTTTCTCTTGTTTCAGTTGATTACATAAAACAGTCTCATAAATGGATTGCACTTCATCTTAACAAAAGCAAATATTCTGTATACCTACTTATCTTTGCTGCCAGAAGGCTCTTCTGGACCTTATTGCTGGCTTGAAAATCTGTCCTCATTTGGAGTCTAAACTCATTCAAGGATATTTAAACAAGCTTATTCTTGTGCCAACACTGTCCTTTAGCTTAAACTGTTCTGTTTTTTTCCTTCTTTGGCATTCATCTCCCTCATATATTTATGGCAAGCAATCTTGATCTCTCTTGACCTTTGTTTGGTAGGACAAATAAACCTAATTCTTTTGGGAGCTACCCACATCACAAACTGCAGTGCAGTACAGATCCCTATAATTCCATCAAACCAAGAAGCTCTGGGCCAAAAGACACAGAGTATAGAACAATACCCAAGGTAATTATACTACTTCTTCCAGATCTGACTCAAAAGAATAAAATTCTACTGGAAACCACATAGGTTGTGTCATTTAGAAATGTCAGCTCGTGCTATTACAGCACTCAAGCACCATGCTTCAAATAGATTCACTTTAATATGTCATTAAATAGGGTCCCACTTGTCTTATTCATCTTTGTGGACCATCTCACATTTGCTCTGCTGTGAATAGATCTACATTGAACAAATACAATTAAAAGTTTTATATATGGCTTGGGCATGATTAAAAATTTGATATCACATACATGTGTACTATTGATCCAGAATTATAAGGCAATCTAATACTAAAAATATTTTTCTTGTGGGAAAAATAAATACAAAAAAATTTGAAGGGCAATATCCAGTTTTGACTTTCCATTAAGAATTTTAATATCTATACTGAGAAATGTCTTCCAGCATCCCTGATTCTTGTAATTTATATCAGAAGTTTGTTAAATTGATCATGTTTTTTTCTGCCTCAGTTAGTCAAAAAGGTTTAGACTGATTTTTCTAGAATTTCAAATTGTCAAGAAAATTGCTCCAATTTTGCTTCATTTAGAAATACATGTATATTCTTGCTAGTTATTGTAGTACACCTTCTCTACTCCACAGTTGTATGATACAAACATACATGTACACATGCACATACCCCACCCAGACCAGTTATTTTCCACAAAATATAAAAATGCACCCCAAAACATGTCAATAAAAAGATCATGCGACTATAATCCTCCCAAACAAAGACTTAGAGATAGGAAGATGACACGTTCTTAGCAGCAAGCACTGGTGACAATCTCAATTATAATGATTAAAATGTTTGATGTGAAAGAAGTGACCTCTTCCACTAGTCTACAGGAAAGGATGATTCTTTCTAGTTAAATGAATTAAGCAAATTTGAATTTGAAAAAGAGTGCACAGTGCTCTGTGATATTCAAATATAAATGATTTTCAAACTACTGAGACAGTAGTCTCTAAGTAGGAGAAGCAAAATGATACTTAGCTGAGTTACTAAACAAAAATCAGCCACGCCAGTTACACAGTATTTTCCACTATCTGTTGAAAAGAATAGGTGACTATTGAACAGCTTTGTGAAAGCCTGGTTCCAGGGTTTTGTTTTGTCCACATACATATTGATCTTAGCAACACAAGTTCTTGTTGCACTGTTGGTACCAAACTGCAGCTTCCAAGCATGTTGTGTCCAGAAGTGCAAAGCGGTCGCTCAGCCTAGCCTTTTAACAGCTCTCAAGTGGGACACTCCAGCCTGGATTTGAAACTAACTTTTGTTAGTTCAAATTCTTTGGGTTATATTTCTTAATTCTTTTGCAGAAAAATTGAGACTGGGTTTGAAAACGTGACACCAGGTGTCTCACTATTGTGTGCAAAGGGCTGCCTTCAGCATTTTTCAAGTACGCATGTAGGTGCACAACCAAAACAGAGTAAGTGCCAAGAACACAGCTGGTTTTGCCTTTCCTGCTCTAGGACTTTTGCACCACACTCTTACAACTCTATTGTCACAGAATTCAGCAAGGCATATATGTCTTTTTTCTCTGTTGACACAAATGGGCACGTTACCTTCACATACAATAGCCACAGGGAGATGCTTATGCTCTCAGAAAGAAATAGGCATGTAAAATTGTTTACTATATAATGATTTATAACTCAAACAAAGTTGAATTGTAACCCTAGACTTGAGAATTTAAATGGCAGCCTAAAAGTCTTATAGTCAGCAGATATGTGAGGAGCTTTAAAATACTAGTGGAGAAAATTTGGAAGGGCAAAATTTAAAAACAAGTATATAATCCAAATGGTTTCAACTTGATACAGGAAATAACTCCCAGAAAATTAAAAAGAAAGGGTCTTCCTGAACAAAAAGCTCTCCACTTCCTGTATAGCTTTACTGGTTCATTGTGAGGTAACAATTCACTAGTGAGGAGCACAAGTTCAGACCTGAGAAGCAGTGATATCTGATATGCTGATACGAAAGCATGGCTACTATCAGCTATTTGGCATGAGCCATCAGACAAACTCTTACCGAACACTGCAGTGCTTCCAGAAGATAAAAATTTTGACACTTTAAATTTCAGGCTTCTTGCCTTCTTGCCTACTGATTTCCTCCCCATTCAATAAAATTAATGTTTAAACACTATATACGTGTTTTAGTATTTTCTACTTTTACCCTAAGAGCTTTAAACTTGAATATCAAGGAAACAATTGTTTGAGAATGTGACAATACTAATTGTTACTATTACATCTTGTTCTTGTATTTGCTTTATCTAAAGTACTTACAAAAGTAATAGGTGTGCATTCAGCCAGCTAAATTCAATAATATAATTTCTTCTTGAGCAACAATTTGACTTTTAAAGAGAACATCTTGCTAATAGCCTTCACCAATACTATTTCGTGAGTGTCATTAAGTTTATTTGGCTAGCGACGATGTGTATTTTTGGCAATCAGGAGCATCTTTAAAACTATGTTATCATTACAATGCATCTATGTTTCCTACTTTAATTTCATTCTGCCATAAGAGCAAATTGACAATGCATTAATTTAAGTATCCAATTTAGACGAGCTGAAAATGAATGTATTCAAACTAGTAAAAACAAAGATAACAGCAGGCTAAAAGATTATGGAAATTCAAATACTATAAAGCAATTTTCATGGTACTGCAGCTCTTTCTAAATATTCTGATTGCAACAGCTGATTTATACTGTTATTATTAAAGTAGATATTTCTTGTTTTGTTGATCAGTAAACTTTTAAGGACTCAGTTTAAAATTGCATTTTTTCATCTTTTCACTTTTGAAATAATTATGTGATTCCAATAGCACTAGAATACAATAATAAAACTAAAGATATAAAAGGATTTTAAAATGCCAAGTTTTAATCCTAATTGCGTACATATTTTTCCTGAAAACAATTATTTAATAAAAGTGTTTTACTTTAATTATAGGAACACTCAAAGCAAAACCACTAAAAAGTGTTTTTCACTGAAATTTTTTTCTATATAAAAAAAATTACCTTCTTTATTATTTTTTTCTTCTTTTTAACTGCCTGACTTAAGAAAAAAAAGTAATGTAAATATTTCATTATGTATTTGTTGCTCTGATTAGAAAATAGATTTTTGAGAATTAAAACTGGAATTAAAAAAAGATAACCCAACAAAAAAACCCAACAAACAACTAGAAAACCAATGACCAGTTCTACAAGAAGAGTAGTTATGATCTCTTCAACTCAAGATGAGGTCTCCTGATCTCATCAGATTTTCAAATAAAGGAAGAAAACAGAAATTATTTTTTAAAAATAACGCTTGTTCAAATTTAACTTTTTAGCTCTTTAGGCAGTAAGTCTAGCATCAATTTTTGTCAAAAAGAATCATAGAATTATTGAGGTTGATGATCTTTAAGATCATCAAGACCAACCATCAACACTACACTACCGCCATGTTCACCATTAAACCATGTCCTGAAATCAAATGCCATATCCACATGTTTTTTTAAAACTTCCAGGGACCTTCGCTAACCTTTTCCCTGGGCAGTCTGTTTCAATGCTTGAGAACTCTTTTGGAGAAGAATTTTTTTCCTAATATCTAGTGTAATCTCTAATCTAAGCCTCCCCATGTGCAACTTGAGGCCATTTGCTCTGATCCTGTCGTCATCCCTGGAGGTATTTGGTTAACTGTTGGGCTCAAAGATCTTTAGAGTTTTTCCTGACCAAAATGATTTTCTGGTTCGATACACAAAGCAAGGTGTATTAACCTGGCTTTGCCTCCTCTCATAGGACCTTCTGCAACAAGGGTTACACAAGCCTTTTTTCAGTTACTAATAACCTCTCTTCTAACCAGCCATTTATCTATCCCAACAAGCTAGCCACCATCATCTACAAAAACCCTTCCAACCACCCAATCCCTACCTGGCTTAAAGTGCTGAAGTGAAGCAAGGTGCAGTTTCATAAGGGGCTAATAGGCCAAAACCCCTTGATTATCAACTAGTGTTTGTTTTTAGGTGGGCTTGTCTTGATAAAAACAAGTATAAGTAGTAATGTTAACAAAAATCTGCCCTAACATTTGCTTTCAATGTAATGATGAAAAATGGAACAATGAGTATGTTCATAAGCAGTATCATGTTCCTTAGGTTGCAGCCCAATAACTTGAGGAAGGCCGTACTCTAACATTTGCTTTTTGTGATATTCTTCTAATTTCTCCAACATATTTTTCATGAAACACACTCTGGCTCATCACTTCACTATCAACACTCATTTTTTTCCTTCTTTTAGAAGGCTGAAATAGGTGAAGAGAGGAAGTAGAAATGACATTTTCTCTGTGCATAAGTCCCATCCTAATAAGTAGCCAAGATGAACAACCACTATTTAGATCTGGGTAGCACTCTAGGGCCATGTTTCCCATGTTCCAGAGAAACCTTAAAAGAAAGCGATGTTCAAGAGACAGAAGAGTCAGATTTCCTTTCTATTAAGATATAAAATCTTTTCATCTGTATTTCACAATCACTTCTTTAATTCTTCTCTGAAGTGTGATTTGTTAGATCAGAAGACAAAGTTATAAAGAGATGCTTAGAAAAGAGGAAAGAACTGACATCTTATCTCCTACAAAGGGATAACCCATCAGCAATAATATCATAACAAGAAGGAATCTCTGGTAATTTGTCTTGGAAGCATGTGTTGATTTCATAGGTTTATATAGTTTCATCCAAAGTATTAATAAAGTTATATATCAGTCTATAAAATTATAAAAGAGGGGCCAGGAGGAGAATTTTTCACAAAGATGGAAATTCAAATAAAACAAGTGCACAGATAAGAGAGATAGAGTGGAAGATCAGACTAGGAAAGAGCTGTGGTCACCTGGAGACTTGATGAATATGGATGAATTCAAGAACTTTGATAAGCACTGTATGATACTTCAAGTGGCAAGCCTAACAGAAAATTCAGAAAATGCCAAAGATGCAGGGAGGGAGGTGGGAGTTGGGAAGTTGATGAGAAATACCTAGAGCTCTCTGCTGGCACAAAAAAAGTAAACAGATGTGGAGAACAGCATACAGTCAAGGGCAGGAAAACAGACACAAGCCTGCTGCCTAGTTTATTGATGCCAGAGTCCTGAAAACTCGAGGTTTCAGAGACTACTGCTAATGAGGCAAGAGCTGGGTCTCTGCAGCTGTCACTATGGCAGGCAAGGGAGAGAGTCACAATGACATTCCAGTACTGGTATTTTAGCTTATTATCCTAGTTAACCTCTCTCTCATGTCTAGGATAAAAATATTCTTTCCTCCTGCAATTATTAGGACATTTAGAGCCACCTATGATGGTCTTACCCTCAAAACAAAAAGATGAAAAATTTATGTTTGCCCTACGTTACTACATTTATACATAGCAAAATTTCAAGGGGGAAAAATCCTAAACAAAATTAACATCTAATTCTAATTTCTATTAAAACTAAAATAAAAAGGATTTGCATAAATTTTTGAATATCAGACCCTTTCTTCTGTGCTTATCCTTCTTTTCTGTTTTTATGGAAGCTTGTCAAAACACAAAGTCTTTCACTGGGAGTAGTATGACTTAAAGATGAAGGATTCTTTGAGTGCTATTGGTGATTTTAAATTTTTTTTCAAATGATCTATTGCTAATGCTTCTTTCTCTATTGTTCCACAGTCAGTTACCAGTAAACATTGCAATAGCTTGTACAGGTTTTAGGATAAAACTTTCCAATCAATAAAAGGCCCTAAGATAATACTAAAAAAGTCACATATTGATCATGTCACAGGTAAAAAAAGTTTGCTATTTCAGAGTAGGTAGCCTAAAATTAACTCAAGATCATACAGGTCCAGAGAGGGTTCAGCAGTTTCTGACATGTACTGCTAGATTAATACAAAACTTCTGGTTTCCTGTCAAAATAATAACCATGTGTTTTGTAGGTTTAAATGTTACAAAGGATTAATTTATTTAACATATATTAGGCAACAAAATAGTATTTAGCAACATGCAATTCATGAGAATAAAGAAATTTTCTCACTAAACCAAGAATTAACTAAAATTTGGGTAACTACACAGATAAATCTATAAAATCAGATTTGTGTCTACTGAAGATTTTTTAATTATGATCATATTTTTTAGACGGAGATGAGTGATGACAAGAGATTAAAACACTGTTTACAAAGCTCCCACGTTGTAAATAGATTTCAACAGCAGAAAGAGTCACAATAAAGAGTTGAAATACTGATACCAGGAATGAGTTATAGAAGATCATTTTTGTGGAGTCTTGTGTATCTACAGGTTCTAATTCACATTATTTATTCAACTGGATCATACCAGGGTTTGTGTTAAACTTGGGACAGAAATTGGAAAAAAAAATTCAAACCTACAATTCCACTAAGTCATGTAATTTTTCCATTTTCTTTAGTTGGTATAATTGTTCCCTCACACTCGTATGAACCAAGTCTTAAATATAATAAAAGGTAATAAATTGAAAAGATTTTCAGAAACAATAAATTTAACAAGTGAAATTACATAGCCTGCTTAGTGGAAAGTACATTTTTTGAAAGACATGACTAGTTAGAGACAGTAAGAGCAATCTGTAAGAGTAGTATGTGTAATTACCAGGAATAAAACTGATACTAAAGACAGAAAAAATTACTTTATTTGAAGAAAGTGACTTTCCAGTGATAGATTTAAATGTATTTAACAAATTTGCAAGGGAGATATTCAAACTCTGTCACCTGAAACATTTATAATGAGAAGAGGTAACACAAGACATCGTGTAGGAAACAATCCTCCCCTCATTCCAAAGGTTTGAAGTACTTGAACTGCTGAATCTTCTCCATTTCTAATTCTTTTGATCCATGGTCAGGGGAGAAATAAAAGGTGAATGAAACTCAGAAGACTGATATTTCTGATTTGGATGAAAAATAATGCTCTGGTTACAAAATACTTTTATATGAATATATAATTACACATATACATATTCATGTTAAATTGCACGCATACACACTCTCACATACAATTAATCTACTTTTTCTGGAATATTAAGTATATCTTCAAAAAATTCATAAACAGGAACCTATATTTTAGACAATAAAAAGTCAGTACATATAGAGATATTAAAAAATGAGTCAAAAGTAACAATAACTTCCCGTCATTCCAGAGAAATTGATAAATGTTTTTACCCTCTGCATTTGCTCAGAGGAAAGTATCACATAGAAATTACCAGATAAGTCAAAATAGAAGCTCCAGGCTTAATATATGCATGAAAGATGCAATATTAAGCACAAAATCCTCGTTAGCTCAAGTCTACCTTGTTACTTAAAAAAGGAAGATACAGTGACATGAATGTATCTGATCCAAGGCTTGTGTTAGATGTTCAATGACTTTTTAAAATGTGTTATAAATTTAAGCATTGCCTATAATACTTATTTACATGTCCTAACTGCACATATTTTTAACTTACAACTTATTGACATGCAGAATGGAAAATGAAACCACAATTGTGAAAAATAAAAATGTGCCTTTCATTTAATATTTAGTTAGTAAAATGCAAATTGTATTTACATTAATATATTACTGTTCTGATAGCTACTTTAAGAGGACATTACCAAAAATGTTGGACTTTCCTGAAAGCAAGAAGGGCAGCTAGATTTCTTAATGTTCTAGGAACATTGTATATGGAGGACAGAGTTGTTTCTATGAAGTGGAAGTGATATTAGAAAAAAACCCTCAAGCCTATTACTTACACATTATTATTTGAGCATGACATCACTGACAGACCACTTTTGTGACACTTTTTTTAGAAATAAGGAAACAGACAACATTCAGTTTGTCCCTTAAAATAAATCTGATTTTCTTTTGTTTTTACTTACATATAAGATATTTCATTTATTTTACTGTCCATTGAGATCAGCCTATCCTAAATTCACTTTTAAAAGCATCGAGGTCCATCCAGCACTAATGAAGTGATTAATCCCCTGTACTCAGCCCTGCTGCAGCTGCATCTGGAGTCCTGTGATCAGTTTTGTGCGTCTCTCCTCAAGAAAGACTTTGAGGTGCTGGAGAGTGCCCAGAGAAGAGCAGCAGAGCTGGGGAGGGGTCTGGAGCACAAGTCCGATGAGGAGCAGCTGAGACAGCTAGGATTGGTTAGTCTGGAGAAAAGGAGGCTTAGGGGGACCTTATTGGTCTCTGCAGCCACCTGAAAGGAGATGGTAGCCATGTAGGTGTCAGTCTATTCTCCAAAGTCACAAGTGACAAGGCAAGTGAAACAGCCTCAAGTTGTGCTGGAGATTTAGGCTGGATATTAGGAATAATTTTTTCACCGGAAGGGTTGTCAAGCACCAGAACAGGCTGGCCAGGGAGGTGATGGAGTCACCATCCCTAAAGGTGTTTAGGAAACTAGTTGATGCAGCACCTATTGCTGTGGTTGAGTTGATATGGTGGTGTTCATTCAAAGGTTAGACTTGGTGATCTTGGAGGTCTTTTCCAACCTTAATGATTCTATGATGAAACTACATTAGGATTTTATCTCTGTATGTGACCATACCCTAGAGCTTTTACTCAGCAGTCCAAAAGTAACTGTTTGCAGTGTTCAGGCTGGACATACCCTGCAGGCATTCCTGCCAGAGATGGATCGACACAGGAATACGGCCTACAACCTCAGGAGACCAGTTTGCCCAATTGGCCTAGTCTGTAGCAGCCTTTAATATCCTTTTGCAGACCAATGTGTATCAAAGGCAATGTCAATCATCACAGCTCATCATCTCTGGAATGTATTAATTATACATTTTCTTCATAATTAGTTTTTTTTATATTAAGATCATTCTGACCTGGTGTTCTTATGACAAATCATGTAGCCCAGCAGAAACACCTGAAAGGAAGAGAGGATATGTATGGTGGGAAGTAGGTGCTTGAACACCTTAATATCTTTCACTGGACATGGGTGAGACAGTAAGATTTATGTGTGAAAACACAGCAGACACAATAAAGAAGGAATCCTTGCAGGTTTTTATGATGTCTAGGTCCTATGAGAAATTAGGAAAGAAATGGCTCATTGTAAGGTTTGTTTTTCTCACATTAGCTCCTGATTTGTTTCATAAATTTTATAT
The DNA here is from genome assembly GCA_013399455.1 of Anthoscopus minutus. Classification (NCBI taxonomy): domain Eukaryota; kingdom Metazoa; phylum Chordata; class Aves; order Passeriformes; family Paridae; genus Anthoscopus; species Anthoscopus minutus. The sequence continues at coordinate 13,073 of VWYI01003004.1, read as the reverse complement.
GTATATTGGGTCTTTTGAGTGCACAGACGAATATTTTTGAAAAAAATAATTTCTAGTTTCTGGAAGGAGATTAAAGAAGGCTTTTTCATGCAACCTGTGGAACCTGGAAATTCATATATGGATGCTGGAAACAAGAATCAAAGACAGAGTGAACAGATATATATCAAAATATAAATATCTAACATAATTGCAACTTATAACAAGATAACAACAAAGAGATTGCATCTTGATCTGGCAGTAAGACATTCTTTAGCTATTGAAGAACACGAATAGCCTTATTGCCCAGGCAAAATCCATATCTATCAGATGGGAGGTCCTAATGTCTCTGTCAAGTAGTGGAGGAAATTGAATTTTGGACACATTCCATTTGTGGCCCATAAGTTTTACTAGGAAATTTAGAAACCCTTTTACTGTGAAACATTGGTACTACTAGATTTTATCACTTTGGAATGAGTGACTACTTAAAAGAATTTCAGTTCTTGCTTTAGTTTAATTATCCTCATAGTATTTGATGTGACAAAGGAACTTGGTTGGCACTCAGAGGATTACATGATTAGAGAGATTAATGAAAAGGAAAATCTTGATGAATACTTGATGATTCTTAATTCAACTTGTTAATTAGGTCAGTAGTATTTGATTTCAGGATACAGTTTAACCATTGCAGTTTTAGTTTCCTGTACTTCTGAAATGCACTTCACATGTCAGAACACATCCTGTTATTAAAAGTAGGCATTGAAAGAACCCCTTTCAATGTCTTCATGGTAGAGTGAATATGAAGAAATTGGAAGGCATGGTAAGTATACTTGTATTCTTTTCTTAGTGAATATATTTTTAGATCTATTTATTGAGAGATAGAACACATAAAAATCAGCAACTGCAATGCTCTCACTTCCCTTTCAATTATTTAAGATTAGAAACCAGGAGAAAAATGCAATCCACTTGTCTACCTATCAAATAATAGCACATTTTCTTGCCCTCATATAACCACTTTCCTCTATTTGATCAAAGATCGCATTATTACAAATGTCATTGAAATGTTGTTCAATACATATATATGAGATTTAAGAGAGCTTTGTTGACTTATATCAACTTATGATGCACAAATTGCTACTATTAGATCAATCTCATTCCTCTTCTAAACCCAGAGATGTGTAAATAAAAATCACAAACACAAATGCAGGTTACTGCCCAAAAAAAAATTATTGTGGCTTTATCAAATGGCTGCTCATGTTATCTAATCATCTTCCTGAAACAGCAGATGGTTCCCTGTAAAACATTTTCAGTAACAGTGTTCACTTCCCCTAAGTTTTTTTGTAGTTTAATATTAAGGGAAATCGGGCTGGACCCGACAGCCTGAGAGAGGTGAAGTGTCCCACCTCCATTCCCTCAGGTCCAAAATGTCATGGAGCTGAGCATGGACGTGCAGCTGGAGAAGCAGGGCTCAGCCAGCCTTGAACAGAGCTGGCTTTGGGAGTGCCTAACTGCACCCCAGTGCCATTGGGGATGTCACTGAGCACAGTGGAGTCCTCACAGCTGTGCAGGGAGCCAGAGAGGCAACGGGCACAAGCTGGAACAAGAGAGGTGCGGGCTGGATAAAAGGCTATGTTTTCTTGCCCCATAAGGACAGTAGGGCAGTGGCAGAAGTGGCCCTGACACTTTGGGCAATCTCCTCTTTGGAGGTTTCCAAGTACTGAGCAGATGAAACCATGAGCAATCTGCTATGGTCACTTGTGTGACCCTGCTGTGAGAAGGAGATTGGACAAGTCCCTTGAGAAAGAGAGAAACTATCCTGTGATCCTAACATTTTCTGTTTAGTCAGGGCCTTGAATATTTACTCTGTTTCATTGCCTGTCTCATGTCCATGCCCCATGCAATTAATTTGATTTAATTATAATATCTATACTAAAGGAAAATAGACTAGGTCTTTTTACTTATAAAAACAGGAATCTCTTAAAGTTCCAAAAATCTTGGCTGACTCCACCAAAGAGGCCCATAATATACAATAATCTTTGTCCTGCCATAAACTGAAGGACACAGGGCTTTCTGCATTTATCTGTGGTGGTTCAGACTAATCTATTTAACCTATACCATAGATACTGTCAGTAAAAGTGGAAATTCAGTAGAGTGAGGATTGGTATGCACTTTCTGAAGCCTACTGTCACCCTAATATATGAAAGTTCTCCTGATTTGATTTTTTTTTGCTTATGTTTGACTAACAATTTTAACCTGAGTACTGAGGGGTCAACATTCTGATTTAGGTTTCTGACAACTCACACCTTTGGGATAGTTCACAAGATAGCAGTTATGTCAAGGTGACTGTGCTATCAAGCAAAATGTCTAAAGACACAGATCTATTTCAATTCATGAAAATATTTGCATAATATGGGATTACTCTGCTTCTCAGAGCAAAAGAAGCAGAATCAAGTTCTCTCTCAACACTGGACAAATGTGTTCCCAGTTGACACAGATGTGCCAATGGAAGTGATTATTTCCAGCTCTTCATTATTTCCAAGAGAACAGCAAGTCTCTTTCATTTGCTTCAGGCAAAAATCAGACAGGCTTCCCTAAACAGTGGATTTTGGTGGTTCCAGCTTGTCTGACTGTTCTTGCCTGAAGCACATTACAGGGTATACAAATGAACTAAGCTCCTGACAGATCAGTGGTGGCAATGATTTCCAGCAGGGCACTGGGGGACAGCAGCTATAATAGTGATTTATTATCATTGCTTGTTCTAGAAGAAACCATCCTTGGACTGGTTAAATTTTAAGATAATGAGTTAACAGTTCCCTTTTCTGGAAATACTAGAAGTTTCTTTGTGGGGATTTTTTTCTCCATAATGTTCTCTGAGTTGTAAGGAATGTTTTGCTTGTTCTTCCATAGTGTGCTCTATTACTTCAAATGCTGTAGGAAAAGATTGTCAAATTAATTTTTATTTTAAAAGTTCTTGTGGAATTGTTCCACATTGTAAAAAGTGAGAAAAAAAACCAACTTTCAAAAAGCAACAAAAAACGCTCTTACATCTGCTTGGTTCACCTCATTTGACTCCTAAACCTCAAGTGTATTACTATCAAAAAAGTATTTTTAAAGTTGTAAATTGTCTTCTGATGTTATCACTTGTCTAAATTCCCATGCTGATATAACTGTATGAAAATCAATTCATCTGTGTCATCTTGGATTCCATTATAATTTACTTTCTAAGATTAGATATTACTTCCAAAATGTGTAATCCTGAGATTGTTTTAATGAATCTTTGCTTATCTATTTGTAACATGGGCGATTTTGTCAAACGTTTTCTATCTCTCAGATAAAAATAAAGTCTTCTTTTTCCCCTTTCAGAAAAGGCAAATAGCAAAAGTTCCTGACAGATGTACTCAAAAGAGCCTCAGAGAAGGAATTTGGAAGCCTGTAGTTTAGGCTGTTGTTTTGTCAAATATTCAATTTAGGTTTATGGCCAAAGGAGCTCTAGTCATTCTTCAAGACAAAATATTATTAAAGGATATGAGATCCTGGGGGGTGATATAAGACACCCAAAAGATTGCTTTAGTAAAGAGAAAAATCCATACAGAGAGGAGGGGTGATAAATGGACAACTAAGCATGGAGCTCACATCTTCCTGTGACTGCTAAGCTTGCTTGGACCTGTGAAACACAAGTCTCTTTTAAGTGTAGGTTAAATCACACTAGTCTGAGATGGTGGAACAATACTCCTGGCTGCACAGCAGTGTTAGGTATCATTACTAGGGAGGAAGAGTTGCATGTACAGTGAGATCTTAAGGCAAAACTGTCGTGCAAATTAAAACTACCTATGGATCTGGTTTTAGCTGTTTCAGTGAAAAATGTGACTACTTGAAAATTCTTGTTGCATGTTGCAATGGAGAAGTCAGAAAAAACCCAAGCCAAACTGAATAGAAGCTGAAAAAGGAAAATGCTTCTTTCCAACATAATGATTATTTTTCCTCCCAGCTAAAAATTAAAAATGCTATATCTGTTCTGCAACTGCTCAATTGAAAAACATTTTGTTGCACTAGAAGGAAATGCCTCTTCTTCTTGTTGCCATCATAATAAGAAAAACATTACTTGTCACAAATATTTCCTTTTCATTAGTATTGTTAGTCAAGGAATTGGCAAAATCAGTAACTGCACAGCAGTATCCTGGTTTACTTCAACTCCTGGAATTTCTTCTGCTTCATATAATAAAGCACAGGGTAGAGCACAAAGAAAAGATGCCGTGTGTGTTTCCATCTCCCAGATACTGGGGACTGAGTTCATCATGAGATGAAAACTTCACAGTAACTATGTCTGGGAAAGGTGACCCAGAGAAAAGTAAACTTGAATCAGGCACCTAATTATTATCCAAAATGAAAATGTAAGCTGTTTCTAAAAGGCCTTGTCAGTTGAGATAAAACATATAACTCTGATTCAAAAGATAAGACAGCAACACAGGGAGCTACAGGGCCATGGAATGATATGATCTGAGCACTGACAAAGAAAATTATTTTAGTGACAGTTGCCAGATGAAGGTGAGGGCTTCCATAACAGAAACAAAAGGTTATAAACTAAGTCGCTGTGGTAGTCAAGGTAACAAAATTTGACATGGCCAGCAATTTACCTATCATGCAGAAGCATTCTATTTACCCATACAAGAGAAAAAAAAAAAAGAAAAGGAAAAAAGAAAAGGAAAAAAGGAAAATATGTATGGTGGGGAAGAAAATAATAACCCAGTCATTCACGGTAACCTTCAACTCGTATATGTCTGTTTAATTAGTGATAAAACTTTAAAGCTAGTAGGAACCTGGGCAGTCTTATAAAAAGCTTTTTATTCAGTCTTTGGTGAGCTATTTCTAAAAGTCTGAATGCTATGAGAATTAATGATTCTTGAAAGAACTAGCTTGGATCTCATGTGATAGACAGAAAATCTATTCTGACTAGGCACTTGTGTCCAAATAATCTTGTGTCACAACTATTGGAGGATTGTCTCAAGTTCCTATAAATACTGTTATTCCTCAGCACTCTACAGGCAGCCAACCGGAAGGACAGCGCGAATACCTTTCCTAATTAGTCCTCTTAATACTTTTTCTTAAGAATAAAGAAAAATTCCCCCTCCTCCAAAAGAAAAAGTGTAACCCAAATATGGAAATTAATTCAGTTAGATGAGATAGTTAATGTACTTTCCATAACAGCAAACCTGCAGTGGATGCCTTCCTGTTTAGTAGGATTTGATAACTGTGGTGTACAACGTTTAAATATTCAGAGAAGTATGAGTTTTGAGCTCAGGCTGTCTTTTGAAACTGAGGGACAGGGCAAGCCCAGAAAATGCTTGATCCGCTGTGGGACAGTGTTACCTTTTATTGTCCTGTGCTTGTTGATTGCCTAAACCTGAAGGTTTAGATTTCAGGACCATCCAATAAATTTCTACAGAGCAATTTCAGAGTGATTTTAGCTAAGAAAAGAAGAAGGAAAAAAAAGTGTATACTATTGCTATTATAATAATTTTTAATATGACATTGACCAGCAAAAGACACAAGCTGACATGAAAGTCTCAAATCCACTTTCCATTTCTAAAAAGAAGTTTTTAAAGGCTTTTACACTTAAGAAGATTGACTTCTTAAGAAAAAATTTGCTATTTCTTGAATATACATCAACTATACCTACTGATATTTCATTATTTCATATTTCAATATTCAGCTACTTCAGCTTATATAAAAAAGTCTTTCCCCTATTAGTTTTTTTCAGTGCCATAGTTTCTTTATACACTCACCACATATAGGTTCAAATATCAATGCAATTCTCAACCTTTTCTTATACACACTTACTATGGTTGTGCCAAAACAGGACTCTTGTTCTTACTATGTTACTTGCCAATGCAGATATATTCTGTATTGCCATATTTCCTGTAGCATGTCTAGGGTGTAATTCCACTAAGAAATATGTGGTTTATTACTATTTCAACTTATTTTTTATTACCATTTTTCCTGTAAAGATATATGCAGGATTATCAGTTTTACTTTGGTTATTGCTCCTTTTAGTTTTTATTCTCCTGTTGTGGCTTTGATGAGAGTAGACAAAATTTGGATTGTAAATGAGATAGTAAATCCTTCTGAACAGGATTCATTCATTCCAGTACATAGATTTCTGTCTTGCCAACCCACTATCCCCTTATTCTCAGAATAGATGCTTTGACCTGCTACATTTTTATATTTTTCCCCCCTTTCTTTTCCATGCTTTTTCTCATACTTCCATCATTATTAAAGCTATTACTTCTTATATGATTGTTAGAAAATGATACTTTATTTAAAATAATAAAAAAATACTCAAAGAAATTTTGTATTAAGTATGAAAATATTCCCTGCCTGGGTAGTGTAATTGAAACCACCAAATTCAATATTCAGGAGAAAAATTTATTGCCACATATATAATTAAAATTAGTTAATGCAATGACTGACATCATCGAGCACCTGGAGAAAATGTCTACCAGGAAACAAATAGAATAATAAAAAAATGTACTTTCTTTACATTATAATTTTATATAGTAAAACCGTATGGGTTAGAATTCTCCTTGAAAATACAGAAAATTATCTGCATTAATAAACTTTCTGCAATTTTATCACTACTTCATTGAAATACCCCATGAATTGAGAGTACTTTTGACTTAAACATATGCAAATCATTAATACATACTATTAGATGCTGAGATATACCAGTACCAAGAAAACCAGTTTTAATCAACATGTCCAGCAAAACAATTAAAAACTACTTTAACACAGAAGGAACAGTCATTAGAAAGTTGTCCTCAACCAAAACAACATATGAAGTTCTGAAGCAGAGACCAGGAATCTCTGCATGTACTACACTGACAATGACGCAAGACAAAACAGAAATCCTTCAGATCTGTTCACAGATGAAGAACCTTCAAAGTGTGTTACGCCCCACAGCTGAAGAACACAAATTATCCAGACATGTCACAGATCTTTAAGACTGCAAAAAACCATTCTTGGTGTGCAGTGGAGATTACTTTGAAAAAATCTTTAAACAATTGTAATAGGTTTCTGAGAGTAAGAATACTCCTCTATGAATAGATATGTGATTTTTAGGTCTGAAACTTTTTATTTTAATTTGCTCAGGAAATCAATTTCTAGTGATTACATGGACAGCGATAGTTGTTCTTGGGTGATAATGCATTCCAATATAATTTACATGTTGAAATTCCCTACTTCAGGCTAGGTAAAATGTAATTCAGATGGGCAAATAACAGGCTATTTAAAGAAATGGAATAGCTGAAAAAAAAAATCATAATTTAAAAAATATCAATATATGCATTACCTAAAAGCAGAGTTAGAACTAATGATCTTAATTTGGAATCAAAGGAGAATTTTATAACTTTTTCTCTTTTTCTCAAAATTTAACACTAATTTATTACTCATCAAGCACTTGTGAAATACCCCAAAGTCAGCTTGCAATGGTGATCTAATTTCTTGAGGTGCTGGGCCAAGTCCATTACGTAGTGTCATCAGCATAGGGATGACATCTGGTATCTGGACTGTAAGTGCTTCTGCAGCTATCACTGCTGTAAAATGTCTGTGTGTGGAGAGAAAGGACAAAAACAGGCCAAATGACTTATGATTTTTCATTTGCATGGTAAATCACTTGAAGTTAATTTGATATTGTAAATGAAAATCTACTTAGCAATTCTGCCAGTTGCTAAACATCCACTACTAGTAGATATAGAACATTTAGGGTCCAAAATGACCTTTTGGAAAAGCTGCAAAGATCATTCCTGTATTCACACAGAACTAATAAGAGATGGATTCTGAGTTACTTGGATAAAGTCCAAATAACTTTTTTATAAATACCTGAGTTTTGATTTTTTTGCTCACTCACTGGTTCATGTTCAGCATGAATAATACTAGGCTTAAGAACCTATCATTTCAGCCAAGATGACAACCTCTGACACTGAGTTCTGTGAGCGCATATAAGTTAAAGACTCGTCAGTAGTGAACAGACTAGATGGCATAAATGAAGCCTGGAAGTTTTGGAGAAAGACTCTGAGGGCTGTATAGCAGCTGGTTCTTAAGAATATGCATCTGAAGAGGAAGAAAATAAAATATACCAGATGGCAGCAGAGGCTCCACAGCAAGAGAGAAAGAAAATGAATTTTGATGAGACTAGGGCTTATCATTACTCAGTGCTCTCTGTGACTGAAATAGAAACAATGTTTGTTTTCAGACAAATACTAGATTCGTAACAGCTTTTATGCAATCCATAACTCTTTATAGGAAACATTAGTTACTGAAGACCTCTATTATTTCCATGGTAGCTAATGCATATTGAGTATAGGCTCTGAAGAGTAAGACCTATGAGTCTAAAAGGAACATTCCGGTATATTTCACCTTTATCTTGATGATAGCCCACACAAAACAGTATCAAGGATCTGAGTTGTTTCCTTAAGTCTCATTTGAGCTCTCAAGAGTGTGGCGCAGTGATGTGCTGGGTCACAAAGCGCACTTCAGTCCTCTACAAGACAAGATTCTAATGAAGACACATGAGGAACGAAGCAGATTTACATTTCAAGTTCACCAAAAAATCTGCAAATCTGTATATAATCACAAACATTTTACAAGTTGAAAGAAAACAAACAAACAAACAAACAAACAAAAAGAAGCAGAGGATAAAAGTCCTTAAGATTGTACTTATTTATTAAATAAGCAAGGTGATAAAGCAACTTTGCTGTTTATGTTCTAGGCTGTATGTCGTGAAAAAGCAGTCTTCATGTGGTGGATTTCTATGAAGACATTGTGGGAGTACTCAGGGTTCTTACCTAAATCATTTTGGTGATAGTTAGACACATAAGGATGAAATTTTGCCACACTCTTACCACTAGCAAAGACCCTATTTCATTTCAAAGAAACTACATTTCATCTTGAATGCAAGATACTCCCTTAATTATCCATGATTTTACTTGGTAATTCAGCCCCATGTTTCTAAACCAATCCAACATTTTTCAGTGAGCACCTTTTCAGTTACGTAAAAACACTGTCAGTTGAATAATCAGCAGTTTTGTTCTCTACCTTTGCAATGAAAGCAGACCTTCTAAAAGTGTTATGTTTTTCAGTCAGTAACAGACACAAACTTCATTTTATTGACAGTAACTGAAAAATGACAGTAACACAGATGTAATCAACAATCTTTTTTCTTTCTCTTAATCTCCTAGAAGGTGTGCATTTATCACAGAAATGTCAAAAATGCACTTGCAAAATGTAACAAGAAGTCTAAGGCAATGGGATCAATTCAAAGCATTTCTCGTTTATAATACATCATATAAACCCAAGTCAAATGCTTTTGGGTCAAAATATTTTTAAAACTGACAACGTTCCTTGTTGTTATTGTTGTTCTAATTCTTTTTTAAAGAGAGCTGGCACAGTAAAAGATATCATAAAAAAACAGATCCATACGGTTGTGATTTTTTGAAGGCAGCTTATAAAAAATTATATTCAGCCAGCGCAAGCTGCTTTATGTATTTAGAAATGTTTTAATATTAAGAAATGTTGTATAACTCAGGGATAGTTGCAAATGTGGCAGATAAACAAAGAAATTAATGTTTGGATCTGCATATTTTGTGTATTTACTCCAACTTTTGAAATATCAAGCATCAGTACTAATCTTATTAACCCTTTCAGAGTGCAAAATACACAGGATTTGAAATATTTGGTTTTGATTTCTGTTATAGTAGAAGCCTATCTAAATCTTATAATCAGAAAAATGAACCAAATTAGTTCTTAGAAACCTCTCAAACATCAATGAGAGACACTTCATTTGGTTTATGAGACATTCATAGACCATCTCTGGAGTCAGGTTGCCCTTGTTAAAAATACACCACTGAGCCCAGACTGCACTCTTACGGCTGCAGAACTCACACTAACTGCCTCTACTTGTGAGGCAGAATCCACCTCTCCATTTTTGCCAATGGCATGTCCAATCTCATTAGGAGGGCCCTGTAAGAATACACAGTGGTGGGGGAAGAGTAACCAGCAGTTCTGTGAGTGACAAACAGGATCATAGAATCATAGAGCAGCCCAGGCTGCAAGGGATAAATATCTTGAAATAACTTCTGCTCCAACTTTTCATGAAAAAGGAAATCTAGATCAGATTATCTAGCACCCTCTCCAGCTGGTTCTTGAAAATCCCAAATAATGGGGACTGTACACCTTCCTGGGAGGGCTGTTCCAGTGAATGATTGCTCTCACTGTAAAATGATATTATACTAAGAAGAGCAAAGGGTATGGAGGAGTATGTCAGAAAGGGATGACAAAATCAGCAGAAGGTCAGCTCCAGCACTTAACATGCCAGCAAGGATGGGTACAAGGAACCACTAGAGAGAAATTTGCCAAAACCTCTCTAGCATCTCCTCATACTGGGGTGCTTCTCTACGGGGCCTGTACATCAATGTACAGGAGATTAAACCCAGGTTATCATCTTGTCAACACAAGTTAAACATGAGTTAAGAGATACTGTGTATTTACAGTGCTATGATCTTGGGGTCATGGAGATGAGGTGGGATGGTTCCCGTGACTTGAATCTTGCAATGAAGGGATAAAGACTCATTAGAAGGGATGCAAAAGGAAGTTGTGGAGGGGCTGTTGGCTTTTATGTGGCAGATCATCTGGAGTGCATGCAGCTCTGTCTGAGGACTGAGAAGGAATCAACAAACAGCTATGGATGGGGATTAAAGAGAAGCCAGATAAAGGCAGCATCATAGTAAGCATCTGCTATAGGCCACTCAGATGTCTGTGTCTTGCCTTGTGCCTTGTGTGAGAGTTAGGAGATGTGGAAGAGTAATTGCCAGTAGCAACTGAGACAGACAGACTGTTGAGCCTTTACCACATTAGTTCTCAGTAGATACCCAGTCTTATTTTTGAGGAAGAGTGCAGTCTCAAGCGCTGAAGCAGCTGGCTGATATCACTGGTAATCTTTGACTGCTTATGGACATCGAGAGAAGTGACCAAAGACCACAGGAAGTTGACTGTAACTCCTGTCTCCAAGGAGGTCAATAAGGAGACCAAAGGAACTACAAGCTGGTCAGCCTTAACTCAGTCTCCAGAAAGGTGATGAACCTGTTAATCCTGGAAAGAATTTCTAGGCCCAGTAAGGACAATAAAATAATCAGAAGTAGCCAGAACCACTCCATTGATTAAACAAGATGAAGTCATTCTTGACCACCTTAACAAACATCTACGCTGAAATGATTGGCTTGCTAGATGAGGGAAGAGCAGCAGATATCATGTGCCTAGAATTTGGGAAGATGATCTCATATGAGATCACCACAGAGAAGCTGCTATATATGGTTTGCAGAAGCAGACATGAGGTAGATTGAAAACTGACTGAATGGTCAGACCCAGAGAGTGGTGACCAGCAGTGCCAAGTGTAGTCAGAGGTCACTAATTAGTGGTGTAGCCCAGGGGTCTCTACTGAGCCTAGTCCTGCTCAAGATCTTTAATCATCTAGGTAGAGGGGAAGTGTGTATTCTCAGCAAGACTTCATAATGCAGCAAACTGAGAGAACTGACTTTTAGGCCAGAGGGTCATGCTGACATCCAGAGGGATCAATTTTCTATTAATTTGAAGGTAGAATGCTATTTCATTTCAGTTTGTAGTCATAAAAAAGTCTTTCTCTTTATTGCCTTATCTTAAAAATCCAAGGTTTGTGACTCTACACCATATTAGACTAATTGAGTATCCTCAGAATGGAAACCGTCAGCTTAACAAATCTGTGCTCACCAGACTTTTTTTCCTAATAAATCTCAGAGCTTCCTTAATGATTATCGAAGTTTCTTCCCAGTTTTAGGCCCTGTCATAGTTAGCAATCTATGAAGGAGTCTGCTGGCACAGGGAAGTTTATAAATTCCAGGCATTAGAAGGAACATCTGTTGTTTCAGGATTAAAAATCTGTCTTGAAACAATATAATTTCTCTGAATCATATTTCACAGAATTTCCCCCCATGTTCCTGCTTTTATTTTTCTGCATTTTAATTCATATTGGCAATTCAAAAGAGAAAACAATTTTTTTCAGGACTGGACATTCTTATTTCAATGTTCTGAGCCTATCTGTGAAAACAACTGAGAAAACACCAAAAAACCTAGAAAATAAATTATTTGAAAGACATTCTATGAGAAGAAATCACTAAAATTCAGATTCTCTATAGAGCTTTAACATGTTCTTACAATGGGAAGCTTGGAGTTGAATTATTTTTAATGTTAAATCCTTCTGGGAGCAACACTAAGCCATACCAAGCAAGAAATAATCTATCTTTGTATACTTTAGTATGTATTTCTAAAGCAAAAAGTTTATATTATCACACTGCCTGTATCTGTCAATTCTCCTCTACTAGCACTGAAATCATCAACTGGCTTTCAAGTACATTGAAAATAACAGATGAGATCTTACAGAGACAAAATTTTTTCAGGTTTCATGAATACCATTAATAATAAATTGTCATTTCTTCCATCAGCACTATCCAACAAAAGGAGAAATGCTGTTATAACTGCTCACCTCACCTGCTCCAAGAGCAAGGAGACGCCTGGCCAATCTAAGAGAGTACTTACTGTGAAACTTTAAACCAGCCAAGGTATGTGCTCTCTCTGACCCAGGAAAATAAACAGAGGATTGGAGAAAGCAACAGGTGCTTTGAGAATGAAGACACAGAGGGGTCTGAGAATGGGTGGACGGGGATAAACACAGAGGGCAACTGGACTTGTCCCAGGTTGCTAGAAACAATTCTATAGACAACTAGGGAACATTGAT
>VWYI01003003.1:0-13214 GCA_013399455.1 Anthoscopus minutus | reverse complement strand
CCCACAGCCGCCCCACGTGCCGCACGGCGGCCAATGCCCGCGCCGCTCGCTGCCCGCCCGCCGGCCCACAGCTCGGTTGTCACGGCAACAGAGCGCGGCACGGCACGGTCCCGCCCGGGAGCACAGTCCCCGCTGCCCGGGGACACCCGTCCCCTGCGCTGCAGACGGCGCCGCTGGGTTTATGTTCGTGCAAACGGCATCGTCCCTCCGCCCTTACCCTACCCGCGCCCAGTGCTTTGGCAGTCAGGCTCCCGCCCCGGGGACGGGAGCGGCCCCTCGCTCACTCACCCGACTCCGACGGGGGTGGCACGGCCCCTCATCCGCGCCCTTCCCGCGGTGCCGTCAGCCTCTGGCTGGCCTTCCCTCCCCGCCCCGCACACGTGCTGGCCCTGCGAGCGCCCACGGGAGCCCGAGCCCCTGACCGCCGGGACTTAAATGCACGTGTGTACGAGCGGCCGCAGAGCGGCGATCGCAGGTGTGAAGTGCCCGCCGGGCGGGGTGCTGAGCCCCCGCCTGCTCACCCCGGGCTGCGAGGTGGGGAGCAGCACCCAGAGCGTCCCTGCCCCGGGGCAGCGCTGCCCGCGTCCGCCCTGCCCGGCAGCGCCGTGCTCCGCGCTCACTTCACGCTGATAACTACATTGTGAGGAAGAACAATGGAGTCAGCTGGGATGCGGTTACACAACAGCCTTAATCGAGCAGAAATTCTGGTTTCCTTGAAAGGGACGGGCCGGCGCCATCCCTCACGTCAGACCTTCCTGGTAAAGCAGGTCAGGACCTAGGCTGCCAAGAGCGGAGCCTCTCTCCCGCCCGTGCCCCGAGCCCCTCACCGCTGTAGATGCTCTGGTAAATGCAGCACAGAAAACGGGGAGACAAACTGCCCTGGTGATGGGGATCTCTCTTTCAGCAGAGGTACAGATCTAGGCCAGCTAAAGTGGCCTCTAGAGAGCAGAAAGAACTGCTTGATAGGGGAAGCTGTATTGCACAAGAGCCGAAATGTCAACGTACAGCTCACCTGGAGACTGCACCACAGCCAGGGCAGGCCCCATGGACAGCTCTGTTACTCGGATTTGGACTTGGTCAGAAGGACAGATGAGAAAATACAATGTTTCTGGTGCTTTCAGATGGTCCCATAGGTGGAGTGTACAAAGACACTGCCACATCTCAAGTTGTTCCACTGGTAATTCCTTCCACTGTGATTGCTTACAAACATCCCATCTTATAGCCTTATAGCCTATGGGAGGCACTCACGCCCTACAACAAGGTGACTTATACATACACAAGTCTTTTGACCCCTGTGCATGGCCTAGCCAATTTCCAATTCTTTCTAGTATGCCGGGATCCCTGCAGATATGTGTACATCTGGGCTCTGCATAGCCATTCTTTTCTCATAGCTAGCTGAGCAGCCACTGGAGGTATTGCAAAGAATGTAAAGTTCCAGAAAAAGCTCAGTTCTGCTCTGTTTGGCTTGTATGAACTGCACCTATTTCCCACTCTCATTTTTCAGTTGTGTATCATTACATGGGGAGGATGCTTCACAGAATCAACTGTGCAATAAACACCTCTCAATTCAGTCATGGGCAAGGGGGAGGTGCAGTGCTTTGATTTTACACTCATGTAAGGACATGAGTGTCACTTCTGTTGCTGTGTGACTGCTGTAGACGTGTTTGGTAATTACAGATCTCAGAGCTCTCTGCCGGATGCAATGTAATTGCAAATGTGGCAATCCAGAATTATAAAAGGAAGAATTTGACTGAGCAATAAATACTGTGGGTGCATGTAGATGAACTTCAGCATGACTACAGTGGGCATGATTCAACCACCTGTCAGATCCTCCTAGTCATCCTAATGAAAAGTCACATCCTTTAGGACACTAATTGTTGCTGTAGGACACTGCAAATTAGTTTGTACCTTGTTCTAATATTGGTTTTACAGCCAAAACCAAATCTGCCTTTCTACTATTTAATTAGAATCCTAGCTATTTAGCCATTAAGTTTCACATACTATTTTTAATAGTTTTAAAAGTTTTAATCTCACCTTGGCACATTTTAAAAAACAGCTCATCAGACACAAATGAACCCCGCTTCCATGAAAATGCTCTCTCAAAGTACTTTTTCCATTTTAATTAATGAGCCAGCTAGCTTCCCATTACCTCGTAGTTCTTACGAGTTAAGCCAATGGGAAGTGCCAGCCTGAAAACCACTTCCATTAAAAAAGTTTGAAGGCATATAACAAGAGAAAGCCACATCTGGTGTGCAGTCCTGCTCTATGTGACCATGTAGGAGACTTCAGGTTTAGCTTCCCCTCTTGAGTCAGTGCATTCCTGGACCCTGAGAGCCATGAGTATGTCTCAGATACATCCTCCAGGTCCTTCTTCACTTCAGATGAAGAAATTTCCCTTTGACCACATAGACACATAATTGATCTCAAAAAAAAGCAGAACACAAAACTTAAAATTATCAGAAAGATCTAATTATACAATATTCCATGTATAATAATAAAAGCAAAATAATGATAGAAATCCCAAACGAATTTGTGGACTTAGTTTGGGTAAAACAGCAAAAATGTCCTTGAACTCATAATTTTCCTCCCAGTAACAAAAAAATTATAAATACTGTATGAATACACAGAGAAAATATGGGATAAGGGGCTTCAACCACAGAAATTTGCTTACACACACTTGGAAATCTTATGAGAGCAATGACAGTACTGAAATGCATTTCTGACCTCAGAAGCTTAGCATCAACTTAAATATCTGAAAAGCACATGGTTGCATTACACATGACACAAAAGCAGGATTAGCTTAGAAACACAAACAGAACTTCAACTGTCCTCCCACTGCCAAGTCTAGACCAACACATGCTTCTGGGAGCACAAGCAGGGACAAAACCAGGTTTCTTAACCATTTGTGTCTCATGGTAGCTTAACCTCACTGTCTAAACAGGTGAGCATCTGGCTGTTGCATCTGTGTGGACAAAGTGGCTCTTAAACATAAAGTGCATGAATTTTGGTAGCAGCCTCTTGGTGGAAACCTTAACAGGGCCACCCTATCTCCTTTCCCTGAAATGTGACAGACTTTTATTTCTCATGTGAACAGCAACCACATGGGAAACTTGTCTCAAACTGGCCATTGGATTTTAAAATGTCCTCGCTTTGGACAGCATGATTCAGTGATATTACATAAGTCTTGCCCATATAAAAATTAAGTTTAAAAAGAAACCAAAAAACCAGGATAAATGTACAGCTGTGTTTTCCTCAGCACTGTAGGCTGTTGGCACAGTCCCTGCAACCTGAAACAGAGTGTATTTTAGGTTCAATCCCAAGTGTTTTTCCAGCTTTAGCTGTCAAAGAAGTGATGTCTGATGCAGCACATCAAGATTCCTGTGATTCCTGGAGACAATTACTGCCTGTTAAATGATGTGGCACAGCTGCTTTTGACATGGCTGCCACCTCTGTGGTATAATGTCATCGCAGTTGAGAGAATATTATTGCAAAAGGATGAATATAATCAGAAATAAACTGGAAGGTACAGTATGCAATGGAACAAATTTGAAATATGCTAAAACAACCTTTGAAGGATCAACTATTATTTAATTGTCACCAATAGTAACCACTTAGCAAAGAAATGGGTTATGTACTTATAGGAATTTATTAATTCACAAGAACTAATAGATTCCTACAAGCTATTACTGAAACTGAATTATGAACCCTTATTTTATACAGATAAAGGGATATAATTGAATGGAAAAGAGTTTGTTATTATTCTTTCTCAAGATACTTATAAGCCCAATAGCAAGGGTAGCCTGAGACAATTGTCCTCTGTATGTCTGCTTACCTTTGTGTTATGCTGTTAGCTTCAGCCTCCAGCACTTATGAGTAAATATTTTAGTCCAAATGATCTTGATTTAACAGCTTAAGTTTTTTAATAGCGTCAACCCAGTAAGATTTAAAAATACATTAGAAACACCTAAACTGCATTTCCCATCCTTACAGCTTTCAGGTAACCTGGCTTATTTTGTCATGCCAAGATCCATGACTGTCATTAGGCAGTGCTTTCAGAGCTTCTCACCTTGCTTTGTTCCACGTTGGTCTGGGAGGCAGGAAAGCTTGTTGGCAGGTGCTGCGGAGGTGATTTTGTTCTGTATTCATCCCCAACCCATGCAGAAGTTCCTCCACAAAGCTACTCCCCAGCATCCTTTTGAACAGCCCTTAGGCCTCTGTTACATTTGTGGCTTGCCCCAGGATCAAAGAGAGGAAAGTGTATTTTTCTAATCTTTTTGTTTGGAGTTCCCAGACAGATCATAAAATAATGTCTGTCAGATGGAATATACCCATATTCTAGAGTACTACATGATGAGTGCTCTGTGCACTGGGTACAGGCTGATACAGATATACTTTGGGATGGGAAGTTCAAACCTTCAACCCAGGATGTTCAACATGCCTGTAACAATACCTGGCATTTAAATATAACAGCCTGATTTTTAAAGGAGAACTCACCTCCAGCTCAAATTGACTCCAGCAGGATTTGTCACTCCTGCAGTAGTTTTAAAATCCAGTCCATCTCTACTCAAGATCTGAATTCTGGAATTAGGCACCTAATTTTAGATGCTTATTTCTGGAACTGTTGACCCATGGGCTTGATTGTCATCTTATTGCATCAGCTCTCCCTGGTGCAAATGTATCAACTAAGACAATGGAGGTACTCCTACAGGAAGCCTGTCTCCTGTCTGGAAAATCAGGATCTGTGACAGAGTAGGATCAGCAATACTTTAGTTTTCTTTCTTAGAAATATGCAAATTGTGGTCATAGTATTAAATATTTTGAAGAGAGTGAATAAACATAGAAAGTGTAAACCAACAGGCGCTCTACTCATTGTTTTCTAACAGGGATTTTTCTTTCCATGCAGTTCCTGCCAAAGTCCGCCATTGCTTAATTTCACTACTAATTGTCCCTTTCAAAGCAAAAACATATAGCTATTAACATGTTCTCACCTGCTAAATTCACCTTTTGAAATCAAATGTAAAATGACATCTTGGGTTTTTTGTTTTCCTTTGTATGTTCTCTCAAATTCCTTTATGTTCCAAGTACTAGTTTCTCACCAGAGACACAGCCAAAACTAAATTGAGGAGGAACTAGGAGAACAATAGACAAGTAATTGCACTCCTCTCAGAAGGAAAGCTTATTCTCCTCACCAGAAATTATTTCCTGGACTCAACACTTTGCTACTAAACTTCGTTTACATACAGAAGATTCCTTTCATTGGAAACAACCTAGTCCATGTCCAGTGCTGCTCCTCAAGTTTCCCATGTCACATGGGATGCCCTGTGCCTTCTTTACTCTCCTGGAAGCAGCAGCAGGAGCTTAGCACCTCTCAGGATGGAATCTCTTCTTCTGCCAGTCTTCCAGAGGCTGAGGTCTAGTAGTCAGTCAGGTCTTCTTGCCAACAGAAACCGAGCCCTTCCTGCATGTCTATAATTCACCTTGGGAAAAGCAACTTACATCATCTCTTCTCTATTTGGAGCAACTCCTGAACTGATATTTCATAAACTTTGCATGCTTCTTTAACAGCTGATCTGTGATGTGTAATTATACCAGCTCCAAATGAGAATAGTGCAGTCTCATCTGAAGTGACTGGTGGAAATGGACATATAGAAATAGGATGGTAAAACAAGGAAAGGTTCTGTTTTACAAAAATACTAATGGCCTGTTCTTTTTAAATGTCAATCGAAGCAGACACCTACTCAGTAAGATCATTGAGTTTAATTGCATCAGCACTTGACTAATCAGGCAATAATGCACTGAAAAGTAAATGATCGACTTGTGAATTGCTCATCAATCTCTAAAAGAGGGGGAAATTATTCTCTTTTACATAGAAGATCTTTTCTGTGGCTGTAATATTCATTCTAGACCGAAAGCAAGTTTTTGAAATATTTTTTCAATGTTTTTTCAAGGGGATTGTGATAGTCCACTCATGAATGCTAATGTTACACAATGTTTGCCCAGGACTAAGCTTGATGGAAATATTAATTCGAAAACATATAGGTTTCCATATTAAAGCTGAAGTTTTTGTAGCAACAGCAGGCCCTCGCCAGAAGCTGCAGATGTATGTTTGCCAAGAGAAACAGCAAGATGTTGCCAGCAGTAAGTTTGGGGAAAATGGAAGCACAAGAACTGTTTTCTGTCTAGGTAATCTCTCTCCCCTCATCACAGATATATCCAGGAGCTCCATGTACCCCAATTACTCAGTGCAGTGATCCATCAGGAATCCAGGCACCTCATTTGCATTATTTTCATTAATTTCAGTGGGAAGTGAATGCATAACACATGGAAAGAGATGATTGGAGTTTTGCAGTGTTGTTTTCCTATTTGTAATGAGTTGATCTATCTTGCAATAATTTCCAATGCAATTGTGTGGAGGTAGTTGCACCAAATTAATTGCTGGTGTAACTCCATCTGATAGGAGTTCACAAAGTTCAGCTTCTGGTGGCTCTGCCAGCCCTGCTTACTTTCCCTCTCCTACTGCAGCAGCTGGGTCATGGCTTTGCACAGCACCAGTTTGGCGGCACATCCCAGCCAGCTCCAGCCACTCAGGCAGTTCCTTCACTTACAGCACGACTCAGGGTCACAGCCTTTGCCCTCAAATGCCTCCCCTGCTTCCAGAGATTGTACCACAAGTGTTGCTTACTGATTTTCTCTGGCTCTCTGCAGAGTTTCCGTCCCAGTCAGCCTGTCAGGAAGGCCTTGGACTTGCCATTTCAGGCAGTGCTCATCCTCTGTCACATTAGTACCCATTTTGTAGGGGAGGCCAGCAGTGAGGCAGAGCCAGCATCCCTCCAAAGGGCCAGCCTGTCACACATCTCACCCTGCAGCAAAGCTGTGGCACCAGGGGCAGAGCTGACACAGTGAGCACGTGCATGACATGTTAAAGGATTGCCACAGCTACCCTGCCCTGTGTGTTGAAATTACACACAACTTTCCATGGTGCTGTAAACGAAAACGATAATTCATTTATGTAGAGAAGCAATTACCTTGCTGGAACAACAAGTACAACCTATGGTTCTACCCAAGCTAAATTAAGGGCACAAGCCCTACTAGACTTACGAGAGTAGGGCAGGAAAGTAGCACATTGTTAAATACAAGGCAATATTTAATGTAACCCCATACCAGGTTTACAAGAGAAGTCATGTATCATTTACCAAAGCAATCAGTGAGTTGGGGCTTATTAGGTAAATGTCAGAGCTATGGAAAACTGCCATGGCCTTGTTCTAAAATTTTCAATCATATCATTATAAGCTATAGTACTTCTAATATATTCATGGCCATTTAGTGGCCTATACTATGTGTTAATAGTAAAGACTGAATGGAAATGGCACTGAGCAGAATGTGTTGCACATAGTCATCAGGACTGGCTTGTTTTCAATAAAGAAATGTCAAATATACTCAGATTCAGGTTTAAGTGGTTTCAAATTTTTGTCGGTTTATTTTTCTTCATTTTTTACATAAAAATATTCCCTAAAACTCTACAGATGAGCTGCTGTAATCCTATAGTCATATAGGAAGAGTACTGTGGCTCACCTCACCTGTTGGCAAGGTCAGTGATATCAGTCCTGGGCCCAGCTCCACTCTTCATACACCAAATTTCCTTGACACACACAAAGCCTCTGCTCTGTCTCTCACCCCAAGCATGGTGTTTGTAAGCTTTACTGTACCTGAAGCAAATAAGTGCTCTTTTCAGGAGTTTCACATCCTCAAAGTGAGAGCATAATAGCAACTACAGCAAAAAAAAGAGCATTAAAGCTGAATACTGAAAGTCCTGATTGTGCTTCCCTTGGTGAAAATAAACAAATAAATAAATGCATATAAATCTCCATGCCTGCCAGATGTCATCAATAGTGAAATCCTTGGTCATACACAAAGGTCAACTCCTCTTCACACAGAAGCAGCTAGAATTTCAGCCTGGGCTATTCTGTGTAAAACTTTCTCTCTTACTTTCACCCCAGGTCAATTATAATTTTAATCCTTACAGCTGATTTGTTCTCATGTTGCATAACATTGTTTGAAGGGGAAGGGAAGCTTACATTCATTCAACTATCTCAAACAAATGCAGTAAATTATAGTACATACACTAAAATAAATAAAATTGCAGAAACTTACTAAATTGCTCACCTTTGGGTGCAAATTGGAACTCAAGAACAACAGAGATCAGTGTACACATGTATCGTGAGGTCAATACTTCCTTAATTAGGCTGGGTATTTTTTTGAAACTATCAATATAGTTGGAATATTGTAGCTGTATCTGCACTCATATTGCTTTTGGCTCCTTCTGAATGTCTTGGTTAATTTATTTCACTTTAAAGTTGTTTGACTGAGTTTCTTTCTTTACACAAAACATAAGCAGCTTCACTGCCTGGAAAACACAGAGCCTGATTGTTCTTACACCAGTTTAAATCAGCAGTGATGCCACCAGTCTATATAGAATTACATCAACGTAAAAATGACGCCAGAGATAATAATCAAAGCCCTTGTTTCAAAGTTAATTTGTTTTGTTTCAAAAAAGAAAGAAGATGAGTACAGAGCACATTATTTCTCTTTCTCAACTGAAATGTCAAAGAATCACTGTGGTTTTGGCATCTGGTCTGTGTGGGATTTGCACATATGGATCATGTTTCAAAAACAGGGCCCTAGTCACAACTCACCATGCTAAGGGTCCATTTCCTCCATCCAGTTTTAAGGAAGGGGAGGGGTTTCTCCTCTTCCTTTGCTGTCATTGAGGCTGCTTTTTCCACTGTCCAGAGCCAGTAGCAAACTGCTATCAGCTGTCAGCAACAGATCTCCAGCAAGGAACATGTGGCACATTTAAAGCCATTGCCCAGCTTTGATTCATCAAGTCACTCTGCACATTTAGTGCTTCAAATTTTTCCTTGGCAGGAAATTACATCGTAAGACTTGCAATATTTTCCCTTCTTTACATAAACAGATATTACTTATGAAAAGGGGATTCTGGCTTGCCTTAGGAGGCTGCTATAGGTCACAGCATCTTTAGGACTGTTCTAACTTACAGCAGGTACCTTTCTGACATAAATTATGTGAAGTTGCTTTCCTCTGCATCATCTGTGTCTCTGGTCACTGCAGCAATGAATCTTCATCACTGTTTTGCTCTCAGCCTTCTGCATTCACCTCCCTTATATGTAAAAACCTGGAAGCCAGGTCCTCATTGCAAAGGACCAGGTGGCAGCCGTCCTTGCCAAGGCGTGTTCAGCCATGCCTGGCAGAAGTGAGAGGCAGCTCGGGCACAGAGAGTGCTGCCAGGGCACGTGAGAGTGCCACCAGCACTGTCCCCGCTGTGCCACGCATGCACCGATGCCACCCGGCTCAGCCCCAGCCGAGCTGGGATTCAGCCTGCGCTGTGGGATTTCCCCTGCTGCTTGCACACTCCTGCTGCTGCACAGTGGGCACCCAAAGGCTTTGCCTGGCTGCAGTTCCAGGTGGTTGTATAACACTGTCTCAACAATGCTTGTAGGGCATTAGCAGGGATTAAGCCTGCACTTATAACACAGGTTGGAGCCACATGATCTGATGGACATACCCTGTCCCTCCATCAGCTTTCATTTGAAACTTCTGGTGGACTGATTTAGAAATTACATCCAAATTGAGAGGTTGTCTTTTTTTGCATCATTATTCAAACACCAGAAGTACTCAGGGTAGAAGCTACAGCATATGTTGAAGAGAAAACCCAGAGATTTTCTCTTCCCCAAGGCAAGGGAAGATATATTTTCAGGGGAAAACATAGTAAATTACAGATGAGAAGAAGCTGCTGAATCTAGACACAAGAGAAAACTGATCAGCTCTGATCAGGCAGTGGTGGGCCCCACTGGCCCCCCAAATGCTGTTCTTACCCACAACTGTTGGAATCACCAGTGCAACACTGCCAGCACTGCCCTCAGAACTGAGGGTCTCAGGGAATCCAGGAGAACCTCAGGGAGGCAGGTGTGTATTTCTTCCCTGTTTTGGTGAAAGCTAAACAGCAAAGCTAAACAGCATTTCATCCTTCCCAAGTATTTGTGTGAAACTCCCAGGCCATGTACCATGCCCACTATCATAAAGCCTATCTTTGCTGAAATATAGGAAAACATGAGTGAGCATCTGCAGAAGCTACAGCTCTAAAGGGTGCTGGAAGATGTATGCACATACAAATGGAGTTTGGCTGTAAACATCCTCCCCCTTTGTCTCCAACCCAGCAGCCAGAGCGGGTGGTGGGCACCCCCAGCCCAGCTGTCCCCCTCCTCTTTGGCCCAGGGCAGCCCTGGGGGTGACACACACCGTGTCAGCACCTTAAGGTTTCATGCCACAGGGCTTCAAGGAGGCTGAACTCCCAGAGGAGATCACTGCCAGGTGTGGAACACTGGCTGCTTTATGCACAGGGGTGAGAAAGGCAGTATTGACCTACTGAAATAGCTGGAGTTTGATTATTTTTCATGGCATGTAGAATCTCTGTTGAGTAATGAGACTCCATTGAGTGCCAAGTGCAGCAGACATAGAAGAGGAAATATTATTTCCATGAAGAGGCTGTATCCTGGAAAGCCAGGGCACAAACACATAAACAGAGAAAGGAGTTGCCAACGGTCATATTTAAAAAAAATAAACAAACAAATCACTCATTCATTAATTGCTATTGTTACTTTTTTGTGTACTTTAGAGATTTGTTAAAGCTCATTTTCATTGTAATAATTTTGTTAATTAAATACACAATAAACATAAACATGTCAAAGGAGGAACTATGATTCTTGATGTTTACTATGTGGTAGTTTAAGTATTGTCATAGAAGACAAAAATAGGAAAAAACATTAAGTTTAGCTAGAATACAATGTTCAGAACAATAGGCAGGAAATGAGGATTCACAGCAACTACCTGTGAAGAGCTTCATATTTTCAATCATTTGCATTTTATCTGGGAGATAGTTTGAAGTAACACTTTTTGACTCACTTTGAGTGTCTGTTTTTGCAGACATTACAATATACTTGTATTTCAATGCGTGAAAAGGCAGAGGTTAAAAATATCAAAAATACTTGTGTTAGCTGTACTGAAATCAGTGAACCTCAAGGAAAATGTGTGTTACTTGCAATACTCTGTCCTGAGCAGCACTTTCAACATGTTTAAATGCAGAAGCACAATTAGAGGGTTTTAAAAAAGCTCCACCCTGCCCTAACCTCTCCCATGCTGGCTTTACTTGATGGCCTCTACTTGGCAGCAGTTCCCTTGTCTGCACTTAACTCCAGCTGCCTCTGAGGTCACATCCAGATTCTTCTCAATCTAATGAAGAAGATTTGAAATAAGAGAGCAATGTAAGAGTACAGTTTGCTAACTTTCCAAAGATCAGAAAAACTGGAAAGGGAATAGCAAAGGCCATAGAATGAGGAATAAAAAATAGATTACTGGAGGAACAGCCCCTTTCCTGTTGCTGCTTTGAAGATATACACAGTCTTCAGAGTCTTCCACTGTCTGGTTTTACACTAAAATGCCTTAAATTTTCCATCTTTCCAAGTTTGTATTTGTCATCAGGTGGTAGCAGATTGCATGGACCGCAAGTCTCCTAAACAGCTTCTTTTGGTTTATATACATTAATTGATCCTGCTGTCAGACAGAGGGAGATGCATCACCAGTAGGATAATATATAAAGCTAAGTGCTGTCCTTCTAGGGAGTGTAGAATAATATTCTGATTTTTATAGCACCTTCTCCCTAAAGCCCTCAAGGCACTTTACAAGAAAGATTGAATTAAGCTTGTCAGCACTCTGTATGGGAAGTAAATATTTCTTTTCTATGGTGGAGAAGGGAAACTGAGGCATTAAGGCCCCAGCAAAGGATTTAGCTGCATGCTTTCCCCCCCTTAAACTTCTCATATGATTTAATTAAGCACATACTCAAGTGTTTCTCTGGAATAGTGCCTAAGAAAAATGCTACAACCACACTGCCAATTCAGACTGCAGCTGGGAAAACACCATGGGTTCCCCATCACTCATTCTGTAACAACTTTTTTTTCATTCTGCTGTTTTTTCCTAAAAATGACATCTTTTGAGTCCCACCTATGTGGTGTGCTGCTGCCTGAGCCTGGATGAATCCTGGGACATGACATCCTAGGAGATCATTGTGTCTCAGACCTTCTCTCTGGTGTCTCTTCAGTCCTGCTTTTCCCAGGTCTGCCTTACCCCTGATCAGACAGATGTGCCTTTCCATCTGCAGCTCAGCTGTTAAAGGGACAAACAAGACCTTGGGTTCTCCTTAGGGAGGTACTCAGCTGGAGGGTCTGTGGCATCTCCTCGGGGAGCAAACATGTGCACTCTGTACCCAGTCACTCTGAGCTTCTGGGCTGAAATCCTTAAAAAACTGGCAGCAAACCTGCATCCAAGTACCAGATATGTTCTATCTGTTCTCCCTTCCCTAAGGGGTCTAACTGCAGGAGCCTGGTGGGCTTGTGGAGCTGCAGAGTTTACAGCTGTGTATTCATCTCAGATGCTGTCACTCTCTTCATCATGCCAGTGACCACACTGAGAGCCAAATAAAGTGAACTTGTTTCTGTCCCTTATTGCACATGACTTCCCACAATTTAGCGTTTGCCAAGTGAGGCACAATGTAAAAAAATAATGGAACATAAGAAAGGAGCAATCTAATGTATTTCTAAGGTCAAGTGCTTTGGAAATGCAGAGCTGTATAACTCTTCAGGGATTTAAAATCTGGTTTTAATGCATATCCTCATACCGATGACCCTACATAAGCAAGCTTGACATCAAAACAACCCTTTAAAATTAATTCACAGATAATACATCATTACTAACATTATATACACTCTAATTAAAGAGATAAGGAACATATAATTTCTGTTAGAGGTGAATGAGCTAATTACTTTGGGTAGGCCTCCTTCAGAAGTGAGTGACACTGAAAAAGCTGCCAACACCCAGTTGATGCAAAGCCCACTAAAATTAGTTGAAAGACAGATGGGTCACAGTCAGCCTTGCTCTGGCCACTAATCTCTCCCTCCAGAGGTTCATGGAAGCCTCCATCAAACTGAGAAAACTATTATTAACCCCAATGTTAATGTCATTCGATAATCAAATATCACTGCATTGATTTACAATCAAAAATAATTGCAGTTGATAGAATTTGGCTTGTCTTACGTGTCTTCTGGTTCTGAAGTTTTTAAGGATTGCCACCATGGCTTTTT
>VWYI01002998.1:0-26511 GCA_013399455.1 Anthoscopus minutus | reverse complement strand
ATTTTTCTTCATGAACAAAATCATGGCTTAGAGATTACTTTTTCCAAGAGAGTGATTTTATCTCATCTTTCCCTCGTCCGTCTCCTGGAGTCTAGACTCCAGTTAATGCATGTACAAATAATTAAAATCTGTGACTGCTTCATTGTTCTCCTCTGTAGATCTGCTATCTCTGCTGCTTTTCTCCCTTTTCTGCATGACTGTGCTGATGTGCTTGACAGCTGACTGCCACAGACTTAGGAAACTTCTCTGATTTGGCAAGGGTTTATAGAGGTGACAAATTTTGATGGCAAAACCATTTGGCATGGGATAGTAATGATGGAGTTACCCATGCAGAACTGCAGAAGAACTTTGTGGGACTATGTATGTACTTGGGGATTAAAATTACAGATGAAATTTAACAAGGTAAATACAGACTGATGCACACAGGACAGGACCTTGTTCTCCTTTCCCCCATGAGTTCATATGGAAAATATAAAATAAATGGTCTGAGCTGACAGTAATGAGTCAGGACTTGGACTTGGACTTCAGTTTGTAACAGAAAGTTTCATGAAAAAATCTACTTAGTGATCAAAAGAGCACACTAACTTTTGGAAAGCATTTGGAAAGGATACAGAGAAATTTACTATCATGTAACTCTGTAGTGGGTCTATTTTCTTTTGCTTTCAGAAAGTTTGTCATAGGTTTAGAAAATATCCAGAAAAGGACAAGTCAGGACAATCAGAGGAGGTGGATCTTGCATACAATACAAGTAATTACTTAGTGGAAATTCTTCACTGCAGGTTCCTGCAAAACCTAACATTTCCCACAGAACAGTTAATTTCATTTTTTAATGAAAATTAAACTGGCTAAGGGAAGGTGAATACCTGAAGCCTTCGAAACTGTAAAAAATGATTTCAGACTCAGCAAACCTACAAGCTACAAATTCTGAGAACCTAGAAAAGATTTAGGGGAAGACTAACTGTTCTTGATTTGCTCTGGTGTCTGATGTCTCTTCTGGTGTCTGAAGGCGCCTCTCTAGAAGGTAACTTTTGGTCCATCTTAGTGAAAACAGGCAAGAAATTCTGACCAACTCAGGCAATTTTTATAATAATATGATATTAAATATATATGAATAAACAGGTATGCCATTCTAAAGCATTCTCCAGAGAAGGAGGGCACAAAGTTGACAGAAAGGCTTAGCTTTCTGCTTCTCTGGTTGTAGTAAGGTTTTTAAAGTGCATAGGAACACACATAAGACTGGACTGAGATCTAAGCAGGGCAAAAACCACTGATGGTGTTTGAGGTTCTTTAGACAAGAGTTGCTCTAAATGACAAAAGTTGATTGAATGTTGCAGTTCCAGTTTCAAATTATGAATCTTGTGTGTAATCTAAGTGTTTCTCTTTGAAAATATTAAGTAGTCCGAAATAATTTAGCTGATAAAGATTTTTCAAATTCTTGTCTTTAAGTGGGGGGAAAGTACACAATGAAGAAAGGATAAACATGTTGAAAGAAGGACTTTTGGGTTGGACTTTATTTTTTGTTTGTTTGGTTTTTTGTTGTTGTTTTTTTTTATAACTATTCACAGCTAAAATGAACTCAAGGTTGTGTTAATTTTGTTCTCTCCTACTTGCACTTGCAGGGAGCTTTGGTTTTCTGCCAATTTGTTTCCAAGTGGTTTTTGGCCAGAACATATTAATAAATAGAGCTCCAGTAATTATATTCTTTTATTTTTTTTAACCATGTATTCATGGGCAAGTTATTTTTATCTACTAATAATTATTTATACACCTTCTATTTTCCACTGTATATAGCATTTTGCTTGAAGGCTGTGAAAATTTTTAATACTGAAATCCTGAAAATAATAATAATGTGCATAAAATGAGGAGACAGTTGGTTTTTTATAAGGAACAAAGAATATTTCTCTATATGTGCCTATTTAGACACATATAGGGAAATATGTGACTCTTTCTTCAGTGAGTATATGTTAATGGACATTCCGCATTTTGGAAGGACAATGGCTACAATGTCACCCACCAAGACATCAGAGATTACTTTTGTCTTAGAGTTCCTGATATGTTTGGGTATGCATATAAAACATAAAAAATCCAATAAAAATATGTCATATTCTCTACTTTGCTTTTTTAATATCTTACTTTTAAAAGGTCAAATATCTGAAAAAAATCAGTGGTTCTATCTATTAATTCATCCTAACTGAAAGATCTAATTATCTGTGTCAAGATGAAAGCATATGAGCTATGCCAAATAATGGGATTTCATGGCTAAAGTATAGTGGCTCGAGTGGAGCTACGTCACAAAAGTGTAAGACTGAGTCCTGTAGATACTATCTTTCAATTTTAGCCCTGGGCATATCCTTCCTTGACTTAAAATTCCTAAAATAGCTTTGACTTAGAGATCCTTCTGCAGGTCTCAGTGATGAGCTCTGAGTCTCTGCCTGATATGATGCACAATTCCACCTATGTGTTACCCTCCAGATATATGTGACTCCTTGTTGTCAGAATCAGATTCTCATCTAAATGCTGATGTGGCCAATTCGTTTGTCTCAAGAAGAGAAAGGAGCAGCCAGCACTCACTGGATAACAAAAGCATTCAGTCAACTTGTGGGAGAGTTGGGTTCAGTCCTTCTCACAGCCTGAAAAAGCTCACATGTAATTTCCCACTCATGTGTATCCAAAGCAAGAGAGAAGAATGATGATTGTCCTCATTGTCTTCTGGACTTTTAGTCAAGAGAAAGGAGGCTGCAAGTTGCAACAGCAGAGCTCTGTGCTTGTGAAAGCACAGGGTCCCTGTCTCTGCATTGCACCGCGTCACCTCTTTGATAGAGCTGAGGCATTCAACGCTGGAATGACGCTGTTGTACTGCAGTGAGAAAGTTTGCATGCTGTTACAAGGAGTAGGAAACAAGAAGTCACAGGGAGGGGCACTATGTCTTCGTTCCTCATTGCTTCCCAACAAAACCCAAGTACAGTTTCACCTACTCACTAAAGGCAGGCTCAGAGCTGGAGCATAGGGAGCAGCCTGCCTGCAGCCCTGACACGGGATGTCACAATGACTCCCTAATCACTTCCTCAGTTTACAAGGTGTCCAGATTATCCTCCCAAGGGATTTTGACTCCCTGTGTATGGGCCAGAAAGCACCTAATTCAAAGCTGTTGATCCCAACCCGGACAGCCGGCATGTTTCATACCATTTATTACATGTGATGGCCTTATTGCTTATTAGTTATTACTAGCCCATATGTTACTCTACATAATGTATGAACCTGTGCTTTCTGAACGCTTTCATATGAAATGCAATTTTATAACTGAACTTCTCAGTCTGCTGTGTAGTCAGTGCATTGTCACTGTTGGATATGCATCACAAATGCACTTTTTTATTATTATCAAAACTACTTTACATAGAAATTTTAATGAAAATAAACTAAAAATAGAAAGATATAGCTACTAGGCTGTGGTCATCTAGTCTGCCATAGTGCAGCAACAGTGTCTATAATCAACCAAACAGTTCATTTACAACACAAGTGTTTGGTGAAACTTTGAATTTAAAGGGTACTGATTATTCAGATCTATGGAGCTGTCTCTTCTTTTGCTATTGCTTAAAAGAATTGAACTCATAATAATTGGCATAAATAGATGTATAAATAAAGTTCATATATATCTGCAAATGCCAAAGAATATATTGGACCTAACACATAGGTAAGAGAGAAGACTGAGTTACCATGTCTATTATGCATCACTGATAGGTGATTTTATGTATAGTTATTTGAAAGGTGAGGTAAAATAATATTCTACCTCATGAAATCTGAAACTCATTGTGTTAAACTTACTGTGTTACTGCATTTTACTTCCTGGCTGAGCCAGTGTATGAGGTTGCATGTGATTCTTTTTCCTCATTTGAATTATACTTGGTTCAATGTGTTAAGTAAGGGTAACATGGGCTGTGGCCATCTAGGGAGTAATTCACACCAGGTGCTAGGATAGTTTTCAGGGAAGCTGGGCTCTCTTCAGACTTCAGGGCACCTTCTCCTCAGTGCCACTTGGGTCATGCAAGAATGATGCCCAGTTATAGAGATCACCTACACCTCCTTCTGTGCAGCTCCTCTTACAGAGGAGGATACTGAAGGCAGATTAAAGGCTGTGAGGGGTAAGAATAAGGGATGACTGGAAAACTATTTTCTCTTCATACCCTGAGTATCAGAAAGTGTCACAAGTTACAGACAAAAGAAAATACCACGCTACCTCTTTGTGCTAGGCTGGGGCTGAGGGGCTATATTGGTAAGTAGCAGCCTTTGATACACCTGAAGTAAGCTGGAATTAGAGAAGCTTCAGACTCTTCAGATATGCCATTGTCAATATGTCCTTCTTAATTTCAGGGAAATGAGAAGTAGCACCAGAGAAGATAATGTACAGTAATTTAACACTCTTCCCAATATTTCTCTTTTTAAATAATAAAAGGCCTGAAGAAGAACTGCCTGTTCCACACTGGTATAGGAATCAGATATTGGTTTTGGCTGTAGCTGCTTTTATCCCTGTGAAATGCCCAGCAAATAACTATTTCTGGATGTAATATGTCTGGAAAATGTCCACTCCATTGATTCAGTGTATGTGAGTATCTGCACAATCAGCAAAAAGCACTGGTGCATCACTCTTCTGGGAACAGTCTCCCACAGCGTGTCCTGATACTGCTGTGCCTAACTCTGGTTTTTATTTTAGTTTTTTTTTTTCTTTCTTGGGTATGAATCTGTGTTCTTCTAATAATGCTAAATACATTGGTTCAGAAGGATTAGAGAGAATTTTGTGATTTGGAAATATAATGACAAAACTAAACATATTATGATGAAATGAAATCAGCCATTTGATGTCTGTGCTTTGAAAAAGTGGGTTCCAAAGAAGCTGGTGACTCTGGAAGAGGAAGGTTCTTCTTTACAGAAGTAGCTATGTAGGGTCTAGTGCTTGTGTCACACTTGAGTGACAGTTTACTATTTAAGGTAGTTGTTAATACAACTACAACTTCTCTTGTATGAGAATATGTCCTTTAACATTACTCCCTTTTTGGTGGATTCACCTTGGCTGGCTTGTCAGCTGTCCACTAATGTTCTAGTGTGCTCTATCACTCTCTCTCCATAAACAGGACAGGGGGAGAAAATATGGTGAAAGGTTCATGCATTGATTGCTAACTACTGTCATTAGCAAAACTGACTCCACTTGGAGAAATTAATGTAATACATCACCAACTAATTATAAAATACTAATAATGTGAGAAATAAGAATAAAACTCAAAACTCTTCTCCTACCTTTCTTCCTAGGCTCAGTTTCTCCCTCTTTTTCTACCTCCTTCCTCCTGGCAGTGTGGAAGGATGAGGAACAGGAGTTGTGGATAGCTCACAGTGCTTCATCTCTGCCACTTCCTCCTCACTCTCTTCCCCATGTGGTACCTGCCATGGGACACAGTCCTTCACAAAGTGCTCCAGAGTGGGTCTTTCCTACAGGATGTGATTCTTCTAGGGTTTCTCCAGTATGGGTTCTTACCATGGGGTGCAGTCATTCAGGGATGCCTGGTCCAGCATGGGAGAGTCACATCTGCCAAAAAACCTGATCTTTTGTGAGCTGCATCCTGCTGCAACATGTGTTTCTTTAGGGGATCTCTGTTCCACCATGGACCTCCATGGATGGAGGGGCAGAGCTGTGCCATACTCTGCTCTAGCACCAGCAGCACCTCCTCCTCCTCCTTATGCAGGTCAGAGGTTTCACTGCACCCCCAAAACTTCTCCTCCCTTCTCGGGGTTGCAAACCTGGCCTCAGCAAAGCACCCACAGTTTGAGTCACTGACCCTTAACACTGCAGTCTCTCACACACCCCTGTGGTCCATGTGCTACCAAAACCTCACCAGGTAACCCAAATGGACTCTAATAATCATGGAACTGAAAAGGAATTACATCAGCATCACTTGATGCTTTACCACTGAAGGATGGCTATTTTTTCTATAAGAGTCGCTGTCATTTTGCATTTGACTGTGATGATCCAATCTTGACAGAAACCTTTTTCTCCACTGAAATTCAGATGTCACATTTTTCTCAGAGAACAAAAGAGTATGCCCTACATATTTTACCAGTTTGTGTCACAGAGCAGATTATGTTATGGCAGATATTTACAATAAATACTCTAAATCATGCCAAAAGAAATGGTCTGTAATTTATTATCCATTCCAGGAGCAATATCATTCCTCCACCACAAATAATTTCTTCATAGACCACATTCTATGCATATATTCAGCATATAATGTATATTTAATATCAAATTTTAGATCTATCTACCAATGCATGTGCAAGACTCATGTTTTCTCTTCCTCCTCTTTAAAACAGTGAATACATTATTATATGGGTTCCAAGTATCAAATCAAGCTCCTACAAGAACTACAGAAAAACTTGTTTGCCAGCTCTCATGTTACTGTCATACTTTCCACCTTCCTAAAGTCACTTAATGGCCATGAATTACCAAATGAGCACAATAATGCAGAAAGCTTAGCAATTGACTGTTTGCTTAATTAATCTGAATTTTTGATTCAGATTCCTTCCTGTTCTCCAGGTCCTGAATTTTTAATGCACCATTTCTTACTTGAACAGAAAGATTTAATATCTATTACACAAGACTCTTGGTGGCATTTTCCATTTGTGTGTTTCCCTCCCACCCCACACACATTTCCTGTGTGCGGTCTGGGTGATTTTTTTTCCTGCTGAATGTCACACACCACAGAAGTGGAATGATCTGAAACATGTGTTCAGTTATAATTTTAACAGCAGTAATGGTACCGTATTACTTCAAGCCTGGTTTCTGCACAGTATTTTCCCTGACTTAATTACACGAAGTGGTGATACACTAGTGTTTTCTCCTACAGGTAATGTTATATTAAGGTCTAAAGGTACTTTATATACCTTTAGCTCACTTCTGTTCTCTCAAAGGGCCGAGTTCTGTGGGTTTACATACTTTTATATCAAACTGACTGCATCTGTCCTTGAGGGCTGTGTTGCACTTTAATGCTATGGTTAAACACAACAATTTTTGTGTGTAGACAAACCCTTAGGGCTCAGACAGATGCTAAGTTTACTGCAGCTCAACGAATTAGTGCACATCAGCAGAGCCACAGTAACCAATCATATACATGCACTTTGTCTGTCTCAAATGTGAGGTAAAATATAAATTTTTACAACTCTCTTGCTGAGTCTCTCTTTTTTCTTACTTTAACCAATACTTAACATTTGATAAACTTCTGTACAAGTGAAAAACCAAGTCGGACTGAATCTGAAAAATATAAGAGATCACTTTTAAAAAAGCTGAGGAGGACAGAAGTTCCACGGTACAGAACCGATCCATTAAAAAACCAATACTGGAGAAAAAGAACTGAAAGTTTCCTTTAAAATTAATTTACTAACATTTTCTTCTGTAAATGAGTTAAAGCCCTGGGTGTGGGACCTCAACAGTGGAAGCATGAGGAGTCTGTGACTTCGACCTATACTTTTGGTGAGGTCACCAAAGCAATTTCAAAATCCATGGAAACTCTGGAAATGAGCCAACATCCGGTCCGTCGAGGTTCCTATGATGTGCCAGGACTGCTCCCTCTGAGCTAAGACTGACAGCAAAACGCTTCACACGCTCCAGAGTTTAGTCATCTCAGCTCAGGAGCCATGAAGTGAAGCAGTTCAATTATCTTGCAGATCACCGCGAGTGCATAGCAGCCGCCTGCGATGATAGATTTGGCTAAATCCCGTCTGAGTGCTCGGGGTGACGCACCAGGCAGACAGGTCAAGTGTAAGCTTGCCGACCCTTTCCAGACAGAAGAGGTAATCTGCCCTCACGCAGCACATTGGGAAAGGAGCTCCTTACAGAGTTTTGTAACAGGGAGCAGGATAAGTGAGCAGCAGTTGTAGCACTAATGGCCTCTGAAACTTAGAATGCTCCTAATGGACCAGTGATTTGGTTAAATAAACTCCCGTGCTGGTAGAAACCTGCCCTTAGGCTGGTGTCAGGCCAGTTCTATTGCTGCAAACCTGAGCATACCTTCTCTAGCTGGCTGAGTATTACATCAATCTTTCTTACAATTAACCAGAAGTGTGCAAGAACATTTAGAACAAAAAACACTTCCACAAGAGGGTTGTTTTTATGCTGTCTCGCTCTGTCTTGTGTTCAGGTTTCTCTTAAAGCCTTCTTCTCCAGCCCTCACTGTCCTACCCTGTTCCTGAGCTTAAAGAAAGCAGTGGAGATAATTACTATCATTTGCAGTGAAACCAGAACTGTGAGCTGCAGGTTTTTTTGGGCTTTTTTTTCTGTGTCTCTACTCACCAAGCCTGTTCTACATGTTCTAAGAGGATCCTTTGATAGGGTATATTAAGAGCTGCCGACAGTCTCAAAATGAGATTACATGGCTAAAAATTAATGTCACATCTTCAACATCCTAGGCTCACTGCTACTGTGCAATCCCAGTATACAAAGCAGAAATTTCTAGCTGGAGTTTTCAATCAGTTGAGCCTATTTCTAAAGCATTTTAGTTTTTCTTCCGTGATCTTCTTCATATTTGTACATTCAGATATTCTGTTTTATAAGCTTTATAATACATATTCATGTGACAACTCCAAACATTATGATGTCTTGTTTAGAAATAAAAAAATGTCATTTTGAGACTGAATTATCAGTATTACTCAGATAATTACTTGATGATGTTATTTGAGCCTGACACATCATCGTTGTTATTTCTGCAGAGACATAAATTTGCTTAAGATATTCAGTACTTTCTTTTTTTTTTAAATATCAGAGAGCAGTTTCCTGCAATGTGACTGAGTGAGAATAAAGACAGTAGGGTAAATATAATAAAAATGCAAACATGAAAGAGATATCTACTGGTTATGTGTACAAGCCTACACAGCTGGAACTAAATACCAAAATAATTTCTAGCCTATCAGACACATATTTTGTGATGGAGAAAGAAGTCTTATATGAAATTAGGCCCTTACGTAGGCCACTTAATGTCTTGACAATTATTTTGTGCCAGCATCAGTGTTGAAGCTGAAATGCATTGGTATCAAAAGCATAGAAGACTCTATAGTTTGTAGAAGAATAAAATCTAATCCTTCTCATATGAGCCTAATTGACTTCAGGCAGGATTGTCACAGATATGGGAAAAGGAATGAATTAATATTCAAAATTACACCGGGGAATGTGGGGATTATTTTGCAATAAAAATAATTTCAATTTATTAAACAATTATAAGCGTGAGAAATATTCCAGGCTAATGATGATCATTACCGGGGAAAAAAAAATATGGGTGTTGATTTAGAATGAAATAATTCATGTGTAGTATATATTTACTCAGTCTTAATCAACATCACAGTAATATAAATCATTATTAAATATTTAGGTGAAAGCTTGAGGTCATGGAGGGCTCTGTTATATTCCCTTTCAAGAACTCAAGGGAACAAACAGGGCAAAGGATGGCAGATACAGTCATGCGCTGCTTCCCTTCTCCCCTCCCCTTCACACATATCAATACGTCCCTTGGGGACTCTTCCCAATGAAAAACAGCATGGCAGGTGCTCTCCACATCACTTCCCCGGTTGCTGTTACCTCCAAGGCTGCAAGCATCAGTCAGGCCAGGTGGCAGTGCTGAATCGAGCATCCCCTGCCCCAGTCCAGGTGCCCCATGCTTCTGGGGCTGCTCGAAAAGAAGAGTTCATCTGAGGTTTAGGAGGAGAAAAAAAACAAAAAACCAACAGTATTTGCAAAAGAAAAACTGGAAATATTTTCCCTGATGTTAAAGGCAGGGAAAATATTTTTTTGCTAGTTTGGTCTTTCAGTGATAATAGAAAGCACAAGCCTGAGGGAGGTATGAGTTAGAAAACATCCCGCTGTGGAATTACATAGGATAAAAATAAGGGCTTGAATATGAAACCACGGCTCCTTTCGCCTCTTCTCCTACCTCCCACAGAGAAGTGGCCAAGTGCAGTAAGCAGAGTGAGTGTATCAGCTATTGCCACCAGAGAGTTGCCAGATGTCTGCTTCACAATTGGAAAACAAGGGGAAAAAAACCCAACCCAGCCCGGAGACGGGGGTGGGGTGGTGGAATCTGATAGTTAGTATCAGAACCCAGGGAAAATTAGCTAATGTGTATGTCGAACAAGAAATCTTTCCTTCCTTGCAATTACTCAAAATATTGGCTTGCCATTGAGACTGCATTTTAGAGCCTGGCATAATTAAATGGAAAGCAGAAGCCAAAAGGGAAAAAGCAAACCGTTGAAAAGAAGAGCTAAGAGACTAAAACCATTGCTCATTTACATACTTTGCCATAATTCCAGCAAATTTAGCCAAATTGCATCGGGCCAAATTGATGCTGATACTAAGCAGCAGCAACTCTACTGGCTTAAGAAGTAATTCTGGATGTGTTTTATAAAACTGAGCTCAGAATTTGGCCCAGTGTTTGAAGAGTACTTTGATCATACGTAAGTTTCCTGGTATTTCAGAAGTCGAATTTGCGGAAAAGCTTGTGACTGAACACCTTTCAGACTGCTGTCCTGTAGGGAGGGGCTATTTGTTCAGCAAGCACCGCTGGACTTCACCCTGGTTTTTCTCCTGTCTGGTGGCTGTCAGACCAGCAGCAGGAGCACAGAGCGACCTCACTTCGTGTCCACATTGTGCTGACTTTTAATTTTATCTTGCTGACTCCCAAGTTAGTGTAGGAACTTGGAAGGCGGTGCAGTGCATCTGCATCCAATCCTGACACTTTGGCTGGGAGAGAGAGGAAGGAGGCTGGGCTTCCTTCTCCATCTACCAGCCAAGAACTCCCTAGGGCTGCAAGAAGCCTTCGGTCTGTTTTGAGTTCTGCATTTAGTAAAGAGAGCTTGGCAGAGAGGAAACTCAGAGAAACTGCAGGTTTTCACTTGGTCTGACCCCAGTTTTGGTTTCATAAATCTGATGTAAAAGCCAACCAGAAAGCAGCACTTTATCAGTGCTTGGCCATGAGATTTAGAGGTTCCTGTGAAACTCCAATAAATATTTAAAAAAAAAAATAAAAAGGGCCTACCACTCCTGCAAGATAGAAGCCTTACATTTCACATAGATGTATGTGAAAGACTCACTGGGCTGAATTAAAGGGTTATTATAAAGAATAGAATTCTTTAGATCCTGGCGCTGAAAAGTTTAAAAAAAAAAAGCTTAACCAAGTTCTTTGCAATGTAAAAGATTTGCTTTTCACCCACTGATGGTTGTAGCAGCTAAGAGTTAAAGTTTACTACTGACATTTCTTCATTGCTGTTTTCAGTGCTAGAATCTGATTTCTTTCTGGTTTAGCAGACTTTCATATTTGTTTAGAGAACTCAGAAGGGAAGCAACATTTGAAATATTATAAATGGTTGACTTGTTGCATAACATACATTTTCCAGGCCCTCTGCTTTTTGTTGAAGAGATATTACAAGTGACAGAACTGTCTTTTCTTTCAGAACTAAAATGAATGAGTAAATATGAAGTAAAAATTGTCCATTTTGTGGAAATGTTAGGAGAGGGGAAGATATAGACAAATGGTCTCACCAAGAACTGAGTATAAGCAGAAAGAATAAGATGTATTTTCATATCACACAATGAAAGCCCTTCAGTCTCACAGAGTATTTATGTTCATGTTACTACTGGTTAAATGGACTTCTATTTTTTTTTCTTCTTCTGGTCTGTATCCACTAAATTGTTGTTTTTGTTCACCAGCAGCTTCAGAGCATTTAGTGATTAAATCTCCCCTAAAGATTTGTTTTTGCAAAGTCTAGAAGTCTAAGCCATTTTTCTTTATATCTTTGGTATAATTTGGCTGTTGCTAGGCTAATGGGAGGGTTGTTTTTATATTATTATTGTGCACATTAAAGAACAGGTATAGGATCTCTAGTATGAGGAATTAGTAGGTGTACGCAAGCTCTGCAGACAGTCATCTGTCAAAAGGATCAAATGGGGGGTCAAATCAAAAGGAACTGCAATGGGGGAAAGATAGGAAAATAAAAAGGTTGGAGTGTGGTCCAGCACACTTCAGAGACAGCACCCATGAATGGAGGGTCACCATCCAAGCACATGAAAAGCATCATCAGGCCTTCTTTCCCCATGGCTGGAGGAGAGGGAGACCACGCCTCAGGTCTGAAGGTCTCAGAAGTTTTCCCTCATTGCAGGGCCCTCTAGCTAATTACAGAGAGACCTGGGGAGTAAGTGGGCAGGCAAAGATATGGTAGAGCACTATCTGCATAGTCATTCATGAATGCAATTTATAAATATTCAGAGGCCACAACTATTTGCTATTTGTTATGTAGAGTCCCTCTGGCTTGTGGGACTGTCACAGCTGAGAAGTCAACATCCTTCTTGAAAGTATCTCCTTGTGCAGTCACAAATGTCACCTGATGCTGGTCAAGAAAGGAAGTTCTGAGAAGTAAATCCCTGCACGTTCCTTTCCCATTATTGCAATCACCTCTGAGAAAGGAAGAGAGTTCCAGCATCATTCAGATTATTTCAAAAAGCTTTTCTGTTATTCTATTACAATGCATTGTGCAAACATGTAGGTCAAATGATACTATTTCATTTTAATGTGTAAAATTTCTAGAGTAATAGTTGGGATGAAGCAGAATAAATTTTAGATTAATAACTAAAATCAGCATTAATTAAAGGAGGTTTCATGGTTCCTTTAACTGGTGTCTGTAGTACCCAGTACTGTTCATGAGGCAGGATACCTGAATACAGAGAAGTATCCCTGTATAGCTTTCTCCACTATCCTGTTTCTCAGGATGGTTGTGCAAATCTGCTTTGCACAATCAGATTTCCCATGGCAGTGATAACTGTAGTATATAGAAAGGCCTCCTTCATTCAGATTACATGAAAAAAGGCAGCTAAAAAGTACACCACACAGAATCAGGCCTTTATCAATCATGTAATAAATCTTTTGTAGGATCTATCCTGAACTGTGGGATCCTCATTAGTTTACGCAGCCCAGGGAAGATGATGTCCTTATTTTTTAAACTAATTTTTTAAACTGACTATGAGATACTTCTCATCTCTGAATTTATTGAACCATTGAGCTTTCTGTGACTCCCATCTGAGGTTTAGAACTATAGTGGTTCTTTTTCTGTAGAAGTACAGCAATAAGTTTTGGGGTCTGAGACATTATTTGAGATAATATTATGGATGTTGTAGATTTTAAGCTCTGCTGGAGCCCACATTTAGACCCAGACTTGCCTTCTCTCAAGTAAGAGGCAGATCTTTCCAAGGAGTGGGCTAACAGGGCTCTGAATTGCCCTTCTGAAGAGCTATCTCATTAAAGACAAACTAAAGGCTTTTCTGAATGTATAAAATCATGTGTGGCTTTCCACCTTCAGAGCTGACAAATATGTAGGCATGTAGAATCAGCTAAGTGAAATTGCAAGGAGCAGAGTAGCTCAGGTCCTCTGCCACACTCAGCAGACAACCATTCACACCTGCCAAAAGTTTTGGTATTCTTCTGAGCGGAATGTGGCTGAACAGGATGGTCCAAAACAGTTTGGGTGTATGCTGGGCCAGGTAGGAAGCTGTTTTATTACCTCAGCAATTAGGGAAGGGCTTATCTTCATCAGAAGGAGCCGTCATTCCACACTGACTTTTTAAAATTGCTGCTCCTGCTCTCTGGTCAGGAGCAACTGAGCCTGGCTCCAGTCTGATACTTAGCCTAGTGCTGGCCGCGGGCAGACTGTGCTCGTCGCACAGATGCGACATCCCCTGGAGACAGCTCTGGGCACAGAGACTGCCACACTGAGCACAGGCACTGGCCTTAGCATAAGGGCTGCTCCCTACAGCTGAATGTGCTTCCCTCTCCACTAGCCATTCTTTTGCCCTTTTAGGGGAGCATTTAGCAGTGGCAGGACTGCAGGGAGCCAAGCACCGGGCCACCAAGCCTGCAAAATCAGGGCCCATAGAGGAGGAAAGAGGTAGTGATGACTTTCTCATCTGCCATCCCTGCTGAATCCTGCTCAAGCTCACAGCTCAAGGATAGGTAAAGTTGATCCAGTCTGGTAAAGGATTTCTCTCAGTTCCAATAGCAGAATAAAGGCTCCATTAAATCTGGAAGAATTGAGGATCTGTCCTAGAAAGTTATTTGGTTTCTAACTTCATGTCAGCAAATTTTTCTTAGCCCATACTTCTGAAGAGATTTGACAAACTAACAATTCCATGCCTCAGTGGTGGCTAGGAGAAACTCAGGCTGTGGACCAAGCCCCCAGCCTTTCCTGTTGAGTTCTGTACCCATCTGGAGAGATGAAGCACCACAGGTGACATCTCCTTGATCTTGTGGGTGGAATTGCTTCTTCCCTTTACCCATCTTCAGGCCAACAGGCTCAAAGCTGGAAAGTCAGGTAGGCATTGCTGGGAAGCCATGCCCCAACACCTCTTTTGTACCATGGACTTTGCTTCACTGAGGTTTGGTATGAGCTATCTGGCTGTGGTGGTTGCTGGTGTGACATCCCAGTGCCTTTAGGTGTGGGGAAGGGGCTGGTGGATCAGCAAGTATGTGCAGAGCAATGTCTCCTCAGAAGTGGCAGCACTGAGATCACTTCAAGAGTGATGGGGAACCACCATTTGTGGTTCTTAATTAATTAAAATCCTCTTGCAATACATGTGTGCTTGTATGGAATCATTGTGAGTTTTGTATTCAGCTAGGGCTGATCTCATGGGCAGCATGCACTAATCCATGGAGGATCTGCTCTAAACCCAGTTCCCTCCAGTGGTTTTAGATGAGGTTAGAAGAAATTTTCAACCTCTGTGGGCAAGAAGAGAATAAAAGCATATTGCATTAATTTTACACAAATTGCTCAATATGGAATTTGTCTATAGTAGGACAAGAGTCCTTCCTTTTGTGGAAAAAGCTACAGGACCACCAATGAACTCTATTTTACTACTCATGAAAAAATTTAGCACTGCTGTGCCAACCATAGTACTACACCTGCCCTAGGCAAACAAGCATATCCATGTTTACAACTGGACAACCTTCTCCCATAGGCTTCTACATTGCTCTGGCAATTCTGAGAATCAACATCTATCTCACATCCACAGCTCCCATACAAGGAAGAAAAGTCGCTGTTCAGTTTTGTCTGTATGCTACATCTCTATGGATACCTCCAAAAGCTGCTAGGAAATGAAAAATAAAAATCAAGCATTTTTAACAGAAAAAAGTGACAAAAATATTTAGTTTGCTATCTAGGAAGAAAAACAAAAAAACACACATCCCTTGCAATTCTAAGCACGCCATAAAATAATAATACAACGAGATTGATAAGACTTCAAGGTTATTGCTAACGGATTAGATTCCCAGGAATTTGTGCAACATCAAGGAAGAAGATGGAAATTTTTTCTGCATGAGGTGCCTGCTCTCTAGGATGCTAACAGTATTAAAGAGGACCATGCACAGTCACTGTAACAAAAAAGTGCTTGTCCAAAGCCAGCGGCTTGTCCAAAGGAAATGGAAACTTGTATGATCTTTACATGAGTGTAGACCACGGGTGGTGTCTGCAGGTAGCTGCTCTGAGATACTGAATGGGCAAACAGGTCTAATATGGGCGAAGCTGTGGGACTGGGATCCAAGTGGAGAAAGGTCATGAGAAAAAAAACAAAACTAACATCTGCCTGTATGTTTTATTAGCCTGACTTCCTGAGGAAATAAGACTTGCATAACAGTATTAGTTGCCCATTTGTTTTTTCTGTCTTGCCCTCAAATAAGTTCTGATTCTGTTGACTTATTTTAACTCAATTTATTGGAGAGGTATCAGCCTTAGATATATTCTGTTCCTTCAGGTTTCATAAAAACTGGCAGCTAGACAGGGAAAAGAGCTAAATAAGTGTTGCAAATGAGGGGAGGGTTTCAGCATGAATTAAATAATTACCAGCTGTGTTTTGTCTGCCAGCTGGCCAGCCAACATGGTCAAATAACTTCAAGTCCATCAGTGAATCAGGTTTTTTTTCAGTTTGTGTAGAGAAGAACTGGAAAGGAGGTAAGAGGTAAGTGCATGGTGCCTGAGGGGAGGCGTAGAAGAAAGAAGGAAGAAATACGAAGGAGGGAATGGGGCAGGGGATGCCTGGGGGAAGAGGTGGAAGCGTGGGCTGAGGCAGCTCTAGGAACAGAGTAGGGGGAACTGAGGTTACAGAGGTGAGAGAAGGCCATGGTGGAAGGACTGGGAATTATTGCAGGGCAGGCAAGTGTGAACACAGTCTTCCTGAAATCAGGCTTAATTAGTGCTGCCGCTCACAGTGAGGCTTGTATATACAATGCCTGTCATAAATACATTACTAGCCTATTTTCAGAAATGATGAGCACCCCTACCTTGTATGAATTTCAGAGGGAGTTGTGGGTGCTCAACAGCAATAACTCTCAGGTGCTCTCCATATAATTTCAGTTAGATTTGCAATAGCTATACCTAACTGCCTTGCAGCAGGAGAATTATTAGATCATTACAACTTCTTATATCCATCACAGTAAAAGCACATCTGCAGAGGGTATTAATTTACATACACTGGTAAAAACATAGAAAGAAATGTACCACATAAACTGTCATCCCGATTACCAGAGGTCTATAGGCTCTATTGTTCTGCTACTCAATTCTTATTTTCTCAATTGCTGTAAAAGATATATATAGTTCAAATCAATTAAAAAGAAATGTTTGGGCAAAATCAATAACGCATCAGCCACAGCAAGACTTAGCAGCCACAACTGAGTTGAAAACATTGCAGAATTTCAAGAGCTGATTCACACCTTACTCAAGTTTTATGTTGAAATAACTTCAGTGAAGCATAAACCAGAGCAACAGCAAGCTCTAGTTTATAAATAGTTTTATATAGTTTTTTAAAATAAAGCCAACAGAATGCATGTGCCTGGCAAGAGACCTCCAGGAAGGACTTTATCCACTGTGCTGTTGTTGAAACCTATTATCCCTTGAGGCATCCACATCAAGGCTTACACACTTAATTTTTGCATCTTCTTTATGAGATATGAAATCCTGTAACTGACTTTAGAATTCTAAAATGAAATTCTACTGGAAAAAAATTGCTCAGGACTTGGAAGTGCTCACTACTATTTTGCTATCAACTAAGTTTGGACTACCCTTGAGCTACATCGCTCCCTCTTACAGAGTTCATCTCTCTCTGGTTACACCTAAAAGATTCTTGACAGAGAGGACTTCTCCTGGGCACTTGGATTCTTGCTGTCATGTCACACACACATTATCACTTATTTCACAGGTACAATATTTCTGTCTTAGAATATTGACACTCAGACTTGCCTCTACCTTATGTGAAGAATGCTAGGCAATATCGTTAGTATATTTTAAGGAACAGTATATCATCATTTTCAGAAAATCCTGCTAGGGTTACACTTTTCAAGGGGCTTTGAGAGATGAAAAATTGAGTTATGAACAGCTCTCCGTACACCTCTTTAATTGTCCCTTCAATTCCACACAGAGGAGCAACTCTTCTGATTTGCTCCTGTATTTTAATCATGGTTGAAAATTCCTCCCATGGCTGAATTTTGAAAATGATCTGTGGCTGAAA
This sequence comes from Anthoscopus minutus, assembly GCA_013399455.1. Taxonomy (NCBI): domain Eukaryota; kingdom Metazoa; phylum Chordata; class Aves; order Passeriformes; family Paridae; genus Anthoscopus; species Anthoscopus minutus. The sequence continues at coordinate 8,942 of VWYI01002998.1, read as the reverse complement.
TTAGATCTGCCCATATTGCTTGATGTGCTTGTATTACTCTCACAAGTAAGAAGCTTCTGCCTTCAGAAATTTTACTCATTTATCAAGCTGTGGTGCCTGATTTTTTGTTGAGAAAGTGTTTGGTTTTTTTTCTCCACTGAGTAAATTTACCAGTGATAGAGCTACACACATAGTGTATGCAGCCAGCTAAGTATGGGACCACATGGGAGCTTTTTTTTTAAGTATTTATCAACACACCATTTCAAAATTTCTTTTGCTAGAGACATGTCTATTAGCAAACACAGTAACTTATGCTGTAGGTTGTTTTGTGGGTAACATAAGAGTGAGTAGTTTTGTCAACCTCCTAAGCAGCTGAACTGAACCACTCTGTGCCACAATGTTTATCAGCAAGCATGCCACTCTGGTAGGTTTTTACTATACAATCTAACATGATGAAGCAGCAGTGGTGATACTGCATTCTTTGTTGGCTCTTATGTATCTCAGAGAGTTGTAAGGGATGCAGGACTTCTCAAGGGGGTATGAGTAAGCTATAAAAGGTGAAGTGTCATCCCTCAAATGGCAGACCTGTTGATAGACAAATACAGTAAGAGAACCAGTGATTCAGTCTACACTATCTTGTGTGATCTGCCTCAGTGTGCTGACTCCATTAAGGGAAAGAAAAACAGACTGCAGGAGTGCAGCTCATTAAAGTTGCACTATCATAGTTTTCAAAGTGACTAATGCCCTGGCAGAGCACAGGCCAGTCTGGATCTCTATTAAGTTTTCACAGAAGAGATTATGATCTTTATTTATACCCAGTTTAGACTCCTGAAATTCTGAGGTATTCCCAGCCATTCCTGCTTGACCGTAAGCAAAATCAGAATTAGGTGTGGAGAGTGCAGCTGCACCAATCTCTTTAAGGGAATTAGGAGGTTGATCAAGAGGCAGTGAGGTGTATCCTGGCGTGAATGCCCCACAAAGTGCCCTTAAAAAATTTAAATCAATTGTGTCTACCCTGAAGCAGTGCTGTTCTCAGGCCTCCAAGCTGGCTACATCTGGGCTAAGAGCTAGAACTAAGATACCTGGGAGTAGCTTTAGTTATTAATTTTGTACTTTAGCAGGAAGGCTGTCACAGAAACACATGTGGATCTGTTTTGTGTGCAGCCCACTAGCCATTAAAGCATGCAATGCACTCCTTATAGCACTTTGAAGAAGATGCAAAAACAAGCCAACTTGAATTACTTAGTTTGAAAAGTGAAGTTAAAGATAGGGACCAGAATCTCAGCTCTCACACTGGTTCTCCAATTTATAACAGCCAAGGAGCTGAACATAAAATGTTCATGTAGATACATGAGCCCCTTACTGAACACATAACTCTCAGCAAGTTTCTAATTGCATTTGCAGTTTCAAATGTCTGATTTTACACTTAGACTGCATTTTGAGAACTTTCCTGTTGCAGTTTAGTTATCTGAATCTCCCATTTAGGCAAAAACCCCAGTAGAATATAATTTACCTAACTAAATGACAAATCTTCATTTCTGAATACTTGCAGTGAACTGTTTCTGATAGGGCTGTAGATTAAACAAGGATTAATGGAACACATCAGCAACTGTATTTGCCTGCTTTTGAGAACATAACTTCTGGTAGGCAACATCTGAGCAGAAAAGAAGGAATATTATCAAAATAACTAAAAGCTTTTAAATCATTCATCCCTGTCTTCCAAATTCATGCTTGCAGAAGACTTAAAAGAATGTACCCACTATAGGTCAAAAGTGCTTTAGAACCACATTTTAAAATTGTTTTAAAATTCGAAAGAACCTGCAGATAAGAGGCATCTTCCTGTTTTCAAAAATATCTACTTTTCCACTTTCTTTAGAAGTTGAAGGCATCTGAGTATTGAAGATGTCCTGTGATTTTTATATGCTCTTTTTACTAGCCAGTGAATGGGTTATTGAGGCCCTTGTGTTCTCCCAAATGCTCTTGCATTAATTTTATTATGCTGGTAAATCTTGATTTGTTTATTCATGGGAACCTGTTTTTGTATTTGAGATCATATTTTAATTTCTGAAAGAATGTCTTCACCATTTCTGAAAACATTACCTCATGGCCAGGATTTTCAAAATGGCTCAACATTGGCAAAATCATTTCCTCATCACATTAAATACTGAGCTCTTGTGAAAACAGACACAGGTACTATGCACATACTGTGTTAAGCGCTGAATACTCTTGAAAAATTCAGACTTCATTTCGATGACTGTTTTTTCTGAGAACATTTGCCTTACTAGGGAAGCTTAGCTCCTGCAAATTGAATTTGATTTAGAATTAATGGGAGATATCATGGCAATCTTCTTTCTGGCTAACAAAAATGTAATCTTTCTAATGTCATGAGGTCACAATATTCATGACAAAATAAACTGTTTGTGTGCGGCTATGCTAGTCTAAGAGTGGTGGATGTTGGTATTATCATTTTCTTATTGTTTAATTATTTATGTAATTGAACCAAAGAGCATCTTCTGTTTAATCTGAAGGCCTATTGTAGAGGAGTTACTCAGCAGTTTTTACATGGATCTCAATAGGATGACTCACACAGTAAGTTACTCCCAGCTGTAGTAAGACATAGGAAGAATTGTACCTAGAGGGATTATCTTGTTAATTGTGGTCTGTATCAGATATAAACCCTACCTTCTGCAAACCACAGATTGCATGGAATTTACATAGAATGAAACTAATCTCAAGAAAATTCACAATTAATTTCATGGGATTTGCAGTTATGACAGCTCTTGTTTGGTTAAAGTGTAAGGGTAACTGCATGTAGTGGTACACTGCATCTCAGTTTCATTTAAGTTCACTGATATGCTGTTGGACTTGTTTTCCACACTATCTTAGTTTCATTTTTGAATCTTTTCAGAAAGTTTTACAACAAATTTTTCAAGTCAGCAGATTTCCAGCACATGAGGGAGGGAAGAAGAAAGGCTTCTGGTGTGGTGAAAGAGATTCCCATGCACATACCTAAACACTAATCTGAATTTTCAGCGAGTTTAAAATGAAATAGAAAATAATTTCCCAATAAATTAAAATTCTAATATATGTGGTTAAAGAAAGGAAATTAGAGTGCAAAAAGTCACATCTAATCAGGACTTAAATAGATAATGGCTGCTGGATGTATTCTGTGCTACTCTTTTCAGCCCCGAGGAGTTAACACCAAAAATAAATGATTCACAGATGCAAAACCAGGGTGTCTAATCAATGGCCCAATCTTCACCCTGCTCACGGGGCCTCAAATGATGTCCTTGACTCTCTCTGCACCTGCATGTCTGTGCAGCTTCTGCCCTGTGCTCTGGCTGCAGCAGGGGCTTGGGGCTGGGCAGCGCAGGCTGAACGACAAATAGAGCAGTTGACAATTCAGGAGCAGTGGAATATGTCTCCCTTGCCAAGAAAGCTGTTTTTGTCTGAGGCTGCCAAAGGATACTACTGGCTGAAGAGTCACTCTCTCTGAGCCAGAAGCAAATTCACTTGAACAATGAAATAAACAAATGACTATAAAATGTATTATCTGTTATACTGGAATATGTTGTAACATTTCATAGGCTATTTTTCTTTTGCATACCAGTAATGTGTGGGGTATTAGCTCACACTCATGTCATTTCATGAGGTACATGACTACAGTGCTACAGAAGGGAAACAGGAGAAAAAGGCATGTTTTAAGCTCATGGGATGATGAAATTCCTCTGTTGTTTATACTCTAAACAATGCCCTCTTTTTTCCCTCATTACATTATATATTGTAGTACATAATCTGTCTTTAATTTTTTTTTCAAATGATAATAAGTAGAATTAATATTGGTATTCCATAAAATGAACTATAGCTTAAATAACACAGCATTACCAGCTCTAGAACAAGCTGGTGACAATCAAGACAGTCAACCCTCTCCACAGCAAAATACTCTGGTGTTTGCTGGGGCTTGAAGAAAGCCACTGACATCTAAGTACTCTAGATTTTGATTCAAGGCAAAAGTTTATGGCAGAACACATTTTTACATTGTCAAACAGACCTCATGCTAACACGATCCTCTGAAAACTTTCAAAATCCAGTACTACAAACTTAGGATGAAATACTAAAAGAAGAGAGAAATGCAAAAATACAAACAGACCAAGATGAAAACATTTTTTCACCTAAGTTGAATTCAGGCATCTTAAGAACGCAAGCATGTAAAGGGCATGTTTTCTCATGCATGCCTGCTGCAGGACGCAGGGAGAAACACCATGAACCTCAAGATATATTAAATTATTCCTAAACTCCAGTAAAAGAGGTGCTCCTCATAAGCACTGCCTAAACTGTACAGTACAGTTCCTCCTAACAAGAACTGTCTTTTTGGGAAATATTTGCGCAGAGGACAGCCAGTAATTTATGAGTGGGCCTTCAGGCTCAATAATTTGCAGGGCAACATCAATAACAGTCAGAAGTTCTTTCTAGGCCAAAGGAGATACACAAGTGAAATTTCTCTTTTGCTGCTGGAAACTGCTGAACACATTATAGGTTAACAAAAGTAAAAGACAATAATAAATATTTTTAAAATCAGGAAAGATGCATCTAAAACTTGAGTAAGATTAGCAATGCTGGCTAACTAGCTTGTAAATTTCACTAGCAGAGATTCTGATATTTTGGAGTTGAATGAATAGAAACAGTAGAGGAAAACAAGGCAAAATATTTTCAGCAACTAAGGTTTTATACTGGATTTAAAACACTAAAGTCTTAGTTTCTTGTCTCAACTCAGTTTGTAAAATGGAAATAATGGGACTTGCTCCCACTTCATGGGCAGTGCTTGGAAGCTGTTTTCAAGATGAAAAGGTGGTAATATTATGTTAGTACTAAGGATGATACTACTACTACTACTACTAGATTCAGAAGGTATTATTTTCTAGCTTAAAAACATTAAAAAAGGAGTCTTTCCACAAGCTGTGAGTTCCAAAAGCTTGAACTATTTACATTAATAAAGCAAAGTTAATGGAATCAGTTTGAATGCATAATATTTAGATGTTCAAAATTCTACCTGCATAAAATCCCTGGTTTCATAATTAAATCCTTGTGCAAGAATAAGGCTTCAGCTATTGAAGAGTGTATTATGAGAAGCAGTGGTTAGCTGGAAAGCCAAAAGCTCCTGCTTTCATATGTTGAAATCTGCTTCCCACCTCAGCCACACTGCAGTTAAAACAAAAAAACATAAGTTGGCTCTTGCTTAGATGCAGCTCATTAAAAACTCTTACTCAGCTCTGCAACCAATGATGCTCAGAGCCTTTAAAGTAGGGAATCCTGATTTGCTGTGCGTTGAGTGTTTTGTAACCCTGTAAGAGCTCTGATGCAAAATAATTCAACAAGAGCAACTGGAGAAAGTACTTTCAACAGTTCAGGTGGGAATAGAATTTCCCCTCTCCTTGCCTCATCTCCTGAAGTTTTGCCACTGTGTTTTTTATTATCCTATGACATCTCACAGAGAGATATGAAACTGATGTGAAAGCATCTAGGTCTGAGCACAAAAGCTCAACCAGAAGTAGTAACAGAAGTTAAGTAACTAATTACGTAAGAAAAACCTGCAGATTTGTTTGGTTTTCTGAGGTCAGGGCTCATTGGTTTTATTTTGTTTCTGTTGTGTTTTGTTGGCTTTTTTTTCCACAGCAAAGGAGAGAAAACCAGGATTCAATTTAATTATTCAATGACCCCAGGTGGCCTACACTCCTCCATGCCTGTTAGCCACTGAATGCTATCAGACCTGCTTAGCTGAAAGCTGCCTTTTGCATGTTGATGGGCATTGCAAATCCTCCTGCAGAGTTGTCTTTCATGTCAAGACAATATCAAGCACAGCAAAACATCACCATATGTCCTTCTCTTCACTTCTCCCTGTGTTTTGCAGGTTGTATTCTCTTTCTCTGGCGCTCGACAAATTTGCTTCCCTGGTGATGAGTGTGTGCGTGTGTGATTGTGTGTGTGTGTTCACAATGCCATATTCCAAGGGGGCGGGGGTGTGGGGCGGATGAGAACCACAGTGCCTTTGCTCAAAATCCTCTTTTTTAGCTAAGAAGAATAGCCACATCTGCTGCTTTGTCCACGGACTGTCTACTCTAATTGTCAATTCCGGTTTTGATTTATTAATATTCACATCCTTAGCTACAGAAACCCGTCTTTCAGAGCAGATGAGTGACTATTTCCCACCTTTTTCCCTCCTGATTAGCAAGTGTCATAGCATTCTTGTCTCTTGCCAGCAAGAATTAATCATGCCACAGATCCTGATTCTTTGGGGGAAGGAAGCTCTTAAAAGCTCCAAGGAAAAGATGGAGAGAAACAACCTTGGATTGCTTTAGAATCCTATTATTAACCAGATCTAATTTTGGACATGAAAATTTCCTACAAAGTCTAATTTAGTGTTACAACCAAAATTACAGATTAGAAGGAGGTGAAAAGAAATCCCACTAGGGAGCCTTTAAATACTTCTATTGAAGTTACGGTAAATTTTTTATTTCTGTTAATTTGACTGAAAATTTAAATAATTTTGCTTTTTCTAATATTGGTTGCCACAAGATACAGTGTTTGCGTAGTTTATGGCCTCAATCCGTGCTGTCTTTAGCAGAAAGGTAGTAAAAATGAAATTAAGGGAAAAGATAAATGTCAAAATCCTATGATGGCACATCTTGTAATTATCACATCTGCTGCAAAGCTCCTGGAAAATAGCTTTTGAAGCTTGCCATGCTGCAAACAACCCACACAATGAAGGGGAGCAGTGCAGTAAAGGACAATTGATAGTAAGATTTTTAAGTGGACTTTTAATGTCGTATTAGGAGGTCTGATCATTTTATCTTTTGTTGTGACTCCTTTTTGATTTTTATCTAAAAGAGTATTTTCCTCTTTCATGATGAACTCTTGGATGAGTGGACACTTCATGCCTTGGAGATATGGCATGGCAACAAATTAATCAGTGACAGGAAGAATGGAGGAAATGAGTGAGGACTGGAGAGGGAATTCATTCTTGAAGTTGCTGCCTTGGGAAGCATCAGCTACTACTACTACTGATGGCCTTTGTCTTTTCATTCACCCTCTTCCCAGGGTTTATAAATTCTATTTCAAGGTTTATTAATGTAAGGCAGTGTGACTCCAGGAGCAACTTTACCTTTTCTTACATGATGTTTATGGTGTGACTTGCTGCTAGTTGCACTACTTAGTGACTTAGTAACCTGCAATATAGCTATGTGCTGAAAAGCATAGCTGGAACAAGTTGAGTGAAACCTTGAAGGAAATTTGTGATCACAGGCCTTGATCTTCAGATTAATTTTCTGTGGGGAAGCATGTATATTTGCACATAATTGCATGTTCAGAGCATCGCTGCAAAACATCTTTGTTCACAAATGACTCATCAGTGCTTTGGCCTCATATTTATAATTCCTTACAAAGGCAGAAGATTGACAAGACAGTAAAAATAATAATTCACTCCAGTAAAAATAGTAATTCACACCCCAAAAATAATCAGTTGTTTTCAGTAATTTTTTTCTGTACAGTATCTTTATTTTATCTTTCCTACTGCCATCATTTGGACACCATTAAGCATAGAATTATAGAATAGTTTATTTTGGAAAGGATTCCAGAAATTATCTAATTCAGCCACCAGCCTTGGGTGGGGACGCCTTCTGCAAGGCCAGATTACTCAAAGCCCCATCCAAACTGGCTTTAACACTTCCAGGGATGGGACATCCACAATTTACCAGGAAATTCTTTTCCAGTACTTCACCACCCTCACAGTAAAGAATTTCTTGCTTATCTATCTTCTATCTAAACCCTTTCAGTTTAAAGCCGTTACCCCTTTTTCTGTCACTACACAACAGACCCTCTCCAGATTTCTTCTAGCCCCTTTGGGTGCTGGAAGACTGCTGTAAGTTCTCTCTGGAGCCTTCTCTTCTCCACGCTGAACAATCATCTCTCTTAGGTGCTCTTCAGAGAAGAAGTGTTCCATAAGTCCTGGGCACTATCTCCAGCATGTCCATGTCCTCTCATGCTCTGTGCCCCAGAGCTGGATACAGTATTCCAGACGGGATCTCACAAGAATGGAATAGAGAAGAACCACCTGCCTTGCCTGTCTGGTCACTGCTTTGATGCAGCCTAGGATGCAGCTGGCGTTCTGAGCTGTGAGCGCACAACTGCCAAGACATGTTAACTTCTTATCACCCAGGCTCTCGTGCAGGACTGTGTGAAATGCTTTGCACAAGTCTGGGAAAATGATGCTGGTTTCTCTTCCCTACCAGTGCTGTAACCCTGTAGTAAAACACACCAAATTTGTCAGGCACGGTTTGTCATTAGTGAAGCCACGTTGGCTGTTGCCAATAACCTGCTTATCCTTTCATCTGCCTTAGCATAATTTCTGCTCTTTTATCTTGTTGGGTGCTGAGGTTGGACTGACTGGCCTGTAGCTCCCCACATCTTCTTAAAAACCAGGGTTCTATTTCCCCTTTTCTAGTCACAGGACTGCCAAGCCATCTCAAATGTAATTGATTGTGGCTTAACTTGAGGCTGATTCATCAGATCCCACAGACTTGTGCTCCTTTAGGTTCCTTAGATGCTCTTGTATCTGATCTTCTCCTACAGTGGGCTCAGAGTCTTCCTGCTTCCAGCACCTGCTTTTACCTTCTCCAGTTTGGGTGGTGTGACTGAAAAACTTGCTGGTGAACCTTGAAGCAATAAAGTCAGAGTACCTCAGCCTCATTCTGGCTAAACGAGTCTCCTCTTTCCTTCTGGAGAAGGCCTGCATTTTTCCTAGTCTTCCCTTACCACCAGTGTACTTATAGAAGCTTTTGTTGCTGCCCTTGATGTCCCTGGTCAGATTTGCTTCTATCACTGATTTAGCTTTCTTATTCTATTCCCTAGATATTCAATCTCTTCATATTCCTCCCAGGCTACTTGTCCTTGCTCCAAGCCTCCATAGG
>VWYI01002997.1:3791-23874 GCA_013399455.1 Anthoscopus minutus | reverse complement strand
CTCAAATTTGTCCTAAACCAGGACAAGTGTCCACTCATGGCTGTGCAGTAGTGTACCAGAGGCTGGGGTGGCAGGTCAGTGCCACCAAGGGCAAGGGAGCAGTCTGCATGCATCCCTGCCCCACTACTTCCCAAGGAGAATCTCTGTCTCATCCCAGCCTTCTTTCAGCAGTGCTGCAAGAGCCCGTACCTGTGAGCTCCCCAACACTCCCTCCACAGCCAGTGAAGAGGTCTAAATTAACTGCAGATAACTAGAAACATCCCTTTTAATGCAGTTGTTGTCCCTGCAGAGCACAGAGACTCAGAAGGAAGCAGGATAGGCTGTTCTAAGGCCCCCACTTCCAGCTAGGGCAGAGAAAGCTCTGCTGTGGGCCAGAGGAGATTGGATAGCCCCCACACCTCTCCAGCTAATTAGAGGCTCACACTGCATCCTTGGAATGTGTCTTGGGGGCTGACCAAATCAGGACTGAGCCATCAGCTGGGTAAGGCACCAGCCTCAAGGGCACCCAGCCCTCCAGATCAAACTATTTAAATAAAATAAATGTATAAAAACTACAAGAAAAGTCTCAGTGTTATGCACAAGACATGTGGTGTTGCTGTCCTCAAGGTTTTTTGTTTTTCTTGATGGACAGGTGGGGATGTTTGCAGAGGGGTCCTTCTATATATGCCAGGTTGTTCCGAACTTTTTTCTGTTCCCCCCCAAAGGCTAGTGCTGGTTTTCTCCAGGCCCACTTTGGTAGCTGGTCCCAAGGCAGAAATTTCCAGCTGGAGAGTCCCCAGGGCCAGATTGTGCCCCACAGCTCACCACCCCGGGCCACTCCTGAGCTCTTCATCAGCCTCTGCCCCCAGACCCTGTTCTCCACCAGACTGTGCTCCCCAGTGCAGCTGCGCTATGGCCATGCCCAATTCCATCCCCTGCCTGGAGTCATGACTTGGTGCTGCTCTCTGTGTCACCCCATGGACATACACTGCCAAGACAGGAGCCCCTAGAAGTTAATGAAGGAGAAGTTTGAAGTCCTTCCCCTGGGGAGAAACAAAGCCAGGCACCAGCACATGCACCAGGCTGCCTGTCTCGTAAGTAGCCAGAAAAAGGCAACCATGCTGCTGCCTTCATGTTGTGATCTAATTATAAAAATTGCCTGTGCCTGAATTAAGGTGCAAACAAGACCATATGTTGATGCCCTGTGCCTGTCAATCTCTTTAAAAGAGGCATCTGGACAATGCTCTTTAACTTCTGGTCTGCCCTGAAGTGGTCAAGCAGTTGGACTAGATGATGACTGTATACTCTAACTGATGGAACTATTCTATTCTATTCTATTCTATTCTATTCTATTCTATTCTATTCTATTCTATTCTATTCTATTCTATTCTATTCTTCCATTCCATTCCATTCCATTCCATTCCATTCCATTCCATTCCATTCCATTCCATTCCATTCCATTCCATTCCATTCCATTCTTGTTTGATTTCACATAGGATAAAACCTAGGAAGGTTTTACAGGAATTTGTGGAATGGTGTTGAGTCAGGAAGTTTACAGGCATCTAGAAATCCCTCTGGGGTTTAATAAGACCCCAGCAAACCCAAACACCTGCATTCAGTGATTTCTGTGCACAAGTATGTGAAAGATTATATTAAAAAGTGCACGTCTGTATGTGGATACATGCAATCCCCCCTTGCCTGCACGTGTTATAAATGTGTTTACACATAAACACACAATCCTACATGCACAAGTATAAATTTACTTTAACAAGCAAGATCGATTCAAGCTTTGAAGTTTTTTGACTGCAACATAGAGTTCCCTGCCCCAGGAGGTGGGGATTCTACCTAAACACACAGCATCAGGGGAGGGCTGTGGCTTAAAGAAGATTCCACCCTGTGAGGCGTGCTCCTGCAAGCCCAGGAAAAGACACTCCATCCCATTTTGTCAAACAGGGAATGGCCCCAGAATGTTCTTTTCCTGTACCCTCATTAATTAAATTCTACTTCAGTGTCTCCGTCTTAGTTCTTCCCATTGCCTGTCCTCCTCAACCCACCCCTTTGCAGTCCCCTGCTTCTCTCACTATTAGACCCTGACCCTAAACTCCACCCCTGGCATATCAAACCCATGAGTCTACCTTACTTCTCACCTTGGTCCCTGGCTCAGTAAAGGATGCTGAGTTGTGCTAAACCAAGACCTGTCCTGCTGTTGTCCTTTCCTGTTGGTCATCAGTGGCTGCCTGAGCTCCGAGACTCCAGGGCCCAGGGCAGTTGTTGCACCCCTTGCCGTGGCAGGACGCAACACTGCAACTGTAAAGCATATAGCTTATATGGTAAATAAATTTATGATTTAATTTTTGACAAAACCTCGTAAGTGGTTAAAGCTCTAGCTTATCCAGCTGTTCAACCTGATGTATTATATTTCATATAAAAAATCAAAGCTGTCATACTCAATTTAGAAAAGGCTGGCAAGAGTAGCATTCCTATTTACAGCTCCATAAAGTGAAGCAATAGCTAACTCTTCATAATACCATACAATTCAGGCTAGTTTTATGTACTGAGGCTTTGCTGACTAATTAAATTGTAGTTGGTACATTTGATAATGAAATGCTGAACTCTCAAAAGTGTTTGAGAGCAAGAATGGAGAAACTGGCTGGGAAGGGTTATTTTCATACTTTTCCCTTGTCTCCATCACTCTAAAATCTGCAAAAATATTTCACTGGCAAATTTGATGCAGAAAAAACTGTCATTTACCTGTTCTGGACATGATACAAAGGCACCAGGGATTCTCTTTGTAGATACTTACTATGTGTCTAATTGGGTGACCCAAAGTTAAACAGTAATTTTCTGAAATAGCTGTCTAGAGCAAATGTCAAGCTGATTCACAAGTGGATTCTGTCTGCTGTAGCTGTTTGTGTTCTGAATCTCAACCTTTTTGTCCTGCATGTTAAAAATATGTTGTGGAAAAGACAATCTCTTGCCTAAAGAACTTGGAATTGAGTTTCTGTCAGTAACAAGTATTAGCTGTAAGCAAAATGTACCCATTAAATTAAGCTGGATTTATTACACTGTTTCATCACAGAAATAGCTCAGTGCAGCTGAGTCACAAGTGCCATTCTTTTAATATCCTAACTGGCATTGAAATCAATGTCAGGAGGGTATAGAATCCTCTTTCTGACCCTGCTGCAGGGCAACTGAGCTCCTTTGCACAAAACTAAATAAAATGGGTTGGCTTCTTTTTTTTTTATATTTCTAGGATTTTACAATAGTTTTGGAATTGGGATGGTACTTTTGGAAATACTGGGTTCAAATGCTTATTGCTAAGTAGAAAGCATGATTAACATTATATATTGAATTGCTAATGCTAAAATTTGTGTAGAAGGCAGAAAAGCCACCTCATCTTGAAGTATGATGACAAAATTATCTGTTGTGACTGTTAAAGCAAATTCATGCTTATGTGCATGAAGCTAATGAAAACACAGTTTGCAGCTTGAAGTATATCTGCTATCTGGAGAAACATTGGGAAGAGTGCACTTTGCCAGTCTCTGAGGATGTACTCTCCCCTAATAAAACAAAAGATGTTCTAGTAATGTAACAGAGTAGATCTTCTGGAGTTGTGGAATCTATCTCGTAAAATCAAACATTTGTGAGTGTGGGCAAGATTTTTAGGCTTGTGTTTCTGAGTGCCATTGCGGGAAGGTCCTCTGTCGATCTGACATTTAACTTCCTAGAGGGATATTTTTGAAACTATCATCTTCAGGAGTTGTTGAGTTAGTAACACCTAGAGTTGACTTGTTTGTGTTGGTTTTGTTTGCTTGTTTGTTTGTGGTTTTCTTTTGCTTTTTGGTTTGGTTTTGCTTTGTTTTGTTTGTTTTGTTTTGTTTTGTTTTGGTGAGTTTTTTCCTGAATTTGTTACAAATTTGTTTATGACACCATGAGTGGATCTATCCCAAGTTTGAATGCATTGCACTTCAACTAAAATATTTGTTTGGGTTTTGATATATTGTGTTATGTAGATCTGGTTTGTTCCAGCAACTTGAATAATTACAAACCATTCAAGTTCTTTGAGTTTATTTTACCTAATGCATCTCATGTTACCTATCCCAGGTGTGATTCCTTTGTTTGAAGCCTTCCTGGACTGAAGATAGTCATCAATATACTGTCTGCTTTAGAAACCATTTAAATCTCTAAATCTGTATGATTTTAAAAATGCAGCTGCTTTTTAGACACCAAGACAAGAGTCTTCTAACCCACATTCTTGGAACTGCGGATGTCACAACTGGTTTTAGCAAACATGGTTTATGTTTAGCAAACATGGGTAATGTCTTTTGCTGGTCAGGCAAATTATTTAATTGAACTTGTTCCTTCTAGTAAAAGGAAAGAACATGTGAAGAGATCTTTACTGAGAGGACTAATAAGATATAAACATAATATATATATAAAAAATATAAGGAGGAGTAAAATTCTTCTTTGTTTTTTAAAATTTATTTTTGCTATTTTATTTTTGAAGTATGTGTGTTAAGTCTGTCTTTTCCAATTGGAGGCACAGTATGACAAATCTTATTGTTAGAAGGAGAAATATATTTTGGAGATTATTTTAAAAATATTTATGTTACATTCTTACATCTAATTTGAGTGAATTAAAAAAAAAATCATGGTGTATCTTACATTAGTGAAAAAAATCACGTATCGTAATTTTGAAGACCAAAAATCTAATAGATGTGTGTGGGTTTGGTGAGATTTTTGCCTCTTGGGTCTAAATGCTTTTTTTCTTTCTGGTCTAGTATGCCTAAAACTCCTGCAAAAATATGCTTTAAAGCACCTCTGTGCAAAAGATATTAAAGAAGATTTGGTTTTGCTCTCCTATTTTAGGATAATTTTTTATTTATATCTGTGGTTTCTACTTCATAGTGATTTTTCTGCTGTTTCTGTGATACCTTGGCCAATTATCTCTGCTCGTGTCTCTAATTCCCCTGAAGTCTAAACCCTTTCACAAATTAATATTCTGTCTGCAATCACTAGCATTGTGAGATATGGCACGTCATACATAAATGTCATATTTTAATTGTGAATCCAGTCTGCATTATCGTCTGCTTTTGTAAATTGTCATTATCTACTACCAGCTTTGTTCCTCATACTAATTTATAAGTTGATACATGCATTCATATGTATGTCAACACATGAAACATATGCCTGTGTATAATGCCTAATGTCCATATTGACAGAATGCAGTGCTTAGAAACAGTAGTATTCACACTTAACTTTTTTCTGCATGTTTTCTTTCTTCTATAATTGTTGGATGCCTTCCAGCTTATTGTAAATTCTTCAAAAGCTTTTTTGCTGGGTGCTGTAAGTTGACTGAAGAGTAAGAATTGGATACTTGTTAAGTACAGATAGCTTTTCCTGGAACTACTCTGGGAATTTACAAAGGATCCAATTTATATGTTGCTCTGGGAAAGCCTTATTTTTATTTAGAGTATAATTTGCAAAACCATGCCATCAGTTAAATTTATGTTGTCCTTTTTTTCTGCCTTTCTGCAAGTGGCTTGCAAATCTATTTCTGCTGAAGTAATTGTTGAAGACCGAAAAAAAAAAAAAAAGAAAATCTCTGAATTCCTTACAAGTCTTTTTGTTGTTGTTTCTGGTTTTTTTCTTTTCTTTCTAACATAGGAGATCTATTGTAAAGAATAATCTTTGAATGTTAGTGTTCCTAGACTCAACAGAAAATAACAATCCCGTTTGCAAGCAGACTTGTTCTAGAATGGCTTTTATCTTGTATTAGATGGCTGATTAGTGTTAGAAATGTTTGCCTTGAAAAACTAGGATATGGCTTTTTCGAATGTTACTGATGTTGTTTCTGGCATTTGCTGTGATGCACTGAACCACTTGGTTTCCTTATTACAAAAGATTTTGTTTTAGCAGGTCTAATATATCATTATTTATCTGATCACTTTTAGATAGATTTGAAATATTGCTGGATTACATAGATTTAAAAAATGTTTACATAGCTGGATTGAAGGAACATTAGTACTACAGGCAGTTATTAATAAAACTTTTCCAAAACAGAGCCTAAGCCCCATGTGATCAGATATCTGTTAACTTTGTCCTTCTATTGGCATTTGTGCAAGATGCATAGAATTCTCTCACCTTTACCACACACAAATAAATCCATATCTTTTGCCTGCAGATATCTTAATTTTACTCAGTCATTAAATTAGATTCACTATCTAAAAAATATATTTCCTTTTAGTCTATTAAAGATTATGAACCCTGTGCTCTAATATAAACAGAAGGTTAGGCAGTAGAAACTATATTTATATACATATCTTTTGTTATTGCAAATTGGCTACTTTAGATGTACTCTGACATAGGTATTGTATCTTGTTGAGGTGAAAAATGCAGACTAAGAATGCCTGACCCTTATGCCACTAAATTCTCGAATCCCAAATCATTATTATTCCCTGAGTAATAACGATTGCACCATTGTCCCCAGGAAACATCTAAAATTAAACAAATGCCATTTTTTAATATTAAAATCTCAGCTGAATCTGAGAAGACCATATTTGGTACAGAGTTGCAAGTTTTGAAATTATACAGAAATTGGTTTAGAGAAAATAGTTTCTTTGATTTTATTTTTTACACAATGTGGAAAAATGTGATCTTATCAGTCAGTACCTCTAGCACTCCAAACAGAAACTAAGCTCTATACAGTCATTCACTCACTTTCACTCACTGGGATGGGGAAGAGAGTCAGAAGAGCAGCAAAATCTGTGCAAAGCATACTCAAGCAAAGCAAACCAAGGAATTCACTCACCATTTCTCATGGACAGGCAGGTGTTCAGTCATCTCAAGGAAAGCAAGCCTGTGCCATGCATAACAGCCACCTGGGAAGGCAAATGTCATTATTCTGAATGTCCATGATTCTAAATGTCTTCCAGTCCTTCTTCTTCCTACAGCTTTTTATTACTGAGCTGGTCCTCATGTGATGTGGAAAATCAGCTTGGTCAGATGGAGTAAGCTGATACAAACATGTCCCCTGCCCCAGCTTCTTGCCCAAGTTAGCCTGGTGGGATGGGCAGCAGAAAAGGCCTTGACCCTGTGTCTGAGCAGCTCAGCAGTAATGAAAACTTCCCTGTATTGTCAGCAGTGAGTGCAGCACAAAACCAACACGTAGCACCATATCATACTGTGGAACATTTTTACTCTCTTCCATTCAAGACCAGTACAGAGACAAAAGCTCTTCACTGCCATCCTTCAGTCCCTTAGTGTCTTATTCAGAACATTTAAGCAAGTTACATTATAATTGCTTGTTGATTTGTAAATCACCTAATGAATCTCCATTTGGTAGAGCAGGAGAGGACGGTGCACAGCATTTTTAATACTTTGGTGAGGGAAAAGTTTGAGGTTTTTCCCTTCCTTCAGAGATTAAAAACTTTATTGCCAATGTGCAATTGTGATCCTCTTTTGTTTGCTTTAGGGAGTTCTGCATGGATGGTCAGCCAGTGCTTTCTGCATTTGGTAATTTTTTAGCCAGGAAACACTCCGATATTACAGCTGCATTTTTGCTTCAATTCTGAAGGTTTTCCACTTAGAGTTCATAACAATGCTGCCCATATAACAGGCTATACCTATTCATTTTTTTTGTGCCCATAGTGATTTCTATTTTTCTCCCACCTTGATTCCTGAGATATTTTTATGCTGAACTAATATTTTTTGAAATCTTTGACATCTGCTTCCTCCCTCTTCTACACTTTTCTTACAGACAGATCTGCTCCACACTTAACATCACCAAGATGCTCTCAAGATCAAGCCCAAGGAACACCAAAGCTCCTGTGGAAAACAACCTCTCAGTAACAAATTTCCTCTTCCTTGCTGTGTGAAGAGATTTACAGAGAAAAAGTACAAGGATAACCAGCCAACCACCCATCCAACAAACATGCACCTTTCAGGCCATAAAAGAGAGGGTAATAACCAAACCATGGTGGAAGAAAAGTACTCTTATGCTCTGGCCTCCATCCCAGCCAAAAATATTGTCATGTTTCAAAGTGCTGTCATGTTTCTCTGGTGCATGCCTACAGTTCAACAGCAAGGGAAGAATAGATTTTAAGTTTAAATTTTTTTTTCCTTTTGTGTCACAGTATGAAGGAAAAAAATATCCATCTAAATTTTAAGTTGCTTGCTCCATTAGACCTTGCGTAGTGGCATCCTTTAGAGCTACAGGTTTGATTTCACCACCAAATGTCACAGCTCATTAAACAAGGAATACTGCTATCTCTTGCAGAAAATGTTATAAAACATATATGGTGACAACTTGATCCTTCTTGTGTATGTATTCTCAAGACACTAGAGATGAAAACTGGGAGTCTTCAAGAGCACTTGATGTTGGCGAAATTCTGCTGCTGTTCAGGTGAATGGGAGATTTAACACTGTCTTCCACAGAAGCACTGTGAAGCAACTGACACGTTCTGTGGTGGAAAATTGGTTTATTTTTCTCTTTGTTTGAGGAGAAGAAAGGAAATATATGTATTCAAATAGAAACAATTTTTGTGAGTACTGCCAGTAGTGCATTTGTAGAATAGTATGTTGTTGACAACAGTGGCAAAGTTCTAGGCTGCTCAGTCTGGGGATATTTTAGCTGCCTCTAAAAGTGCTGACTGACCCCTGTGAAGCAGTACAGCACTTTATGAGGCACTCAATGAGGTATGCAAAGATATGGTGGACCATCCAAGCAATTTGTCATTTTCTTCTGGACAATCTGGGTGTGAGAGTTGCTGCCACAATGTAAAGTTCTGATCAAAAATATAAGTTGGTGTGCTTAGATGAGTATTTATGGTCTTGTTTTGATGTCAGAGTAGTAACCCATTTTTCCATGTTTGCTGAAAACAATGCTATTATGGTTACAAATTTGAAAGGAATCTTGGTACAAGTTCTGATTTTTGTTTGCAGTATTAATTTTGTTGGGATAGTACAAAAGTCACTAAATCAAATTTCTAGAATCAGAATGGAAAAGCAAAATATTTTCTGAACTCTTTAATTTCCCGGGAAAAGGTGTAGAGGGCACATTTTTACATTGGAATACAGATCAATTCACTTCTTCACTGTCTTCCAGATTTTCTGGCTTAGCTTGCTGGAAAGTTGTCACTTCTATCATTGACAGTCTTTGCACTGTCCAGGAAAAGTTCAGTTGTAGGCCAGATAAAGACAATTTTTTTTTTTTTTAAATGTAGCTTCATTAAAATTCTTGTCATTAATTTTGTCTTTAATAAATGGATGCAGGGCCAAAAGTGTGCTATACAAGAAAAGAATGCTCTTGCTGTTCTCTGATCTCCAGGAAAACATTTGAATAATATCTTTAATATCTATTTTCTGAAAAATGTATGGATTTCTAGGAATTTTTCTTCTATTATTTCAGTAGTATCAAGTCACATATATTTCAGGCAAATAAACCCACCTGATAATTCTGTTTTCCAGTGCCCATGGCCTTATTTCTGTCTCTCCAGCTTGAATCTAAAATGGTTGCATAAAGAAAACCTTGATATTTTTTTCAATGAAGTAGTGGCCAGTATGTGTTTATATTTTAAAATATCTGGTGAAAAAAAATAATTCTGAGTGTGACTTCATGAATTATCTGAAAGGTTACTTTCCTCTTAATGAAATCCATGTTCACTGAAACTTCTCAAGAGATAAAACGGACTTTTGATATTAGCCAGTTACACTTCCTAATCTGTATTTATTTTGAAATTTAAGAAAATATTGTAAAATTACAGGAAACCCATAATCTGACCATAGAAATATAAGTCTGCATATATTGAACAGTGACATTATAAAAATAACTCTCAATACTTACTGTGGATTAATCAAATATTTTGTGCCCTCTGCTGATGCTTAAATCTGTTTGTTTCTGTAAAAGATGGCAAACTGTATCAGTTTGTCAGATACTTTTTCAGCCATGTTTGAAAGTTTCTGTGTGAGGATAAGTCCCACTATAAAATAGCAAAAGGGATGATTATTTTTTTTTAACTTTACCCAGATTAAAGCAGAAATACTACAGAAAAAATGAAATAATTTTTAATGTGAAATACTGGTGATTTTTTTACTCTTGCCTTTTTGAACACAATTAGTTGCTGAAAATATGACTTCAAAATCAGTCTCAATTGTGTAGCATGCATATATATATATATTCCAAAACTTCAAAACACCACTTACATGCGCTGTTAATGAGTATTTACATTCAAATAGATGTTTTTTAGAATTATGCTATCTAGGGAGAGAAAAGAGAGCTACAATTATGAAATACTAAGCTTGGACAAAAGTCTAATTTTTATCCTTAAAATTATTGTCTATTACAGTTCAAGTGCATTTCTGAATGTGAAAAACAGTTTGTTGACTGTCTCAGTATTAGCTGTAATTTTGTTACGGTGGTATAAATCAGGAATGTAAAATGTTCTACACTCTACCTTTTCAAATTTTTTTAAGTTTAAGTAAAAGAGTGTAGTTTAAGAGAGAATTGCTTGAACCACATTGACCTTTAAAATGGCAGAGGAATGCATGTTTGTTTGGGTTTCAGCATTTCCCCCTTTGCATACCCCTTTCCCTTTTCCTTCCTGCTTCCCTTTCCCTTCCCACATCCAACATGAAATTTGGCCAATAAGCATTTGTTTCCATGACAGAAAACCTAATTAAAATATAATTTATAAGCTACTGTAGTAGGTCTATGCTTATTTTGCTTTTGTGCTAGATGTAGCTCTTGGGAAACATTAGAGACAAATTTCATACCCTACTGTTATCTGATAAATGCTAATTCACAACAGTTGTCAAAAATTGAGACAAGCAGCAGAATTTGACACATTATATTTTCTGTTGTCATAAAAATTATGTATATGTGTATTTGACATGTTTTCAGGAATGCCAGGAATGTATGGTTTGTACTCAATACCTGACCTGTACTTCAGCATTTAAATGCATTATCAGTATTTTGCAAAATACAGGATTGTTTCCATTCTGCAGGAATTTTACTTTAAGTTTAGATCATAAATTAAATATTTGAATATGAGTAAGTTTTTGTTCTATGAAAGACTAAAGTAGAAGCTGCTCTGCAATAGATGCTATACCATTGGAAAACATGATATGTCATAAATTTTGCGTTAAATTGTTCCCTTACTTGAAAAGTATGCAGAGGCACACGTATATGAGATTTTTGTTGTCAACAGCTGAATAAGCACAGTCATGCAGGGATTCTGTCAAATGTCTCTCATAGGAAAGACTTGATCACTTCTGTGACTTTTATGACAACTTCACAAAGATGCTGTGCATGGGCCTGTGCTTTGGAAACATCTGAAAACAGAAATTAGTTTATGCTGCATCTCTTGGGAAAGTTCAACCTGTCCTTATAGCCCTCTCCTTGCAGGCTTAGCTCATGTTTTGCCTTGATTCTTGGGATATCAGCAACCATGCTGAGAAATTGGGAACAGGGGAAAAGGCAGACAGAAGTGAGAAGATGCTAGTGAGATGATGAATATCCTGTTAATGATATTTCAGATATTAAAACAGAAAAAAAGTTATTTCCTTTTCTATGTGGAGCATGAGTGTAAGGTAGAAATAATGTTGCTGTGACCATTTGTATTGTTAGCTGCTGTTTCTAGATGCCTCATGTGGGTGCAACTGCTCTTCTTTCTCTGTGCTGAGGGTGTTTTTAGGTATTTCATGGCAATTTTTTGTCACCTTACCACAGAGATGTCCAGCTGCTACACATCTTCTAGTGCTTTTCTTCTTTATGAGAAGATTAATGAAGGCCCATTAAGAGAGAGGACCCTTGATGGATACAGCACTACAAGAACAATCCAGTGAACCCATATTTGAAGGCAAAATTTCCGCTTATGATATGAGATCCTGGGGATACTTTTGCTGTTTACTACAGCAAAGGTGGAGTTTGTGAGAACACTGAGTAATTTCTTTTACTTGTATGTAGGAAAGCCACCTTGTCTACCCCATCTCCCTTACTGATGAGAGAATGAGATGAAAAAAATACGTGAAAAAACAGTTCTTGAGGCTCTTCTGTGTCTGTGTTTGCATACTTTTTAGGAAAAAAATATTATAAATTATAAGTTAAGATTCCTGTGGGTACTCCAGACTGTTGTACTCCTGAACTTAAAACTAAGAGGAGTTCTATGAAAGGTGATGTGTAGCAGTGTGTTCCACGTGTTTTGGATCTCCCCAAGTCTCGTGGGGTTTCAGACTAAACCCTCGAGAGTTCCAGAGAGAACAGCGAGGGATTGTGTTACACGAATATCAGTCTGGCTTTTCCCACGCCCCCCTCTCCTTCAATTGGTAAACTAACTATTCCCTTCCCCTTGCTCCGCCTCGAGGGATAAAAGAGAGATGGTGGGCGGAGAGACGTGCTCTTTCCACTTAGGTTTCTAGGAAGGAACATCGGGGTCGCTAATAGAACTTAATAAAATCGGGACCGAAACCTAAGTTGAAGTGCGCATTTTTTCCTTCACCTCGTCCGGGATCTGCAAAGAGGAGCTCAGAAGGTAAAAGACTGGCTTTCTAACTTGCTAGGGGAAGCCTTGCGTTCAAACCGCTCGCTGCTGCTCGACCGCAACGTGTCTGGACTTGTCCCAGTCACGTGGTCTTGGCTTTGCCGCGGACGCTGAAAAGCCGAGTTCCGGAGCAGAGCTACCAGAGGGCGTAAAGCACCCTGATAGTGATGCAATAACAAAAACAAGCAGAGCTGGGAGAACAGAAGGATCAAAATGATGTGTCTGGCCAATCAAGAAAGAAAAGCAACTTTGTCTTGACCACCAAGGTGCAGGCATGTTTGCAGGACTGAGAGATGTGACCTGGGAATTTAATAATACGTGGAAAACTTAGTTTGTGAAAAGTAAATATATTATGTTCATTCTCTTCCTCTGTAAAATATTTTTTTTTAAACTCTGTCATTCAGCAGGGAGGTGATGTATTACATGGTCTGTGGTGCAATTCTCACACTATGAAACATCCTGTGTTGGGTGGTTGTAGCCTTACCCGCTGTTACGTATACAATTTAATAAGAAACCCTTAAGGTTGACTGATCCTTGTTACTTCAAGCTACTGCTTGGCAAAAGGCCTACATTTATTGCACTGGTTATTTGTGATGTTCAATTTAATGTATAATCCCTTTTCATCTATTTCATTAACACTTAAATTCTTGGCCTCTGCAACCTGCTGAGTCATTAGTATTCAACAGATAATTACAGGTCATGTTTTAAAAGTATTTCTTTTAAATGACTTTGTGAATCATTGATTTCAATATAGGAGCATAATGTGCACTATCACAGAGTTACTCCATATAGGCTGACATTGTATATAACTTTCACCTAAACCTGAGTAAAGCTGTTCCTGGAGAACCTCATGGCATCTTTTTGAGATGACTCCAAATCTCATGGGTTTCCAGAATCCTCAAAGTTTGGGATCTCATATAAGTTGTGAGAACAACACACTGTTAACCTTCTGCCATTTAAAAATTTTTCATCTTTTTCCCTTCTTTTCTCTTGTTTGATCCATGACAAAAAAAATACCTCATCTCACAAACAAGGGGCTGTATATTTTTATGCATCTTGTATGAAACTTAGACCATACATGATTCTGAAATACTGAGTATTTTGTTCTGAATATTTCGTTCACCTGTCTTTTTTTCGTGCTCAGGTCTGTTCATAGTCACAAAATATCCAGGGGAAAGGGTTGTGACCCACCTCTGAGGCCGGGAAACTGAGTTTATTTTTAACAGATCCTTTGGGGTGGGTTACAACAAATTACGCTAACATAAATGATATTAAAATAAATTTTATTTGAGAAATTGCTTTGAAATCCAACTGGAAAAAACCCTGCAAGGACTGGAAAAGGAGTCTATAAGCATTCTGGAGTTTATCCATCCTATGAGAGGAAAATCAGAAAGGGAAAAGTAGACAGAGATAGGAGCAAAGATTAGGTAGATAGATAGATAGATAGATAGATAGATAGATAGATAGATAGATAGATAGATAGATAGATAGATAGATAATCACTACCCATGGCTCCAGTGATACACATGTGGTCATGGCCTGTAGTTTTGATATGCAGTCCTGCACTGCCAGGGTTAGGGGCCCATGAATGCATGGAAAATTGGTTTTCCTGGTTCTTCCAGTAAATTCCCCAGTACATCCTCTGTGAGGAGGTTTGGGCAGGTTCAGTCTTCTTAGTGGAAGATTCTGGAAGTTTGTTGACATCAAGAGGGCAGGTGAGTGTGTGTGTCTGTCTGTCTGGGTGGGCCTGGACAAAGTTTCTGCACCAAGTTTCTGAGTAAATTTTCTGAGTTTTGCAGTTGTGCAGTCGTGGCTCATGAAGTGGAAAAGAACCAGAACCAAAAAAAGTTGTCTATCCTGTCTCTAGCAAAAGTTGGTTCTACTTTAGTTTGAAAACAGCTTGATAAAGGCAAAATTTAACCTCAAGAGTCTGAGTGGTTCACTACAGAATCTTTGAGAGATGTTTTTTTAAATGTTAGTCTTTATGTTTGTCCTTAATTCCTTCAGTGTGGGTATGAATCTCTGGTAATAATAGTTTCTGGCACATCCATGAGTTTTTTAATGCAACTGGTATCACATGTGAAAAACACTTTGGGCTTATTTCCAACAGGTTAAGAAAAGTACTATTTATGATGATTCTGTCCAGATGTAGGGCAACTTAGAGACTAATGGTGATCTCCAGTTTCTTTTGCATCACTGCTGGCACCACTGAGCTGCTGGAGGAGCCACTCAGGAAACTGGCTTTGCTTTAATGCACCTAGGGAGCTTATGTCAGTCATCTGTCAAATCTAATTTTAAAAAGAGAGAAAGAAGACACATTAGAGAACCTTTTAGTATTATTATTTTTTTTTTCTGTAGCAGAAAAATCATTGCAAGCTTCTTAATGCTTTAAGATGCTGAAAATTAAAACTTAGGATAATGTATTCAAGTTGTCAAAGTGTGTGTGTAAAGAAACAGACTAGTTGGTAATGCAGTGTGAATTGCTGAATGCAAAAACCCCTTTATTCAGCAAACAAATGAAATCCTTCACTCATGACACCAGAATAGGAAAGATATCCACAAATATATCACAAAGGGGAGAAGAGGTGTTAAAATGAAGTTTTAAAATATAGTGATAATGAGAGAATGCCATTTTCTGAGATGGGAGTGATTTTTATCGCAACAGGTCAGGGGTTGTGCAGTCAGGAAACCTGGATTGTAGCTGGGAGCCATGAGAAGGTAATTGAAAATTTCTTTCTGAATTGAGAAGGGGAAGTGTGCCTTTGTGCATGCAGAAATTTGCTGACATGCATGTGGGAAATTAAGACAGCCATTTTTCAGATGGCTGGATTTAGAAGCTGCAAGTTTTGTAACTGAAAGAAAGGTAGAAATTACTTTTTCAGTCAAGGATTGAATAATTGTATTCAAACATCCTGAAGCAAAAGAGATAGTACTTAGGGTTATAAATAAACTCTTCCCTTATTTGTGTGGCTATGGGAATACAATGAAGGGTAGGTTGGAAGTTAATGGGAAGACTGTGCACAGCTTTAGATACTGGGAATTTAAAGGACAGTTGCCATTCTGGCTTGAAGAAAAAGTGCTCTAGGAGATTAATCTGAGAGATAGGAACAGACTATAGCCTTAATTCTCTCGGTGAGAACATTTTCCCTTTTTTGAAATGGCTTCAGATATATCTCTTCTACATGAAACCCCTTAAATATTCTGATACAAAGCAATGCAAAGTAGAATTGTATTGAATTTGGTGCCAACTGGGGCTAGAGGTGGGAATGCGACATATTTCCTTGAGATGAATGTAAGAGAACATTTGTCTCTTTAGAGACCTAATGAGTAATCATCTATTCAATTTGCAAGGCTGCAGTTATCCCTACTACTTTCACTTCTCATAATGGCTGAGTCCTTTTCAGTTTGGCCCCAGCAATTAATCCAGTCAAAACATTCCACTGTAAGTGCTGACTAATTGGGCTGCTAGAAAGCCTCACAGAAATAGTGAACCATTAGAATAATTTTGGCATTCTTTTAACTTCATATAAAATGTGCTCATAAAGATTTAGAGGAGGTTAAATCTAAGGTAAATATAATAATAATTGAGGACAGAGTGCATTTTATCTCCGTTATTGTCTTGGAGAATAGTTTTAATAGCCAGTATAACCTAAACTTCAAATAAAGCAGTTTCTAATTTATCTCAGGCAAAACTGGTATTTTTTTAACTTGCTTTGCAGAGTTAAGTAAAAATCCCAAAATAAAAATAGATGCCAAAAGCAGTCATTGTGGAAATGTTTTGTTATCCTATTCTTTGGCATGCACCTGCAGAGGTGCCTATACAGCTTAATGCCTCTGACCCATTAATTTCTTCTATTTTAATTATTTTCAGTTCACAAACACATCCTATTTCTTGTTTGAAAATGAAGTTGGGCAGGAAAATAGACCAACATGTATTTATTTCAGCAATTAAATCTTTTTCCTGAGGCAGAGGTCACTAGCAGCTCTCAAAGAATCCTTTGAATACCATGTCACTGAACAATTAATAATGTTTCCATTAAGTGCCTTTCAAAGCAACAGAATCTTTAATTGTTGGCATAAAATCTTTAAAATATCAGTCCCAAAAAGGCAAACCATTTGTTTGCCAAAGGCCTGCTTTTCAGTCAGTTTGCCAGTATTTGGAATTTTAAANAATCTAGTGTATTTGACAGATATTGGGACTAAAGTAAAAATGACTGATACACATTTGAGAAGGACACTGCCCCCATTTCCTTAGAGCTATGCCTTTTCTACTCATATCAGAACACATATGTATATCCAAAACTCTGCATCTTATAAGACTGTCCCAAATTATGCAACATTTTTGTGAGGCGACTCTTATTGTCCTTCTCAAATGTTTTCTGTGTCTTAAAATATGGATTGTGATGGAAGGAAATGGGTTTGTCCGCTTGTACCTATTCACTATTTTATTTACAGGCAGAATGTTCTGTTTGCAGTTTTTCACTGATGAATAGATTTGCAAGCTCCAGCAGAGACCACTTGGTAGCTGGCTTTTTGGGACATTCCCCCATTTTATAGCCATGGGAAAATAAATCCCAAATCTTATCATCATGAGGTGAAGGGAATATCTTAATTCAAACCATTTTGTGATTGGTAAAGAGACCCTTTTATATTCAGTTTTCTGTTTTTTTCCATTGCTTGGAATTAAAATATAATTTTTTTCATCTTAAACCTTCCTTTTCTGCCATCAAGATAGAAAAAAAAAGAAATAGTGTCAAGCCCCAAACTATTCATTTTAGCTGGAGACTTGAGGAATAGTGCTGGTTACAATTTCTGACTTACTTCTTTTCTTTGTATTTTTGAATTATTCAGCTACCTGCTAAAACAGAAAGTGTGAGGGTTTGTAGACAAATTTGCAGTGGTTACAGATGGTAAATGAAGAACTCTTATTGCCTGTAGTGATTGCAGGAGGCTTGAGTTTCTAGTAATTCTGTGAATGTACAATAAGTGTGACATCCCCAAGGCAATCAAGCACAACGGTTTTGGCTGAATGTGCTTATAGTAACTATAGCTGGATTAAAAAGTTAGCTAAACTTTTAAATCATACACTTTAACAAGTGCCTCCGTGTTCAGTGGGGCAGAATGTTGCACCAACAACTGTTAGGACTGACACCTGGCAAATTGCAATTAAGTATGTATTCTCTAATTGCAGAGAAAATGGCACTCAACCAAACTGAGTTGACTGGACAGACGTTCACTGCAGCATATATTTGGAGTTCTTGCCTCCTTAACTTGATGCCCCTGGCACAGTGTGAAAACAGAAAGACACATTTTGCTTTCTTATGGAGTGGTCAGGGAAAGGCATGAATGTGACTGTAAACCAGTATATTTTTAACGATATTCTATCACCACCTTCACTAATAGTCTATTTGTTCAACGCAGTAGCCTCCACATAATTTATTTTATGAACAAGTCCAATTAAAATGGCATTATTTGAAACCAGCTTAAATAAAATTCCATTTTATGTGAAGTAGTTAGCCCGTCTCAATTTTTTTAAACCTTTGAGTTAGTTAAACTTGCCTCCTGAATTCCTTTAGTAAAAATACAGGAGGTATCGGTCAGCTTATATTGTTCAAAAATTAGTTTCTACAACGACTAGTACATATTAGAGATGGGAAAACAGATGTGGTTCCAATCCAATTGGCCAAAATATATATCACAGAATGCCCGAGTTCAAGTTCAGAATTGTAGGCAATACTTTCTTATATTTTCAAGCAGAGAAATAAGAGGATATAAATGGACCAAAAAGAGTATGGGTAATCTGAATCCTGTGTTTCTTCAGGGCATGCTGTGGCAGAAAATATATATATAAAAAATCAACTGTGCCTTGAGCCCTTACATTTTTGTAAGAATGACTGCTTTTATCACATGGGGAAAAATACATCTTGTAGCTAATATGGAAATTACTTAAAAAAAATAAATTTGCTGAAACGGTAATCTCCAGCCATTAGCACTTCAGTTATTGCCATCAGAAAATAATTCACAGATCTTTTTGCAGCTGCTCGCAGCTGCTTATCAAGAGATTGTTGTGAGGCAAAGCTGGGCCAGAAGAGGTTTTTCTCACCTTGCAGCCAGTGTAATTAGTTTAAGAATAACCTCTCCCTTGTGTTCCTGAAACAATTCTATCAGGTATCAGGCCCAGCTACACTGACAGCACCAATAAATGAACCACCAAGCAGAGGTGGATGGTCAGCAAAGTAAGGGATTTCGTTGATGGAATTGATTACTAAAAGATACTAATCGGCTCATTAAAGATAGTTGTGGTAAGTCTTTGAAGAGTTAAAAACTAAAGTATTTGCTTTTGTGTATTTGATGATATACGGGAAGCTACTGTGGATTTTTACTGCATAATAGTTTATCTTTTTATTTTGTGATAAGGATAAAATGTTTTTATTTGCCTTTACTCCTTTCTGTGTAAAAGTGTTGTTAAAGGGAAAAGCTCTGAAACAAAGCCAAATTATCTGAATGGGAGCATTCTTGATTTTGAGATGAGATTTTTATTTCTGTATGCATTTTACATGCATTTGCTAGTTTTTGCTGGATTTTTTTTCTCCCTTGAAAAACTGCCACTAGATGGAGCAAGCGTNAAGAAAAATAAAGCATAAAAGAAAAAACTCAAACCTAGAATACTGAAATCCTGACCTAAAACCTGAGAAGGATAAGAACACACATCATTTACAGACACAATATCTTTGTTATTAAAAGATAGGTGTTAAATTATTGAAGTTTAGTGTAATTTTAAACTGTCTTATCAAGAAAATTCTCTCCACTTTTTCGTAAATATTTTAAGAGAAAGTATGCTTAAAAGAACATTAATGCAAGGGTCTGTTGGAGAGAAAGGATAACCACAAAAGCAATTATTTAAAATTCCTTGTAGAATCCATTGCATATCTAAGATAATTGCGGTGCAATCATTAAATATTTTTAGATAATGAGAAGCAGAATGGACTTATTAACACATTTCTCACTGTATTAAGTAAATGTTTTATCAATTGCTTTAAACTTGGGCACAGAAATTTAGGTTGACCTTGAAACATGAGACTTTTCTGTAGGATAAGGAACGGCGGGCTTATTTCAGGGTGATGTGGGGTTTTGTACTGACCCATAGAACTGCTCCACAGAAGCATGCTCTCTCTAGCTGGTGAATGAGACTCAACAGAGTCTTTGGAGGTAAACTTTATAGCTCTTGATCAGAGGTGAGCTTAATTAGCTAGAGTCTGTGCTGGTATATCTCAAATAACATCTGATCTCACTATGACTTAGAAAAGCCCAGATTATATTCTTCCAGCTCTCTCAAACAGATTTACTTTAGCGGCCTGTATTTAATGTGAGGATAGTTTCTTAAGATTGTTCTCTTTACCTGAATTTAGAAGATGGGGAAAAACATCCAAAAAATGCTCTGAATTAGATGAAAACATTTTACTGATAGAATTGTGCAATCGTTTGTGGGTGGCATGCTTGTGTTTGAAAGAGGACATAATTTGCATCCCATGATTTGTGGCTGATCTGTTCCATCCTAAACTACA
>VWYI01002996.1:0-23012 GCA_013399455.1 Anthoscopus minutus | reverse complement strand
ATAACTGTCTCAAAAACCGGGACACTGGTAAAGGACAACAAACATGGACAATATGCGTTACTGACACAAAAACACAAGCAACAATAAAGCTAGTGACAAAAAATCTCAGCATCCTTCCTTTTGCTATACTCTTTCTGGCCATCTGCCTCTTTCCACCTCAAAAGGGAAAAAAAATATAAAATGAAGTTAATTTCAAACACAGGTTTACCTACACATACATGTTAGTGGAAGATTTTTATCATCTGTTGCTGTACTTTTTGAGGGTCCTAGGTGACCTAGTATTTACCTCTTCAAATGCCAGCAAATGGAAATTTACTTGAGTAGTAGTAGCCGCTGACATGGTCCCTCAACTTTGCTAATGGTTTACATCACATTCAAAAAACTAGCTTTATTTCTTCCTATTTCTTGGATTACTATTTCTTGTTATTGTAATGCAGTTTTGTCACAGGTGAACAAAAAAGCCCTAGAAAAATAAGTTATCTTCTTGAGATTCCATGCCACTCACTCAGCATGTGTGGACTTAAACGGGTAAATAATTTAAACAAGTACTTTTTTTGTTTTAAATTACAAGCCAAGAAGAAGATTCTGAGTGTCTTCTCTAGCAACTGACCTCACCAAATGCTTCTAAGTATCTTAAAATAATCAGCTTGCAACACAACTTTTATACCAAGTGGAAGCAGCTATCATGGGGAAAAAAAGCCAAACCAAAACGTACAGAATCTTGGATTCAGGAAGTGGCACATAAAAAGCCTTTATACTTTTTTTTTAAATCTCTAATCTCAACAATAATTACCCTCACCTGCTCCCAAAAAGGTTGTTGTTTACACAATATTAACTTTTAAACATAAATATTCATTGGCTGACTTCACATGGGCAATACTGCCAAGGACCAGACTCCATCAAGGAACACAGCAGGTGGTCAGTCATATAACATGCCACTTTACAACTCTACAAGCCTGTAACAACAAAAAACTTGGAAATGTAACACCATATTCAAAATAATTCAAAGGTTTTAAGTATGAAATCTAGGGGTTTTTATAGTGTTGCACACATATTTAAATTTAAGTTGCGCCAGTTAATACGTTTCATCTGTAGTAGATGCACTACACATAATGCTAACTGCAGGGATCCATACTTTTTGGTAGGATTGAAGGGGGTGAGATGCAGTTAATCTCACCACAGCCCTCTGATAATTTGCTCTCACAATATGAGTCATTAATTGGATTACATGATTGGAAAACTAGAGTAAATAAACTACCAATATTGAAAATTTGGCTCAGGACCCCAAAATACATGGTTGGCAAAAAGATAAAAGAAAACTCTCCGCCAACTGTTTTGAACAAGTGACTTCCACCACACATTTGCAACCAAACAGTGGATAGATAATTAATTTCCATGCTATTACATTGAGGTATAACTACCAGAAACATTAAACTATCAGTATTAGCTGATATTTACCCAGTAAATCCACTCTGCATAAGGAAAATTATTACAACACATTTAAAGGGATAGTTAAAGCATACAGCTCAGAATTTTCCTCTTTTTTTTTTTTATTTGATGGTATTTTTTTGTGTTTTATGTTTAATTTCTTCTGTGTTACCAGCTGCAACTTCCAGGTTAATGACTTCCAAGCAGATTTGAAAGGAAGCCTGAAGACTTTTTCTTTTCCTGGGATTCTGCTTCTTGACCTTGTGAAAGTCCCAATTCTTTCTCAATCTGCTCTAGCTCAGACTGGTCAAGCAGTTCAAAATCATCAGCTTCCTCTGTGTCTGTCTCCTCGCTCAAACTGGGCGCTGCATGTGAGGGAGCTTGCTGTAGAGACTGAAGCTGGTCTTTGATGGCAACAGACACTGCAGCTGTGATGACATCGCCAGCAATTCCACTCATTAAATTAAAGGTTTGGTCACTGGTCAAAGGCAAGGACAACCCTGCAGTGGACGGTATCTCTTTACTCTGTCTGGAAGTGTGATCCACCTTGACATCAGTTTGCTCTTTCCTTTGTTTTTGCTGGGTGAGCAAACCGATACTTGAGTCATCGTCATCATTTGTGCCAGCACCATTTTCTAAAGAGGGAAACTCTAAAAGATCTCTAGTGAAAGCTTCTTCATGATCACTAGGTCGGTCAAAATCTATTACAGGGTTAACAGAAGAAAACAGTGTTAGCATTCACTAAAAAAGATTTCCCAAAAATGCAAGTAGCAAATGCTCCTCTGAATAGATTTACTAATCCCTACTCTAGTAGTTCTCTACTAGAAGGAGCTCTGTGCAACATCTAAAACAAAATGGTTTTGAGATCATAAATTTAGCACCACAAATCAACTGGTATCACCCTAACTATTTGAAGAAAATAACTTTTCAAAGCTAACATTTTTAGGTGTCTGTATGTAATGAAACACGCCACGTAAATCTTCAGCACAGCTATTTCTAAATATACCAACCACATGAAGTCCTAAAATTTATTTTTCTTCACAATATATATAAACTACAAATATGTAAACATGTAAGGATGTGTTACAAACTTTTAACATGCATATGGAATAATAAAAAGAATGTTCATCTGTTAGAGGACACAGAACAAATCACATGAACACCATATAGTGTTAAGACAGGAAAGAAGCCGAAAGAAGAAGGCCATTTATTCTCTGACTCTGGTATATATAGATTCTCAACCATGACCAGGGATTGGAGATTAAGGTTACCACCTTTCCAATCACACTGGTCAAGCCAAACATCCATCAAAATGACATCTCTTAGAAAGAATGTAGAAAAAAACTTATGTTTACAAAACATTCATGGGAAAGTAACTAAAACCATGAAAACTATGAAAACATTCTCAGAAGGCTATAGTTTCAGGGTGACATTTA
This sequence comes from Anthoscopus minutus, assembly GCA_013399455.1. Classification (NCBI taxonomy): domain Eukaryota; kingdom Metazoa; phylum Chordata; class Aves; order Passeriformes; family Paridae; genus Anthoscopus; species Anthoscopus minutus. Next base: position 20,148 of record VWYI01002996.1, on the reverse strand, counting down.
TCTGTTTAAATAAAGATATAAAGCCAATGTAAAGACTAATTTCTTTTTCCTTTCTTGGCCAATGCTTGTATTAAAAAGGAAACAGAATGGAAATTACAGATGATCAGAATTGTTTCATGTTTTCAAGAGGCTAAAAAGCAGGATGTAATCAAACACTAAATTTTAATGGCTGAATTAATGAATTACACAATATTTGTAATTAGAAATGTGTAAACCATACCATGGAGTACATGGCCTGGGGCAGAGGCACAAGCAAATATGTTCATCAAGTATTTGAATAAGAAGGTAAAAAGTAATCAGTTTGAACTTACTTTCTATGAAAACAAGCTTGTTGTAGGAGCATTTGTAAGGGTTAAGGAAAAAAATCCTAAAAATGACCCATGTAATTTTCTCTGTTTTCTTTAGGAAAGACAGGATGGGAAGGTGAGGAGGAAGGGTTGTGCAGCATGCAGAGACTCAAATACATAGAGCTTTGACAGGAGATGAGCCAGTGCTCGGATGCATCCCGCTTGGTCTTGCATTTTGTGTATGTCCCATTTGCTGAAATGCTCCATGGGGAAGAACAGGGGATGTTATTTTTCACTTAGCAAGGCTTTGAATAGAGTTTCCCACATGATCCTTACAACCAAGCTGGTGAGCAAACACAGTAAAGGGAACTGCCAGGTGGGTAACAAAGTAGCCAGACTGTTTGGGGGGGTCAAAAGCTTCATCAGTGACAAGGTGCAGCTGGAGGCTGGTTGTTGGTGTCTGTCACAGGGACTGAAACCAGCACTGTTCAAGGTTTTCATTAATTACTTGGATGACAGGCTGGAGTGCACTGTGCAAGTTCATGGGCAGAAAGGAATTGCTGTGGGGCAGGTGTATTTGATATTCTGAAGGTCAGGATGCCTTCAGAGAGACTTCAACAGGCCAGAGAAAGGGACAGGCTGAAAAGGAACAGTATGACATTCGACAAAAGCAAATGTGAAGTCTTGCATCTGAGATGGAATAACCTGTGCAGCAGTACAGGCCAGGGTTAACAAGACAGAAAGCAGCTTTCCAGAAAAAGATCTGTGGGCAGCAAGTCAGTGGTATGCTCTTGCAGCAAGGAAGGCCAATAACACACTGAGCTGTAGTAGCAAAATTGAAGGCAGAAAGTCAATGGAAGGGGTTTTCCTCCTCTATTCAGCATCTGAGAGTACACATTGAAGTTCTTTGCCTGGTTTTGACCTCTCCAGTTCTAGACAGACAGTGGTATATACAGGACTTAAAGGGGTGTTTCGGGGGGGCCTGGGGTCCGATTCTGGCTAGCTCTGGACCCCACGTTTCAAAAACCCCTTCAAGGACAAAAGCCAAAGATGAGAGGCATTCTTTCCCTCGGGACCAAAAGTACCACAGTTTATTGTAGAACAAACTCACGTGGTGTCCAGGAGGAAACAGAGAGATCTCAGGGTTCCTGCCACCTGAGATAAACCCAGGGACAAGGGGCGGGGGAAAGGTAACTGACAATGATACACTTGATGGGAGGGGTGAAGGGAGGAGGAATCTCAGGTAAACCCACCACCATGGCCTCGGCGGGGGGATATGTTAGAAACAAACTGCGTCGTACAACAAAACTACTCAGTGCAAAAGAATAACTAAACAAACTATTCGGTGCACTACAACAAGGACTGGATCCCCTGGAGGGCCAGCAGGATTATTTAGGGGGTTAGAGAACAGGATGTATGTAGATGCTGAGAGAATGGCCTCGTTCGGCCCCGACAGAAGGTGGCCAAAGGGGAATCAGTTTAACTACTGAATGGTAAGATAGAGAGAAGAAGGGCCTGACTTTTCTGGAAAGTGCACAATGAAAGGACCAGAGTAAACTGACACAAACTGGAACATGGGAAGTTTTGACTCACTATAAGAAAAGAAACCTTTTCATCATGAAGGTAAGAAAATATTGAGAAAGGCTTTCCAGGGAAGTTGCTGAATCTCTACTACTAGCAGTGTTCAGAATTCAAGTAGTCACAGCTCTGAGAAACTTCATAAAGCTTTAATGAAGACCTCTGAACCTGCGTTGGATAGGAAGACAGGTGAGATGAATGACAATTGGTTTTTACAACTTACGGTTCTGTGATCATACATTGCTGTCTATTTACAACTTGAAATATTAGGAAAATTACGGAAATTATTAATTTGTCCTGTAGTATCATCCTGCTTGTCATTTACAGGGAACTTTTCACAGGAGAAATGCAAGATAAGCAGAGCAACAGATCCACAGGTGAGATTACACCAAACTACTGTTGTCCTTAATCTTTATTCCAGCAAAATGTTTACTGATATCTTGTAAAAAGGAAGAACTATTTTGTGGTCAAGGTCAAGCCAAATGCTTGAGAATCTTTTCCTAGTCTAAGTCTTCACAGGCCCATTGCTGGGTGTCTTAATTTCTAGTAGTAAAACCTAATAATACTTTTATAAATTGGCTGTTTAGCAAGTCAGTGTATTTACTGTTTCTTTCTCAGCGTTTACTTGCTTAGCTTACCTACAAAAGCACAGGTAGTAATTTAAAAAAGTTTACTTGCTTAAAAGGTTTGGTAGGAGTGCTACATCTGGCATTTATTGAATGTGGTGGTTTTACCCAGCTCTACTTATTTATTTAGCCACTTGCTAATGAACTTAAACATTTTTAAGATTTAGACAGTTCTAACATAACATGTATCCAAAACTAAACAAAACACTAACATAAACCTTAAATTAGTTTAAGAGAGAAAACTAATAACCCCAAAATCTTCTGTCTAATCATTTTGAGGTAACTTGCATGTCTGGAGTCCACTGATGATATTGATGAAGCTGTTACATACCATCAGATGTATCTGTCTGTGGAGAATACCCCTCGGATAAGTTAAAGGTCCCATTATCAGTCCAGGATACTTCTGAGACATCTGTATCAGACACTGACAGCTCTTTGGCAACAATTGCAAGATTAACCTGCACAGAAAACAGTCCCATACACGGAATTCTTATATTAAAAAAAAAAAAAATTTAAAAATCATACTTCAGAAGCCAGTGCTTGGATACTGAAAAAAATCCCTCTTGTATGTCATAGCAACATAAATCACCTCCTATTTAAGCCTTAATTGAAGAAACATGAAAATACTATACAATGCTTAGAAGTGAAGCATCCCTCTTTTTAATAACTAAAGGCTGTATTATACTAAAGAAGCATAGAAAATTCCAGTTATTCATTCTGAAAGCAATCCTACTGTAATGAAAGCAGAATGAGCCTGCAAATACAAATTATGCATAATGTAACAAAAGGAATAAACTTGGACCAGAAAAACCAGCCCAATATCTATAAGACAATCAAAAATTAGCTGAACAAAATAATCATTATCCTTTACCAATTTACTGAACAATATTTAGTTATGTCATCTAGGATTTTTTTGGGGTTTTTTTTCCCCCAGCACAAAACCACCTCCAAAGAAATCACTGTTGAAGTCAGGCTTTATACACTAATGAACAAATATTGCATAATAATTCCTATTAAGATGATGTTTTCAATATCAACTGCTATTCTGATTATAACAGAAAAACCTTTGCCATGCAATCATTTAGAATACTAGGAGAAACGTGAGAAATTTGAGTGTTCTCATACATATCTAGAAAGATTTTATAGATATTATACCTATTTGCACCATCACTGAAAATTAATAGACAAATTATTACAAAAATATCTGACAAATTACATTGGTTTTCTATTAATGTTTCCCTTTTGTATTTTGATAAAAATCAACTGCAATTTCACTGCTAGAAATAAAAGTAGCCACCTTTGCTTTTAAATATTAATGTAATCATTCTACAGCCAATACAAAACAAACACATTCTTAGCTCAGCAGGCCAATGAAGCCATTACCTTGAAGGCCAGAAGTCACAAATGCAGTAAGTTGATTAGTATAAGGCTGTGAAATACTTCTAAAGCATACTGCTTAGCTCAGGAACACAGCCTCCTGAGGAGGTTAAAGTCTTCCACAGAAGAACAGAGACAATCTAGATAGCCTCCTATTTTCTATATAGATTTTAAAAGCCAGACAGGGCTGACTGAAAAAAAGTCACCTTAGGACACAGAGCTGATATGTCTAATTCACTGTCATCTTCTGTGGGTTTTGCTTTTGCTGTATCTGAAAGAAAAAAAATAATTTTAATCTTACTCAAGACAGTGGATTTCCAGGTTCAGTGTATGCTCTCTGTCACACAGCTTGTGTAGCACCATAACCTTCCACCTGCTGACACAGTGCATCATTGATGTGCTATGCTACCAGAGAAACAAGCCTGACTGAGAGACTGGCTGCTTATCAAAATACAGCAATCAAAGTGGACGAAAGAATGTTATTCTGAATACGTTCCAGTACATCTCTTTGCCTACATTTGTACTTCTGTCAGGAGTCTCTGTTGCTCATTTGCCCTGGCAATAGATATCTCTCTTTTAGACTACACTGCTGGTAAAATGCACAGGTGTAACGTGTTGTTAGAACCAGCTGTGTTTCTTGATAATCGCATGTAGTCTTCATTCACAAACCCCTTTTTCTACCAACACCCAGCTACTCTACGTTCACAGTCATATGCAAATACGCATACAAAGCATCCTCGGAAGTCGGGTAGAATGTTGCAATTTACAAATAAGCAGAGATACAAATTTTGCCTCCTCTACCTGAGAATATTTTAAACCAATATAAAATGAAAAGCACAGTCATAGTGTTCTTGGTTGCTTCTTCCTGCAATTTGCTCTTTCCTCTCTTGTACCAACACAAGGTTTGTGAGCCCATGTGGTGAATCCAAGGGGCAAAGCAAGGCAGGGAACTTGTCTGAGTTAAATTAAACTGGAAGATGAGATGCAGGAGAGAACACATCTAACCTCAACCATTTTCCCAGGGCTGGCTTATGAAGTTTATAGTTATTAAACTATAGTCTGATCTTTTTCTCTGCCAGTTTCACTTAAAAACTGAACAAGTAGAATCATGCAGGAAAGAAAATTTCCAACGCTTTATTCCTTATTTCCAATTACTAACACATTACATATAAGAGAAGGGAGAAAGACACATAGTGGTTCTCCTTGGGTCTAGGAACAGCACATTGTATAATTAATTGTATAATGGTTACAAGAAAAGCATGTTTTAAATCAGATATTAAGTCTACTGATGTAGCACTAATTAAAAAAGTAGGCTACCTGCAAGAAGTGTGACTACACTGAAGAAGTTTAATTACCAAAACTGGAGCACATACAAAAACCAAACTCTGTTCATATACAGATTTTCCTTGAAATAGCTTTATTGCTTAAAATCTAAAAGTTTCCTTCATTAGAAAGATTTTGGGTGAGATAAGCGAGATTTTGTCTTAAATTGATTTCTCCCCTTTCTACATAGAAACTTGGATTAATTCGTAGCTGCTATCCTGTGGCAATTCTTATATGCTTTTGGAGTATTTGGAGAAGAAAACTATTTTTTTTTGCTGGAGGAAGTGAAGCCAAGGCAGATTTAGATACAGGAACAGAGTTTGGTCTCTTACTGAAAATTCTGTTACGCGATTATTTTGAGACTCTTGAGCAAGTCTCTGCTGGGCAAGTTTGCCTTATCTAGAGATAAGCTTTGCAAGCTTACATCAAGTAGTTTTTTTCTGAAAACTTACAAGCAGTACATCTAATCACATACAAAGAGCTTGTCTTGTTTCTTTCCATGAAGTAATAACTTCTTTATTGTCATACTCAGACATGTGACATAAATTGTCAGTCCTTATAAAGCTACTAACAGTAGCCAGTTACAAAGCAAGAAATATCTCTACAGCTGGCTTCTTAGGAACTTTTAGCAAGGTAAATAAAATGCTCTGCATTCAAAAATACCATAATATATGAGATTTTAATTAACTACTCACCAGATCTCTCTTTTTTCTTCTGGTTGATATATTCCATTATTCCAAAATCTAGTTTCATCAGAACAGCCTTTATTTTGCTGCACAGTTTCTGTCCAAATTCATTGCACTTAAGGAAGGGACATAAAAAGGCACACAATACTGTGATAAAAAATGAAGGCAGAGAAAAAAATTTTATTGAAATATTGCTGGACAAGAAGTTACTCAATAAAGCTTAAACAATGCCTTTGCATAAGATAACTACTAATTTTACATAATACAGTTAGTTTTACATAAAAATGCACTGCGAAATGCCCATGTCAGATACTTTTAAGGTAAAATTCAGTTTTCAGAAGCCATTCCTACTCATCACAGAAAATACCATTATATTCATATTGATTGACATATTTTTTACTATCATTAGGACGTGATTTATGGTCATTATCATTACCTTGACTTAACCTGATTTTAATATCTCAATGTGACAAATGTGACTATGCAATATTGTGCCAGAATCAACACACTGAAAAAACTTGTAAGCTGACTTCCATATGACAAAAAATTGAACAAAATTTCTTCCTTACATCTAACCTAAATTGATGTTTAAAACCATTACCTCTTGTGCTATTACAACAGGCACTGCTCAAATGTTAGCCCCCAGCTTTCTTATAAGCCCTCTTTAGGAAAGGTCTCTTCTCCAGGCTGAACATTCTCAACTTTTTCAGCCTGTCCTCATAGCAGAGGTGCTAGGGCCCTTGGATAATCTCCATGTCACTCCTTTGAACTCTATAGGACTGCGTCATTCCTGTGCTGGAGACCTCCAGTACTCCAAGTAGGGTCTCACCAGAGCAGAGCAGAGGGGCAGAATCCCCTCTGTCACCCTGCCAGCCACGCTGCTTTGTATGCAGCCCAGGACACATTTGGTTTCTGTGCTGTGAATGCACATGGCTGGGTCATGTCCAGCCCATGTCCAGTCATGTCCAGGTCATGTCCAGTACCCCCAAGTTCTTCTGGGCAGGGCTGCTGTCTACCTGTTCATCCCCCAGCCTGGGTTGATACCAGGGTTTATACCAAACCAGGAACAGCACCTTGCACTTGGTCTAGTTAAACCACATGAGGTTCTCATGGGCCCACTTCTTGAGCTTGTTCAAGTTGTTCTGGATGGCATTTTGTCCCTCAGACTTGTATATGGCACCACAGAGGCTGGCACCTTCTGCAAACTTGCATGAGTGTATAAATGGGTATATAAATAAATAAATAAATAAATAAATAAATAAATAAATAAATAGCCCCCCTACAGAGACAATAATGAACAGTACACAGATAATCATTACCGGAAAAGAGACCATACTTACACAAGACATAGGAGAGGACAACTCCAGGAATATAACTTCCCAAAACAGTGAAAAATGTACATATGCTGCAGACTAGTAGGCAAAACTGGCAAAAACATTAAAATTCACCATATTAACACTTTCACTAAATGATTAGATCATTTTGCAAAAGAAAGATGCATGCTAGTGGAATCTAGAATGCAGTGCAAAATTGAAGTTTGTTTTTTAAATTGGGAGGTACTTTTAACACTTCTGGTGAAATAAGCATCAAACAGTCCATTTTGGATCATTAGGATGCATCCCCTCTTCTACTATACAAACATGCTAATTTTTATTCACTTACTGTAAAGCTTTAACGAGCTCATGTTTATTGCTAAAATTACTAGAAATTATATCCTCATTGCATGCAAATAGACTGCACAGTTTTTATGGAGAAAAAACCCCAAATCAATAATTGCAATATTACAATGAATGTTTGCGGCATGCTTACAAAAGCAAAACATCCTTCCTCCAGCTACAGCTCTGTCCTCTGTTGTGTTACTTTGTGAAACTGTTTTCTCTCATAGGCTGGCAAGCAATCTCTTGATGCTTGTTGGCTACTCTAGCACCCCTGTTAATGACAAGACTGAGCTGAATTTTCAATATAATTTGAGATTTGGCCTTTGTGGTGACTGAGACATAACAGCGCATCTTTCACAACTGCACAGTGCTCAACTGATCTGTTGAAAGTTTGCAGAAAGGATCCATTTGCTTTTGGAGCTGAATTGCAATAGAATGGTTAATCCAAAGAAATTTTGCACAGTGTTACTGCCTAATTTGGTTCTAATTATAGAAGTAAAATAATGACTTGTCTTAGAGAATGAGGTCAAGTACAAGAAGGCAAAACAGGCTATCAATTTTGTTTTTGTAAGCCAGTATTAGATATCTCTTAATATACAGCTACTGTCATGTTACCACATTACTGATACCACATTTCCTTACTTCACTATAAACTTACTTCTTTTAAATATAAGTTTATTGTCCAAACATACAACTGCTCTTTATATAATTTATTCATTTTTTCTAGCTAATTTTCATTCTTCTATAATTTTCATTTTTTCATCCAGTTGCTCATCTGTATTTTCAGTCTAAACTGCTAATATTTGAGTGTGGTATTATATGCTTTCTATTTGCTAATTCTAAATGGCCTGTTTTCAGGAGAGATTTTCTGGCAAAATTAAGAGAGATTAACAGAGGAGAAAAACCTTCTAGTCTTCTTTTAACTTGTATTTAGCAACGCAAATATAAAAATGGAATATATTATTATCATAATATACATTTACATTATTTGTATTTTCTTTGAAAAAAAAACCTGCTTCACTTTTGACTAGACCTAATAATTATATTCTTCCAATTTGGATGGAAAAAAACCTTACTATTGCTTGCTTCTTCAGGAATTGGGTTCTCCAGCTCAGTCTTTCCAATAAAAAAGGGAAAATAACCCTATAACTACTAGTGTATAGAAGAAAAATTGCCACAATAAAGTAAGAGGAACTCCATGCAGCTATTCCTGAAAACTATAGTTATTTGAGAAAAACACCCATATCTATGTTTAGAAACATGCCTATTTACTTCTTTGCTTTTTCAAGTTTTTATTAAATGACGGTGTTTTAAATTTCCTTTAAAAAGTCTGTGGAATAACTCGTGAAGTTCCAACAGCTGTAAGGGGGTGGACTGTATTGCTATAAACTTTACTATGAACAACACACTGACTGCCAACCCATACTCTTCACAGCAAAAAAAAAAAAAAGCAGAAACTCATGACTGAATGTGTCAGAACATTTTCTTTTTTGATTTTTTGCTTTTTAATGTGCTTTTTTTTCTAAATTTATCTCACCCTTTTATTAAATCATACAGAACTGGTCATCTTACTGGGGAGTGCTTACCTTGCCAGGATTTTGTTCCTTAAAGTGGGACATTTCTTCAAGAAATACAAATAAATTCATCATTGTTTCTGAAATGCACTGATTTATTCTGGGTCTGTAGTCTTGACTGGAATCAGTGACTTTCCAGCTGAGTAAAACAAACAAAAATATCTGACTTTGTTTATAGCTCATGTGCAAGTTGAAACTGCTTGAAAACATGTAAATCCTTAGCCTCTGGCAATCCAATGGCTGTTGCTATGCTAGAGATGCCTGTGCTTGTTTCTTCATATTTTATTTTAGCTAATTTGATCTAATTAGCTAATTTAAAAAAAAAATTAAATCTGTTCAGTAGTAGCAGCTACCATACAAAAATTGCTGCTTATTCATTCTGGTCATATGAAGACATTGAGTTAAACACATAGTTGTCATCTAAATCAAGCAACTGACTCAAACTTGTTTTTTTAATATTATTTTCTTTTTAAAAAATATACTACAGTACTTTTCATTGCCACAAGATGGCCACGCATATTAACACATTTAATTTTACACATATAGTTCTTGTGCTTTTTCTTTTCTATTTTTTATCTTGTTCTGCAAACTGAGATGAGGAAATTGCTACCCAACCTAGAAAAAATGAAATTGTTCTTGAAATCCTGGTGTTTACATTAATTTTCCTACTGAATTTTAGTTTTCCTATTATATTGAAAGGACTGTTTTTAAAACTTAACCTATGACTGTTCAGTACTTTTAATAAAATAACAACCCTCCCAAAAAAACCTGTATGAAAGAATTTTCAAAAACCATGGGATAACATATGTGTCTATCACATTTGGGGATGATGACTTTATCCAATATTGAGCTTAAATGGTAACATGACATACCTTTGTGGAGTAAACACAGCATCTACAACAAAGCTGTTTTATGAAACAACAAATAATAATAAAGACATAACAGACCAGTCAATGTAAAGTCAAACTGGTACAAAGAATAGGCAAACCATCGTGCAAAGACTGAGAATCTAAAGTAAATTCTACACAAGCTTTATTGAGTCACTTTTCACATAATGCACTGCTGAGTACAGACAGCTTTGATCACAGTGAATGCAAGCCAGCCATGAGCAGCTCTGAGATATATAACCCATTTCATGTCTAATCCACCTCTGCATTTATAGTAAACATTTTGTCATAGGTAGATTGAATTATGAGATAAATAAAAATCTACATTATGGAAAAATGACTGTACACGGATCAGTGCACAGCCATAATGGGACACACAGACGGTCTGGTCAAACTACCAACTCCTATCAGCTACACACAGTCTCTGCAGCCTCGTTTTTGTAAAAAGGCACAATTTTGGTCAAAAATGCTCTGCAGAGACCCTTCCTTACCTCCCGGCTGTCCTCATTCGCCACGAGGTGGTGGGGACCACCCAGGGGCGGGAGGAGCGCAGGGACACGGGCGGGACACAACCACACAGCCCAGCGGGGGGAGACACAGTCACACTGCCCGGACCATGACCTTCGTGAAACGGCGTTTCAGCCACGGGGTAAGGCTCATTAAAGTCCAAACCCCAAAACGAGTGCCCTACTCCTGGTTATAGTATATATTACTGGCATTATAGTATATATGGTGTTGCAGTGGTGTGATTTCCTTTCACATTACAAACAATAGTCAGAGTGAGGATTTTTTCCTCTCCTTTGAGGAAAAAACCCCATGGACTATTTAAAACAGCGCACCTGAAATGCACAGGATAAGAGCCCTGTGTCTTGGACCAGGTATCTTTTGCCATTTCCCGCAGTCATTCAAGGCACTGAATGCAGATATTTGCCTGAGGCAGAGGATGCAAATAAACCAAAACATAACTCACAGAGATCACTGCAGGAACCCAGCTGGAGGGATTAGCAATGTTACACAAAACCTTCTGTCTGTATCCCATCCACAGTAGAGATTTAAATTTCCATCATCTCTGATAATCTGTGGCTTCAGGAAAGTATTATACAAGGGTTTTGGCCTACTGGGGAGCTGCAATTTTTACGGATAGGGTACTCCTCCTAAAGAAATACTGCTTCCAGCTTCTGTAAACCATTCTTCAGCATTAATAGTAAGTATTTTAAGAGCTGCCCATTTATTCCAGTATTGAAAATTACTATTATGACAGTTTTACTATTTACTATTATGACAGTATTACTATTATGCTCTGAATAACAAAATCCTTTTACAGACTTCTACTCTTTATTTAAAATTGTTGACAATCAAAGTAGAACTTTTTGGAAGCACAAAGCAAAAATTAACAGGCCTGATGTCTGCTATCAGAGAAATACCTAGGAGAATTGTAGATCCTCACTTGAATAATTTTAAGATAATAGCAAAAACAGAGAAGATGAAAGCATAAAGTACAATGAAAACTACTTTCACATATGTTAACCACAAATACAAAGAAAATAAAGATTAAAGAGAAGGAGCACTAGCAAGGAACAATGGGATAACTAGTAACAATTTTTAAAAAATGCAATTTATGAAGAAAAAGTGCACATTTGAACAGAAAGTTCCCTGCAGTTGCCTTGCTTGGTGATAGTGACACTTTCTTTAGTCAAGTTGTTTAAAGCATGAGCTGCAGTGTAGATAAAATATATTGCTATATGCTTTGGCCTTGTGGTCCACATGTGGTGCATGGACAAGAAGACAAATAAGAGGAGTGGATGGTAGAGGCGAAATCTTCAAAACTTTGGAGACTCACTACTGAGCTCCACAAAAAAGTAGTTGGCAATTGCTTCTAGGCCACAAGAAACTCAAAGACACCTCTGTCAGTTCTACAGTAGATACAATTTTCTATTTTACAAGGAACACCAGGTACTATTTTTAAGTCTTATTATGATCTTAGGCAATTAGAAGTGTAAGAAAATCAGCTTGCTGATCTTGAGCGTGACAATTGGATGCACATGCTGCCTCTTCTTGTTCACACCTCCCAACAACTACCAGCCTTGCTCATGTCTATCTTTCCTGTCTTTTTACCCTGAGCCAACTTAAATAGCAGTGTTACCCACAGTCCAGAGAACTGGAACAAGGGGGAAGCAACAGATTTTGGTGAAAGAGGAGTGAGAAAGAAAGGAGGTACATCATATAGTTGTATGTACAACATATAATGTAGGTACAAAAAGACAGTGAGGGTATGTCATGACCCCATAAAAACAGAGATAACTATTAAGCCTGCATTAGATCAAAAGGAAACAGGCACACTGATGCATACTTCAGAGCAATTAGTTTTCCAATGGCCACATTTAAAGATAAAAAGGGAAAAAGAAGTCACATTAAGTGATTTAGATGATGAATATGGAGTGCCTATGACATAAGTCAACCGATAATATAAATCTATTTCAGCATAATATTAGTGGAGTTGATTAAGGTTCTCACAGTACCTTAATGCATTGCTTAAATGTGAACCCTATACTTCCTGCTGAAAGAGCTTTGGAGACTGCTGTCTGGGTGCTTCTTTGGGAATAAGCAGCCAACTCTGAATACTTTCAAAGGCTTTTGTGGAGCATTTAGAAAGCATAACATTTTGTGCTCTGATCACTTATCCTTAGTTTGATATACAATGCTACACTTCAATTCTAAAACTACCATCAATAAGTTGAGGGTGTTCAGAAAAAATAAATTACTCACATCGTTCTGCCTGCCTATTGCAAAATTTCTGTAACCGAGCATATGTATGTAAAAAAAACCTACCCAAAACATTCTACCACCCCAACGCTTCCACTGATCACAGTCACAAACCCTGGCCAGAAGAGTCAGTGGCATTACATTCGCTAAAAATGACTGATGGTGTCATGCTTCCATTTCATAGCTAGACATCTGTTCAAGCAAAGCCCCATCACATTTCTCTCAGAAAGGTCAGCAGATCTCATGTTACTGGTTTAAAGATCTCTTTGTGATGTGCTAGGTTTTTTTTTAATTATGTGTACACAGTTCTCTATGTATCTTCATGCAGCTACGCCACACAGAATTGCAGCAGTGAGATGTGGTGGATTGGATGGACTACAACCACACAAACCTAGAGTTAGTAATTATAGAGCTTCTAAACTCTCTTGATTTCCCAAATGTAACCACACACATTTGAAGCCTGTGCACTCTGTAATTTTCAGAGTAATTCAGAATGTAGTAGTCAAGGTAGAAGAACTGAAAGTTACATTCCCAAAGATATGTAAATCAAAGTACAGGTAATATGGCTCCTTGGTAGTTTTTAAAAAGGTAATATATAGAACTTATAGAATGGTGCAACTGTAAGGGATCTGGATATCAAAGGACAACCCAGCAAGCAGGAGTTAATTGTGAAACTTAATAAAATGAAGTCCAGCACGTAAACTGTTAGCAAATCCCAATCAAGAGGTTTACATTTTCAGAGCTTTCACAAGTTTCTGCTGTAAGAAAGAAGTCATCACAGTGCAGAAGGGAGTCATTATAGTGTTTTTCTCTGAAGCAAACATTTTATCCCTGAGGATCTATACAAAAAAAGCAGGTTTTAAAATTTTTCTTCTAATTATTAAGGTACAGAGATAAGGTATTTAAAACCATATCTAAACTAAAAAGGTCTGTATAACTTTTTTTTAACGCAGACATTTCAGGACGATATATACTGAAAATGAAAATAAACATCCTTTTCTCTTTCCAAAATATAAAATAGTGTTAAAAGGAAATTTTACAGTTAAGTATAATAAAGTACCAATGGCAAAACCTCTAAAAAGCTACTATTGAACTGTGGTGGAACACAACGTACTATTGGTCTCATAGACACACAATGTAAGACATTTGTGAATGTTATGTGCACTATGTGAAAAGACAGAGTGACCAGCACTACTAAACTAACAGCATAGCATCCTACTGACTGATATGGCTAATTTTAAAGGTGATTATGTTGAACTGGGCTCTATCCTGTGCCACTTTTGGATCCTATGCAATCATTAAGTATACTAAAATAATTTGTATTTCTATCATGTGGCCATGACCAAGTCAACAAGACCTGCAATTTAAATGAATCACTGGGATAGCATGTAAAATCAAAGTCTTGCATCAAAGACTTCCACAAAACAAAAAGCAAAAACAGAAGCCTCAACAAATATACTCCATTCTTAGACTTCAGGGAAAATTTTCATTTACAACTTTTTTGCTCCAAATATTACAAAGCTTTTCTAACATAAATCTCTTCAGCTTGTAGATATCCATTTGCACCCTATTTCCCATTGCTAATACACAGGTCATGCACAGATGCTGCTCACTAACAAGTAATACTGTAGCTAACATCCTTTAACTGATCACATTTGACCATCTCATTAATATTGCTTCTCAAACTCTTAAAGTGTTTTCTTCCTGGCCTTGTCTATCTCTATCTAGCACTTCAGTTTAGTACTTTTTGTTAACAGTGTATCAGTCCAATTTGCTGTTTCTGTTTTGGATTTTTTTCAAGGGAAAGTGTGGAATAAAAAGTGAAAAAATATCCTATTTCACATCTTTTCCCCTTTTATTTCCTGACCAAGATGATTTTTTTGTAATATTACTATACAAGAAATATGTTTAAATCATCAGCATTTGATGAGGCTGGATGTGCCTTGCTCAATGGACTGCATAGCAGACTGGTGGAGCCATGTAACAGATAAACAGCCTTTCATCCCTAACTCTATATACTCACACAGAGTCTATAACACAGAGTGTTAAACTAAAGCCATAATTATATTTTCTTCTCTTCAACTGACATGGGAACATTTACCACTGGTGTTCTGCTAAACAATATCAATCCAATAAATTAAGGCAGTTTTTTTGCTTATATTACTAGTCAAGAACAAAGTTTTCTGAAAATGAAAGCAAATTCATTCTTATAAAAATACACTGAAGCGCTCTGCAAAGAGATAGGTGAATTGTCCTTCTTGTCCAACAGATTTCTTAAATGAAAAAAAAGACCCATTACTAACAAGATTTTATTTTGGAGGGAATGTGTCCTTCTTTTCAGGTCTAATATATCAGTCATAACGTCTTAATAAGGAGCTACATTGTATTTCTTCAGCTGACCAAACACAAACTGGTTAATTCCAGCTTTTTTTGAAGGTGATTCCAGTATACAAGTTTCTCAATACAGCAGACAGTATTAAATGTTGTCACTTTTTGCTGAATGTCCTGCTAAGACAAACAAAATATACTCCAGCTAAATTGGGGCATTACATTGTTGAGCTCCTCTCGGCAGACTGGTGAGCAGACTGGTAAGCCAGCTCTCACAGGAAACCCTTCTTCTGACCTGTACTACTCCAGCCCAGCTCCCGTGAGAACATCATCTACTACTGCAGTTCAAGGTCATTCAAAGCATGATCTGACAGTCAAGTGCCATTAGTCCAAATTCATTACTTAGTCATTAAGATTTTTTAAATGTCTCTTTGCATGAAAACAGAATGTTTCAGTGTCTTGTAAATACTATAATTGACTTGCTCTCTGTTTAGCAAAGACTTAATGCTATTTACTATGTGCTGCTGTCCTTTATCAAGATGGTCCAAGGGTTGGGATCTTTCAGGTCAGGTTCCCATTTGTAACTGTTGCAAATACAAAAGAGATATTTTTGTTCAGAAAAGTAAGGAAATGCCTTATTAAGCAATAAGACCATAAAGTTCCATTTGCAGAACTTTAAACAGATCTGTCCAGCTGTTAGAAGCAATTCTTTTGGAATTACTTTTTTCTTGCAAAGACAACTCTTTCAGTGCTTTTTCACAAAATCAATTTATTTTCTTCCTTCACAGCCTCCACATTCTTCAGCTGGGATATTCCTCACTCAAGGCCTTTCAAAGCAAACAAAGGAAGGATGACTTAGCGTTCCTGGAAGTGCAGACCAGCTGCACCAAAAAAAAGGGGAAAAAAAAAAGGAAGGAAAAAAGAAGGAAAACTCTATTTTCAAGTGCCAAAGAAGATTTTTTTAAAATTACTTTCTGTGTTACCTAACAAGATGACTATAACTTTTTCTGTGCACAACTTCATTTTGACTCTCTTCCATGAGTTTTAATGTATTTTGTACAAATAGGTTATCACTTACTACTGTGATGTGTTACTGAGAGTTCCTAAGGCCATGTGTTTCTACCACTTCAGGACTGATATTCACAGTTGTCTTTTACACATGCTTGACTATCATTAGATTCCCCACAAATTGTCAATTTTCAAAAAAAAAAAAAAAATTATACCATCTTTCACCAAAACTCTAGTGGATCCAATGATAAAAAAATTACTGAGGGAAAATATCTCCTTATGCTAAATTGTTTTCAATCCTCTACCTGTGGCCACGTATTTCCTCACTGTTCTTCATCTCTTATTACCCATGATCATGTGCCAAAACAAAACAGAAGATATGAGTGGCTACCTTTTTGGCTAGCCTTACTAAGAAGTATTTGTGTATCTGCTCCTTTGCTTATTTTTAATTTTCATTCACAATATGACGAAAAGAGACCAATGCCACATATTTATCCATGATGTAACAATGTTAATGAGATATACTTGAGACACAGTATTAGATATTTTCTGATGTACGACATGAACTTGAGAGGAGAGAGTATCTAAAAAGTATTTGCATCTGAGAAGGGCCTACAAGGAGGGCAGAAATTAATCAGGGATTGAAGCTCATTCTGCACCTTCCACAAAAATACTACTGCTCTTCTTTTTCAGATACATACAAGCTGAAACTTTGATTCAATGTGCCCTTAAAATAACACCATTATCTGTTCATTTACATTACAATTTCTACCTTTGCAATTCTAAGATTAATTGCTCCTGTACAGCTCCCATAGCTCCTCCTTCTATTCCCTCTTGTTTAATTTGACCAAAATATTCTGACCTCCACCAAACCTCACTAGCACTTCTTTAGCAATGTTCTCCAGTTACATCCTATTTGTTATGACCAAGACAAAAATGCAAATTAATTTAAGAAAAAAAAATTGGAACCTTTTGATTAAACTACTTTCTCAAACCTTTCTGCTCAATAGCA
This sequence comes from Anthoscopus minutus, assembly GCA_013399455.1. Taxonomy (NCBI): domain Eukaryota; kingdom Metazoa; phylum Chordata; class Aves; order Passeriformes; family Paridae; genus Anthoscopus; species Anthoscopus minutus. The sequence continues at coordinate 3,041 of VWYI01002996.1, read as the reverse complement.
AAGACACAAAAACATGAGAGATGAGCATCAGGGTCAGTTAATTCAATGGTAGCTTCAAAGATAATAAATAGGCAGAGCAGGCTCTGTTATGTTTTTCCAGGTTACTGCTTTAGAAAGGCTCATCTTTTTTCTTCCAAAACAAAAACTCCCAACTTCGACAGAAAAAGATATTTTAGAGTCTTAGGCCTTCTGTTCAGCTGCCAAAGGTTGCTGCAAGCCTTTATAGAGAAAGAATTGTAAATAAAAAACAATTGGGTATTATTACAAAGTTGAAAACATTTTTTAAGGGATCATACATATTTCCATTTTCCTTTGTTGCAAAATAAACAATTGAACAAAGTGGAGACCTTACCAAATATTTTTTAAAGAACAGTAATTAACATTTTGGTAGTTATCAGTAATGAGTCAACATTTCTTTAAGAAAAAATGCTACCTGCAACTACAATTAATTGTAATCTATGTCATATATATATAGGGCACAACCCAGATATCCCTGCAAATGGAAATGTGTAGGTGACCCCACCCCTGCAGAGACCAAATTGCCCCTGGGGTTCCCACGCTCATCCAGTTAGAGGGCTGTGCTTGAATGTGCTGCTCTACAACAGACAACCAGAACTATTTCCTGTATTTCATCTCACAACACATTGACAAACATACTGGAAAAACATCCACATAAATGTTCAGATTTAAATATAACTAGAAGAAATCAAACCCAAAGCCACAATGAAATGCCCAGTTCTGATCCCTGTAGCTGCTTAATTTCTTAGATTTGCCTCTGTATTCTGACATTTTGTTCACTAACTTCTAAAAAAAGCATCTATTTCTATATACATGACAAATACTTTTTTTACAACATCAAATATTTCATTAACACCATTTTAGAGCCAACATTTTGATTAGCATCAAGACTACAGAAAAACCATGTGGACTTTCAGAAATCTAGATTATAAACTCTGTCATAGCCAAACATCAATAACATCTACTTTTCAAACACGTTTTGAAAATTATTTGGCTAAATTTAATTAGGGCATTTATTTCATAGTAATGTGCTGGATCTTATTTGAGAAAACAGTATTTTGGATCCAATTACTTTTTCTTTGTCCTGACTGTTGGTTTTATCAGATAATTCAAATAAAAACTGAAAGGCAGGCATACCACAAAGGGACACAGTGCCCTATCTCACAGAAATGAGTTAGTGACATACTGAGGCTTTGAAGGAAAAAGTGACCAGGCAGAAACCACTCAGTATTTTCTTCCCTTCAGCTTCAGTTTAAGAAGTACCTCAGAGTTGTTCCATTTACCCTCTATCAGACATTAAGGCTCACAATTCCCTCCTGTGAAGTTAGCATTAGAGGCAGAGCCCTCAAGAAGCAGAAGATTGGTTACAACACAGAGAAAACTGATCTCAAGCTGAGCACTCAGGAGCACACACAGATTAATTTCATGAAGGCTCAGTCGTTGCTGCACTGCATGGGAGGGCCAGCACAAGAAAAGTACAGTACCTGTCATCTTGTCCCAGATCCTCACTGTCTGGCATTTCAGATGTAAAAGAGAATTCTCTGTTTCGCTCTATCAATCTAGATAATCCAGGCAACAATCTTCTAGTCTGTTTGTGTTTTAGGAGCCACCAGCCATGTACCTGTGCTGCTTGCTGCCAGGAAGAATGCTCCTTGCTCAGAGAGCAAATGTTTACAACACATCCTAAGTGCTGTTGGTCTTGAATGAAGTTCGGTGAGGTTGCCTTTGATTGGCCGTGGCTATAAATAAACAAGCTGTGACTCACCTCACACACTATGACAGAGTGTTTAGTAGCAAGCATAGTCAAAAGCCAAAGTTTGTTTTCCTTCTGGTCATGTGGGGGAGAATCACCACCCACTTATTGCTTTTATTTTTCTGTTTCTACTGGAAATCTTCCCCAATATCTACCTTTTTTCTCAGGTGTAAGCAGCAAATAAAATGATGAGAAGCTAAATCACTCAAACTTTATTAAGTGGAAGACTTGAAAATATGACAGCAAAGAATTGACTCTTAAAAATGTAAACTATTAAAAAATCCCTTTTTTCCTCCCTGCAAAGCATCAGTCACAAGCTGTCAGAAGAAGCCAAATTATTCTCCAATTACAAAATTCACAGATTAAAAAAATCCACAAGAATTTAGTAATTCTTTTAAATAAGGAATAGGAAGACAAGTTTTCAGTAATGGTTAATTGCATTGCTTTTAAGCTCTGATTCCAAGCTCATCTGTCACAACTAATCTTAGATAGGAATATCAGAACACCGTGCTGAAGAATCCTCAAAAACTAAAGTATGATGGCAGAAGGAGGCTTTCTGCCAAAACACTTTGATTGCTTCCATGAAGGTGAATTGAATATGGATTTCCTCCTATGGCTTTTCTTCCTATTGCTGCATGAGTGACAAGAATTCTGTCACTCCAGCTACACCAGCTATGTCTCTATTAATTTTCAACAACCCCCAGCCTTATCTATACTGGTGAAGCCTTGTCACATAGTCCAAGACACATGGCTCAGCGCTGATCCTTCACACAGCTTCCTTCCTTCACTGAACAGGTTGACCCATTGTTCTTAATATTTTCAAATCCACATAACATCCAGAGATCTTCACATAAGAAATCTCTTTTTCTAGGAAGGAACCCAGCAAGATTTACACCTGCCTGTCCTTCATGTAAGAATTGTCCTGGAGATGTCACATTTAAAAATAAATTAGAAAAAAAAAATAAGCAAAGCTGGAAAAAAGGTATTCTATGTATCTTTGATTTGCTAAGCTGTGGTGCATTGTGAGTAATACATAATTTCTGCTTAACTTTTAGAATGACGAAGGATTCTAGCCTTTCTTCTGTTTTTCATATATATTTCTTCAAAAGGACTAGTAAGATCTAAAAACACAGGAGTAAATTCCTCTGACTATATTATGCAATGCAGTATATAAATAAACATTAATAAATGTCCTGCTTACAACTGAGACTTTCCATGATCACCTGCATATTCCAATGGAATTTAATTTCCTTTCCTTTCCTTTCCTTTC
>VWYI01002994.1:2851-43165 GCA_013399455.1 Anthoscopus minutus | reverse complement strand
AAGGTAACTTGCTTCTGTATCATTTTGTCAATAGAGCTGTTACAAAAATCAGTAGTAAGCTGTTTGGGAACTGGGGCTTTGCCAGACAAAAAAAAATTAGCAGCTTCTTGAATATCAGCAATAGAAACTGGGTCGTCTGAGGAGTCAGCTATGTGCTCAGATGTAGATGGTAACTGTAGTTTATTTAATAAAAGAATTTAATATAATTGGTAAGAAGGCTGTGGGAGTAAACATCCTTCAATATACGAAAAGGATTAATACAGATTTTTAAGGAACATGTTGGCTGTTTGCTCCATTTTAAGCATCGGAATGTGCCTTGCTACTGGAATAGTTACTCTTTTTAGCTTTACCTTATTTTATACAACACATAATTTTTTGATAACTTGTCTCTTTGGCTGCATATGGGTATCCCACTGGCTTGCTCAACTCATGAAGAGGCATATCATTCTGGCTACTGAAATTGCTTCCTGCTTATAGAGAGCAGTGAGAGAACATCCTGAAACTTAAAATCTTATTTTGAAAAATTAAATGGAAAGTCTGATTGCTCCTGAGAGACTCAACTCATGGGAATAATACAGAACAAGTTAAAAACCCCATGATTTCCTGTAACAGTGGGAGAACAAAATGGTAGAGTTTATGTGAGTTGTTGTGTGAACTAATGATGCTTCATATCAAAGGGAAGCTGCAACAGAAAAATAGAGTTTATGTGTACAGAAATTTTGGAAAAATTCACACTGAGTTCTGTTTGTTAGCATTCAAAAGCCTTTTTAATTGCTACATTTCCAGAGAAGTGGGCTGTGTGGTCCAGCAGCTGGAGCAATGACTGATTTACTTGCATATTTCACCACTGAACCATTTTGCTTTTCTCTGTTCGTAACTTCCTTGTTTCCTTCCCTGTTTATGTTATCATGCTCACCATTGTGAACTAGTTTGTGATAATTGGTGTAGAAAAAAATGTTTTAATCATTGCTGTGTTTTGTGGAAGGCCTGAGGGATGTAAAAAAACCCCAAGAACAGCTGAGAGAAATATTTAGAGAAGTTTTAGTGCAAATGTGGATTGTGTATTTGTACATGTACTTTGTAGACTCTCTGTGCCATTCTCTTTGATTATGTTTAAATAGGTAATTCTTTAATTCTTTTAAAGAGGTAGTTAGGAGTATCAATGTGAGCTTGGAAATGTTCATGACCTGTAATCACAGATGGTGAGAAAGGGTTTTTCCTCATAAATTCATAGGCATGAAGAAGCCAGACCTTTTCTTCTGGAAGAAAGGATGAACTTTACACAGCTTCACTGTATTTCTTCCTTTCAAGAATACATTTGGCTAGATTTTAAAGAGCTCAGCTCCCATTTGGGTACCTAAATTAAATGGCTGGATTTGCAAAAGTGTTTAGCATCCAGCAGCTACTTTTATTCCCACATATGTACCCAAATGGGAGATGAGTTGTTTTGACAGTGTGGCCCATTATTTGTCACGTTGTCTGTGATTAAGACTCAGAGCATTCCAGGAGCACTCTGTTAAAATACTCACAGAGCAGACAACCTTATGGGGCAATTTATGAAGCCATACTGCTGAGCCAATAGAAATGAAATCTGAAATTGTGCAACCACATCTTGTAAATGGAGAGGATAAATGGCTGGTGGTTGTTCTTTTCCCCTGTTTAGAGAATGAAGCTGAAAATGAGAGGAAATATGGACAGTTGCAGCCACAGAAAAACGTTCAAGTTGTCAAAATTTGGGTTTGCTGTTTAAGGCCACCATGTGCTTACAAATTCTGTGAATCTGTGCTCTGAACAATTTGTTTTTCTAGGAGTTTGCACTTACCTTGCCTTAACTCAAATTTTGTGCCACTGAGCTTACATAGATATTTTCAAATGATGGTAGCTGAGGCTCTCCCAACTACCATTGCATGTGTGCTCATGATGTGTCTGGTTTATTGATGTGGCCAAAACAGATCAGTGTCCCAAGCTGGGTGTGTCTGCACGGCACAGTGAAGTGCCAGCTGGCACGTCTGAGCTGCTGCTCACTTGTGGAGGCATTGTAATTATGTCAATGTACTGACTGCTCCAGGAGGATGTATAGGATTTTACAGTTCAGATTTAGCCTGATTGTCTCTGCTGAGTGTGGCACAGTGTAGCAGAGTTAAAACTAAGGCTGGTAATACTAGGAATTCAGTCTGAATTTCTTGTATTTCAGGCCAGTGTCCAAATTAATGTAATTTTTTTCCTTTTTTGTTTCTTTAATGCCTTTTGGCTCCTGTGATAGCAGCCAGGAGGTTCATTCATGGTCAGAGTTCATCCAATTAGGGCCTTTCCAGGCACTTCAGTGTTGATCTATTAACCTTAACAGTCAGTGGAAAGACTCAGCATCTCACAGTTTTTACTAGAAATGGATTGGATTCTTACTGAGATAAACTGCTTTTTCTGAGTGGCTGCAGTTATAGATAGCAGTAGAGTTGGGGGAAGCAGTAGTGAGGAATTTTCAGAGTGCTACACTCAGTGAAATGTATTAAAGGGTGTGTACAATATAAGAGTTGTTGTCTCTCATGAGGAGATATCGGAGGTGAGCATTCCAACTTCTGTACAACATATGTTTAAAAATTGATTCAGCATACTGGACTTGGTGTTTTCTCTTCCAGTGTAGTACTATTAGTCAAGGCATGTATTTTTTAGGATCATTATAAAGCTGCCTAGTGGGATAACACTGGAGAGGGAGAAATCCATGCGTGCAAACTAGCTTTGTAACAGTGAGAGTGTTTATGGCAAGATTGCATTACTTACTTTCTAGCTATGAAACTGCTGTGAGCATCGTACCATACCTAAGCTATAATACATAGTTTAAAGTCACTACTGGTCATTATCTGATAGTTAATGCCTGAGAAAACGATCTATTATTTCTGTAATAAATTGTTTCTTTACTGGTTTTGGTTTGCCTTTTTACTGAATAGCTGCTGACAGCACCCCAAGTCCTGTCAAGCTGGATTACAGTGGTTGAGACAGGGGGCCATTTTATGGCTTTGTTGCTTATATGGATGTTTTAGGAGAATGCACATGTATACCTATTACATTATTTATGTAGATATTGGCAAGGATAACAGGAAATTCTGCGTTGTGCTACAACTTTTACTACTGATGCGCTTTATGGAAATAACTTGGGATAGTTAAGCTAATCTTCTGATTTTTTTTTTTTTGAACAAACAGGTATTTGTGATTTTCAGTGATAGTCATGTCATATAATTGGAGTTGTTCAGCCTGGAGATGAGATATTCTGGGGACACCTTATAGCAACCTCCCAGTACTTAAAGAAGTGCTACAAGAAATCTGCATAGGGACTCCTTACACAAGGGTATATAGTGGTAGGTCAAGGGGTGATGGTTTTGAACATAAAGAGAGTAGGTTTGGAATAGGTGTTAGGAGGAAATTCTTTACTCTGGGGGTGGTGGGGCACTGGAACAGGTTGTCTAGAGAAGTTGCTGATGCACCATTCCTTAGCAGTGTTCAAGGCCAGGATGGATGGGACTTTGAGCAACCTGGTCTAGTGGAAGATGCCCCTGCCTGTGGTTAGAACTAGATGATCTGTAAGGTCCCACTCAACCCAAAACATTCCTTGCTTCTTTGATATGAAATATGCATAGTACCAAAAGATCCATGTAAAAATAAAGGCTTTAAAACCTGCTATTGAATTCTTATATTTCTACTACTCTTTTTCCTTAAGTATTTTATATTTAATTTTACAAGATTTTCAAAATTTGTTTCTGGAAGTTACTTATCTCTGTTGTTCAGTTTTGAAACTGAAAGCAATATCATGTGTTGAAATGTGGCTGTTTACTTTATATTCTGATTTTCTGTGTGAAAGGATTACTCATAAGAAAGAGATAAGTAAAAAATGGAAGAACATAATGATTTGCTTCCAGATGTGAGTTCTTTTTCCCCTCAAGGTATATATGTTGAATGACAGATACTCAACTGAACAGTGGATAAAAGATCTTAATATTAAAAACAAAATAGGACAGGAAATATACCTCAGAAGCATAGTCTCTTGGAGACTCCCCTTGCTTTCATTTGCCCCTCTGAATTAATATTTTAACTTAATAAGATCTGCAAGAATTGTGTAGTGATTTTCATTTGTCTTCATGTACTGCAGTGCTGCTGTATAGAAAGCTATATTAATGTTTAAAACAGGCAATTTTGTCAAGAACTACTATGTAATCTAAATCTGCATTAATTATTGTCCTTGTTAAAAGGGTAGCAATAAACCATCATAGATAGATCTCTGTTTTTTTATATATATCTGTTAGACAACTAGTAACTGTGACAAGGTTGCTCTGTGTGTGTACAAAATAAAAAAACTGAAGTCTAAACACATATTCAGCTTTATTATTAAGTAAAAAACTGTGGGAAACTTAGATGAAATACATAATATAAAAAGCTTTGCTCCTTCTACAAAAGAAGAGAGCAGTTTCATGTTGTTTATCAGTGTGGTCCAGCTATTGCATAATAGCCCCAGCTAGCCATGGTATACATAATTATATCTCATAATCTCTATTACCATAATACATTTTTCTTCCACAAGAGAAATTAGATGCATAGCATTCTGTGGCTCACGACTTTGCCATCTTAAAGAGATGCTTAGTATTTGAGTGATGGTTGAATCACCTATTTTATACTTAAGTACATAATCCCAAGAAGGTTTAAATCAATGTGTTAATTGGTAAGTGATACTGTAATTATGTGTATAATCATGGAAATTTTGAATCCAGATTATTTACTTGCTCTCAGGAAATTAATCTACAGAGGTCATATATTAGATTGCTTGTTTATTAAGTGGAACCCCTGTAGTTACAAAGTACTGATTGGCTATAAGCTGAATGAAGCATTCTTACAGCTGTATTCAGCAGGTGTCAACAGTTCAAATCTTTGAGTGTGTATTGATCCAGATTCAAACAGTTCATTAATCTAAGCACACATTATATAGATTTTTCAATGCAATTTTGAAAGAGTTGAAAAATTGTATTGAATGATGAGAGGTGATACTCAAATTATGTTTTTATGGCAAATCTCCCTTGTGCTTGTGACATACTGAGATGAGGTTGGGTCTTGATTTTTATTTTCAGATGTACTTTTCTGTCTTGAGAGTAGCTTCAGTGGGTGAAGCAGTCTTTGCCTGCTGGCAGTGCAAACCATCTGTTTTTCCAGCATCAGTTTTGTCACATACAGCCCCTGCTTCCTTTTAATTTGCTTGGACAGAAATAGCTTTGGTAACACTTAAGAATCCAAGAGACATTCAGATATTTCTTGTGTTATTTCTTCTTCTTGGTCATGATCCTGGAATCCTCTGGCAAGGCCATTCAGCACAGATTTAAAAATGGGGTGGCTCTAATGAAATCATCTAACACCTTGCACCTGTAAAGCTGAAGCATGTGCTTAGGTGCTTTGGTGTTGCATGGGGTAAAATGTCATGGAGATCATGCTAGGGGAAGCATTCAAAGGTATTTGGCTGGATTTTTCCCTCATCCACATTGTTGCACCTGAGAGTAGAAGTCAGCTTGTCATTCAGATCCCTTGTCAAATGCTATTTTCTCACATATGAAGTTAATAAGAGAGTGTTTCCCTTTGTGATGAATTTGGACACAGTTTCAGCAAGTTGGTGCATCTATAGGCTTTTAGTTTGGCAATTGTAAGATTTTACTCCCTTTCTCTTCTCTGCTAATTGCTAGTATCTTTGCTGATGTAGAGAACAAAGAAAAGAAAGAAAAAGAAGAGATGTTTCTGCTGTTACTGGTGAGGAAAAAAGAGGGAAAGACTGTTCAATTTCAAGGGAAGAAAATGCAATATATAGAAACACATCAGGGTTTTCAGAAGTTTTATTTTTCCCTTGTAATGATCAAGCTAAAGATATACTTTAAGTTTTGCTGACCAATTTTGATTAAATTGCTGTAATACCTAGTACCATGTATTAGGATAGCAGGAATGCCTACTTAGTAATTTACAAATGACAAGAGGTTTTCATTCTTTTATTTTTCTTGCTCCTTGTGGTTTCCAGTATTTTTTTGGCAATACTATTGAAGTTATGATACCTCTCAGACACTTGTAATTCATATAATATGAATTTCAAAGCTACAAAGAAGGTAACAATTGTGCAATAGAGTGTTGTAGATTTGATGCAGTAAAGATACTGTGCAAAATCTGACCCAATTATCTTGCAGTTTATGCTCCTTTCATACTGTCAATGCTGTTGTTATTTCCTGGTGCTAATAACTAACTTCATAATATGTTTAATTTCATAAAGTACAGCTTGTATTGTACAGATTTGGTATCTAATAAAAATGCAAAATTGTAATAAAGCCTATAAAATAATGGATAGGAATTTTTCAGAAGAGTTGACGTGCCTGTCAGGATAATGCTGATAGAATTTCATATGTCTGCAATAGGACACAGAATTAATTACCAAAGCATCTGACATTGTTAGTCCTTTTTTTCAGATATATGATAGCTTCAGTGCTCTGGAAAAAAATCAAAGCAGAATTTAAAACTGTTCATAGAATGGCAGGTCCTCGTATAGAAATGTTAATGTATGTTAAACTCTAATTAAGAAGACTGCATATCATATCTTAACCTTTTTAAAATATAGCATAATTAACTATGGTACAGATCCTATTCAAAGGTATGTTATTTTATTGAAAGACTCTTATTTTACTGTAAAGGATTTCTGGTTTTCAGCAAATTATTGTCACCTTGTAATTTTGGAGAGCTGAGCATACACACAGTGGTGCAATATGCAGTCTTCCATGAAGCCCAAGGGTGTAATTCATTTACAAAAATTGGTGACTTTTCCAACATGAAATATAGATTGAGCACTTCATACAAATATAAAATACCAAGGTTCCTTTGTAACCTTTATGTTTTTAAAGATATTTTATCCAGATGTCACTACACTGTTGGAAAATGGGGGTCTGTAAATTGCTGAGTTCCAAGACCTGTTTTTCTGTCAGGCTGCCTCTCCTTTGCTGCTCCTAATTCCGGAGGATCCTTGCATCTAGATGATGTCTCCTTCCTTTGTCTTTCACCCTGAATGTGAAGGCACGCAGGATGTCACGGGGAGAAGTTTCTTGGGCAGTGGTGATGTGCTGGAGGAGAGGCACTGGGTGTCCAGATGTGCCGTGTCCCCACGCAGCTGGCGAGCAGAGCCCGCCGAGGCGCCGGGCACTAGATGTCACTGTTCCTCCACGGTGAAACAGCTGCTTGTGCATTTTTTGGGCTGTGAGTGTAAAGTGGCTGTAGGTGGCAAAGGCTTGTAAATTTGGTTTGCGTAGTGTCACTTCAGACCATACAGGCATGAACTTTGCAACAAACAGCAGCTGGATGACAAAGCGTTTTTTCATGGAATTTAATCATTGAGGACAGAGTTGGGAGGGTGGCACCATCAAGCCTTGTTTAGCTGGATTGGTGTGAGCCAGCTGTTTGTCTGCTGTTTTTGGACTACTGAAGGCTTAACACAAAGGAGAGAAAGCAGATTGCTCATCTAATTATTTATCAGCAAAGGGATGTCTTTATTTGTAGCCTTTGGAAGAACTGGATGAGAACTTTACTAGAACTTCATAGATGAAGGTTGGTTAGGTAAGGCATGCTGTGGTTTCTCTCTTCACTCACTGAAGCTTGTTCTCTTTGCCACCAAAGGTGAGCAGTAGAGGGGAAAACACAGGGCCAACACTTGAAATATGCTTTTATGCCTGCATTTAGACCACAATTTATTTGAGAAGTACCAGTGACAAAAGTGAGTGCAGAAGTTGGATCTTTTGTGCTGCATATATTAAATTAAAAGCTTAAAAATAGCTTCAGTAACCTACAAAGAACTGTGCTGGTGCCGATGTCACTCCATACCTTTTAGAATCTATAAGGTGAATTTTTGTCCAGGAAATTTTTCTTTCTTGAAATGAATAGGTAGCTTTTAACATCCAATAGATGAAGTTAGAAAACTGCAACTACTTGTGCCATATTTTTACATTTCAGTTTACTGTTAAACTAAAATAAAACTGTTGTTTAAAGTTAATTACTTCATCATGTAGCAACTCCTGCAGACATCTTAAATGAAGGTAGAACATTTTTCTAAGAGATACCCTGCAAGCAGCTTAGGAGGTACAGGTTTTGTGCAGGAGTTACTAGGTCAATTTTTGTCGACTGTCTGTTATGTGAGACCTAAGGCTTTGTATTGGAATCATGACTTCACCTCCAGATAATCTTAGGTGGTGTGCTGGTGTGTGACCTCGCTACTTTTCCTGTGCATCTGAGCAGAAAATACTAGGCAGTATCCTCATAGAATGGAAAAGGTTGAAAATCTAATGTGGCTTAAATGTCAATCATATATGTGCTTGTTTTCATAGAGCTGTAGTTCTTATTTATTGTCCCAATAAGTAAGATAGAATAACTACTTCAATTACAAGACTATTTTTTATTTTTGAACTTAGCAAATGAACCTTAGCTTGCTCTTTTTAATGTTTTGTCCCAGTTAGTAAGATGGTTGAGGAAACAGGTCCATTAAACTCATTTTGGTCTTGCATAGACGTAACTGATTCGACCTAGAAATCAGTTCTGATGATGATCTAAAAGGTACAACTAATTGAATTCTCTTGGCTAGGTAAGTTTTTCAGAGCTGAGGAGCAAAAAGCATATTATCATTAATGTCACATGACTCGATAGTCACAGGGATGTGGTAATCCTGCTATTTATGTGTAGAGGTACATCTTCAAGCAATAAGGATTCAAGTGACAAAAATTAAAGAGAAGTGCAGGATAGGCAGCTCAGCAGGTCTCCATTTGACAGCTAATGGACTGCTACCAGGATCCCAGTGCAAACCAGAAGAGGGGCTGCATTTCCCTTATTTGGAAATAAAAGTATTATGTTGTATCCAATTAAATCAGGCTGACAGATCCTCTCTTAATTAAGCCATGGTATCTAAGGTCTTACTAAGTTACAAATTTTATTGACACTCTACATCACCACTGAATTTTGGCCCACTGCAAGTTGGGTTGGCCTGTCCTGCGTGGGGCTAAAATCCTGTTAGAGGAAGAATGAATTCAGCATGGAAATGAAACACTGCAATGACAGAAGCTGGAAATTGGTTGGGCTGCCTTTCAGAGGATGTATAGGGAAAACACTTTGGTCATATGGATGTAGTTTACACTCAGAGGTGATTGTGGTGGGGCCACCCATGTCGCTGTGGTAAAGCCACCTGCTGTCCTGTGTGATAGGGGGATGCCCATTCTGAGAGCTGCATTACTACCATCTTCACATGGCTGATCAGAATCCATAAGATGCCTATCATCAGAAATATCAGAACTGGCCCATTGGTCTTGCCCAACCTTATTTCCATCCACAGCCAGGCGTGTTGGTTGCTTAGTGGCCCTTGCAGCAGCACAGAACCCTTTACTAGAGTCACAGGTGAGACACTTACTGTCCTATAAATTGGAAGCTACAGATAAGCTGCGCAGTCATCCTTTTGTGAGATGGTACAGTTTAAAGACCCGATTCTCTGTCTCAACCTTCCATAGCAACTGTAGATTTGGAGCAATACTGTAAGCAAACAATGAGTTTTGTATGCCTTGGACCTCAGTTTTAGGCCCCAACTTCCAAGCTTCATGAAGAACAGACTAAAAGTTAGTAGGTCAGAGGTGTTAAGATTTTCTGTTCTGTTTGTAAATAGACAAGCTTTGTTGCAGGTATTTTAAATAGTGTAAATCAGGGTAGGGTAGTTAAAGGAGCATGGATCCTGTAAAAGCTTTTCAGTTGGGGCTGGGCTGAAAAAGTAGAAAAGGAACATCTGGATTTCTTCTGCTGTGGATCCTTTGGAATCAGCAAATTCTGGGTTCAGAATCTCTTGCTTCTTCCACGTGAGCATGTCCACTTCCCACTTTCCTTACTGACCTGGCTTTAGATGTGATGCATGGCACTTTTACAGAGGATTTTTTCCCCATTAAGGGACCTACATGTCAGAAGGAATGAGAAGTGTCATCTCTCAAGCACAGGGAATAAAATGCTGCTGCTACTTATATGTTGCAGGAAGAGTGGCTAGGAATCACCGAGTTTGTGATACCAGTCCTGGGACCAACTTCACTCAAAAACTTGCATTTTACTGAACATTTATTTTAAATAGTGAAACTCTTTGATTGTTAAATTAGCATTAAAGCAGGCTGGAAACTGGCTTACAGTGTTTGGAAAGCAGCCATACGTCATCAGTGTCATAAATTATATCCTTTTTTACCAAGATATTGGCTGCCAGCTGAAAACTTAGAAATAACTTATTTTATTTTCAAATGCAATTTGCAGTTTATCTACAGAGAGAAATGAACAGAATGGATGCAGCTGTTTTTTAGATTAACCCCACAGAGTTGTCAAGCCTGGAGTTCCCAGGGAAGTGCAGTATGTTTGGTATTATCCCTACAGAACAGGAAAGCCTGCCTCTTTGTGGCATCTGAGAGTTAAGGGGTAGAGGGACATGTGCCTGTATTGGCAGAGAGCCCAGGCTGTTATAATGACAAACCCCCAGAAGAAAGCAATGGAATAACTCTCAGGATATTAATTCATCAGAAGAGTGATGTGTTTTGGTGATGCAAACACAGTTCCATGATGTAAGAAAAGGAGGGGCATGTTTTTTAAAGACTTCTAGTGCTAATTAGCAACATTAAGTTCCATTTCTCTGGTTAAGGTGTACTATCTCACTTCAATCTTCGAGGAAATTTAATCTTTTGAAGAAAAAGCACTTTATGTTTTGGAAACTTCTGTGCCTCATGAAAGTGCCAAAGATGTGAGTATCTGAGGAAGTCCCATGAACTGGAGAGGTTATTTGGCATTTTTTCAATATATTTTGTGTTTAGCTTTTTTCAGTGCAGTTTGTACATTTCTGCAAGTCAGTTTGTCAGGGAAAACTGTAACACAGGAGAATAAATCTTGAATTAATAGATCCAGTGGCTTAGCATTCGTGTCAGGTAACCTAAAGTTATTTTAAAATGATACATAAAATGATTTTTAAAAACAGTGAGCCCCCCTAGGATGTTTAATTTTCAAATCCATCACTCAAGCTGAGATGGTTTACAGTGCATGTGACATAGTAGAAGAAGGATTACTGTACGTGTGAAGCATGAGGACAAAGATTACTGAGGAAACACTAGAGTCAGATGTAGCTGGGAATCATCATTTTGTACTTAGGAGGTTTTTATTTATTTACAATATAATGTCCTTTGATTTGACAGTGAGACCGGATCCTACACCCAGAACGCAAGTTAAGGCTGAAATACAATCTGCAAGGCATAGATGCATGTTGTGGTTTTGTTTGGTGGTCACACAGCTGCATCATTAGTGGCATTTTATGTGTAGAACTGCAGCAGGTGCTTTGTGAAATAGTTTCCTCTGGCATGTGCCTTTTTAATGTTCAAAGAAAACTCATGCAATATCTGCTATCTTGATGTTTTATGACCTGGGAACAGAAACTGGAGCTTTGCAGTGAGAATGTGCAGATCAAGCCCAATTGCATGAATGAGAGTTGAATTTTTTTAGAAGGTCACTTAACTGCTGCAGACCTTTAAATGGAAAATACAAAACCATACAGTCACTCCTGAAAAAATTTCCCTTCATGTTAGTGGCATATTCCTTCCTTCCTTCCTTCCTGGCGTATTCCGTGCTCAGGAAATCAATGCTGGTGATGTAATGGGAGTTTCTACATCATAGTGGTGTGTCATTCACACGAAGAGAGCATCGTGGGAGCTGGTGAGATTGATGTCCTCTCTAAGAATAGCGCTGATTATAGAACAGATTTTCCCATATACAGAGCCATTTTTAATTCACTGCCTACTGCAGCTGCCAGCCTGCGGAGATAATTCCTTCTAGCAGAATAGCTCTAGATTATTATAGGGAAATCAAATTTGCATAAAAGAATTTTATCTCTCCCCTTTTTTTCATGTCAAAGTTACCAAACATTCACTGCCAGCTACTTCTTTGCATGTATGAAGAACTTTGTTAGAATTGCATCTTAAGTAATTTTGTTAAGATCTTTCTGAGTCTGTTTTATGTATTTTAGAATGAATACTAGGCAGCTACAAATAAGTATTGTAAGGGAACAAGCAATATTTTAAAGCAGAAAACTGAAAATGAAGAGCTGTTTTTGTACACTTTGAGGAGACCAAGTGGCCCTATACACATCTGCTTAATTACATGATCCCTGTCACCTCAGCTGGTCTTGTAGGATGGATGGGTCCGAATGGTTTGAAAGTGTAATGTAGCCAACCAGTGTTTATAAAGCTGTGCAAGTCTGAGTGGGTATTGTGATTTACTGATGAGGAAACTGAGGCACAGATGAGTTAATTAGCTTGCCTAGGGTTACAAACTGAGACCAGAGTAGACTTACAGTCTCCTGAACTGAATGTGGTTGCCTATGCGGAACTCTTCCCTGCATTTTTGTGTTCTTTAGCACTCATTCAAACAGAGTTTTGAGGTTCAACAGCAAGAGCTAGTTTGCTGGATTTTTGGCTGATAATTTTAATATGTATACTTAAACAAAGCTAAGTGCAGTACTGGGTATCTTAGAATCTGTATATAAGCTGTTTTCTTAAAGGTCCAGGGAAATATTGTAGTGAGGTCTTAGGGTGGAGAATGAAATTTTTTTCCAGTTTTGTAATCTAGCTTTGAAATTCTGCTTAATTTGTCTCTGCTTCAGCCTTGTTCCCAGGTCATTTGACTACCACTTAAGAGTATTAATGTCATGTTTATTCTTTGTTAAGATCTCTAGAATGACTTGTAGAATTCTAAAACTGTACTGTACAAGCTAGATAGGTGAAGAAATCATCAAGACATCATTCAGTTGCCTGACCTGAGATAGCTAAAGCCTCTACTTGCTATCCCAGAAAGATGCAGGCATTGCAAATACAGCGTGTTGGATCCAGGTTTGTGGAGATGCTCTCAGATAAATAGATGCCTTTGCATAGGCAACTTAGCTGAGCTCCCAGATTCACTGCAGAACTAAGAAAGCCGGTCAAGCAGCGAGAATGGAGCCTGGCACACTGACCATGAAAGCAAGATAGTGGCTCATACCTGGGTGAAAGCAGACAGAAGACCATTCAATGGATTAGCCTGGTTTCAGATTCAGAATTTGCTGCTTTATTCTTTGGAAAACTCTTTGAAGAGGAATGGTAGGTGTGAGTAGGCAATTAGACCCCTCCACCGCAACTGTGAATTTTTTGGTATGAAAAATCTGGGAGGCTGCACAGGAACTGATTTCTAGGTTTTGCATTGTTGAGTCTGATCCTGAGGTGGAGTGTAGGCATCTGGAGCTTAAGCTGATCTGTCCCAGTGGGACCTCCTACAGTTAAACACAGATGAAGTGCTGGATGCTCTGGGAAAGTCCACTGTGGCCTTTCTAGCACATGCTCCGTAGGAAGTCTCACTGGTTTTGGTTGGAGGGGCCAGAAGGGAAATGAATATTTATGTTGCTAGTTATGAAATCATGAAATATTAGACACAATTAATTGGTGACCTTGATGCCTCTTCTGGCTTCATTGGTTTCAGTAGATGGGGCTTATAGAGGTCTTGACCACTCTGTGCATTATCAGCAGTCAAAATTATGGATTCCCTTAACAGTGTGCAGAGTTATATTTTTCCCAGGAACTGAGATAGCCTGCTTAAGTACTGTGCTCCCTCTGCTATCAGGTGCTAACGCAGAGTTTATGGTTGTAACAGGCAAAATGACTTTGGAGGATTGTGCTGTAACCTGATAGTTTTTTCCCCTACCCTCAGTGTTATAACATGATTTGGTCTTGCCTGTGGATGGAAGTAAATCATATTTTACCCGCACTGCTAAATTGTGTTACGGCCCTGACCTTTATAGGTGAGACAAAACTGCATTATAATGTGGTTATAGGACTGCTGTGTTATACAGGGGAAACATGGTTATCTGACAGTCTCATGGGAGTGTCCTAAACCAGAAGACAATTAGGAGTTTGGATAACCAGGAATTTCAGTCTCACAGATGCATTAAGCTAAATCAAAGCTTCACTGTTGATGCTGGGGGACAAATGTGAACCTAGCAAATATATGCATTAAAATGTAACGTAATATCCAATGTGATGAAATGGAGTGGAGCGGGCCCTCAGCTCAGCTGCTGTAACTTGTCATGGCACTGTAGTCAATCTATGACAACTAACACCATCTGGGATCTCCCTGTCTTCCCAGATTGGCCCTTTGCTGTGTTTTTCCTAGTATGATTCTTTCTAAAAATAAATAAAAAACCTGGAAAAGTCAAGCCAACGGGCAGTATAAGTTCCTGTTGCACAGAAAAGTAGAAGAACTGTGTTCACAACTGCCTGGCTGGTTACATGGTTGTAGTGTATTAGGTGAAATGCTGATGGTGTTGGCTGGGGTTTCAAGCAATGCAGTAGAGAACCCCATTGAGAAGAAGAATATGCTCAAAAATACATACTACTGCAGATTCCCTGGAGATCATAGCTGATATATGGTCCTTCCTTCAGAATGACCTGTTCCATTGGCTCTGTGTGAAAGGCTGGTCACAGGTGCCTTGCAGAGACCACGGTGGCTGTACTTGCTGCCTGTGTGTAGGGGCACTCTGAGCAGCCTTAGTGATCCCTGTCACAAGAATCAATCGATGGAAGCCAGAGTGGCACCTGGACAGGGACCACAGATCTGTTCTGTCCCACTTCTCTGGTTTTCTCCCAAGAGTCTGAGTGAAACCTTCAAATCTAGGTGTGTACCTCCAGAACCTATTAATTTACAGCTACAGATAGGTTTACCTGGAGAATTTCTTACACCTTGTATCTAAGGGTCAGCCTTCACTTTATGTGATACAGAGCTGTGTGAAGCACTCTGCAGGATGTTGTGATGATTGCTTTCCTAATATATTCAAGTTGCTAAATGAAGTCTAAAATTAATTGGAATTCTTACAGCATCTTCAGGGATAAGGGTTTAACAGTGTGCAGACCTTAAACTGTTTGCACAGTTGTGCCTTACAAAAAGGATGTGTAATGTTAGCAAATACTTTTGTGCTCTCTTTTACAGACAGCTTCTGCTTTCCTGCAGCAGAAGCCTGACAATGGGGACTGCCATCCTTCAGTCTTACAGACTGCACTCCGCTGGATCTTTATAAAAGTGTGTGTGTGTGTGTGTGTGTATAGAGAATGTTTTTTGTGGGTGTACATAGAGTACTATATAGTACAGTTGCATTTCAGGTTTTAGTTTAAAATGTAATTCCTTATGCCAAGGAATTCTCTGGCTGAACCTTCATCACTATGACCATTTCCAGCTCTGATGGGTTTCCCATTCACTGGAGCTGAGTGTACAAGTGGATGAAAGGATGATTTCACAGGCCCACAAGGAAAGTGTATTTCATTTTTAGTTTATGCTAAGGATTGGGCATTGGTATTCAGTTCTGGCTTTCTCCTTCATAATAAAGAAGGATGGAGGCATTTTGCTAACACTGAAGTTTAGTTTCTGCAGAACCTTGGTAGTGTATGAGATGATGGAGCGTCAGATTCTTGGGCAGTATTTTTTGTTGATGTGAATGAGGCTACCCTGAGTTTACAGAGGATCTAGCTGTGTAAATCCTTCAAACTTACAATTTGCTACATCAAGTGATTTCTACTGCTTCATCTCATAAGTCATAAGAAATACTGCTATGATTTTTTTTTTTCTTGTAGCATTTGAAGCCCCTGATACAAACTCATCTGTCACTCTGACACTATACCAGGCAGGTCACCATGTGATTGAAATGTAAAATAATATCATATAATCAAAATAAATTTCTTGTGAACCAGTCAGCTCCCCTCCTCCCACCATGTGGACTAACATAATAGAGCCTGCAGTCATACGACTGTAATTTTGATAAGATTCCAGCAGACATCAAAATTTATTATGTTAAAATTGTTAAAAGAAAAAATGCTTTAAGGAAACATAATTACTGACTGTCTTTCTTCAGACCATATTAGCTTGCATATGATCATTGTCTGTAAATAAAAACTACGTTTTGATGGATTTTATTAAGAAAAGACTGAATTTCTTTTGGGCTCTTACTGTCTTATGTACATGACAGTCTTGACAACTGTGTACTGATCGTTACGTTCTTATAACAATCAGGTAAGAAACTGATCAATTGAAGACATAAGAAATTAAAGGTTTAATAATGTTGCTTGTCAAGGTATTACTAACTAAATAAGATCTGGCTTGTAATTTATCTGGTATATTTATATTAAGTGGGAATTACACTTGGAGATTTGTATAGTTGACTTGCTTTGCAGCTTTTAAAAAAAATAGATTAACTTTTAAATTGCGTCTTATTTGCTGTAAATAACAATGATTAGTTTGGTTCAGGCATAGGATGAGGGAACCAACAAAGTGGAACAAGAACCCTGTCAGATGAGCAGCACCATCATCTTTTACAGTTTAGGTTGGCAGTTAAATTAAGGGTTTTTCTATTCCCCATAGAGAGTTCTTCTTCTCTGGGTTTGCAGTAGAGTTGGTATGTTCTTAGTGATGTACATTTAAGCTTGGCATTATCAGCAGTTTCCTGAAGCAGCTGTACAACACACAATGTTCTTCTGCATAAGCATTTTGAGGGGAAGGTTACAGAAGCATCCAGAGCACTCATGAGGAAGCTAACCTTAGGCTAAAGTAAAAGAAGGGCAGAAGTGTTTTTTTATTGATGATGCACTAATCCACTGGGTTTAAACTTCTGGTTGACTACTTGCTTTATTTGAAGCCCAAAACACGAAACTCACTGACCAGACATAATGTTAGTCTAGCAATAAGAAAGGTAGATAAAATACATGGTGTTTTTATCCCTCAGCACTTCTGTTATCCATTTGGAGTTACAGCTAAGGATCTTTACACAATCTGAACAGGTGCTAGTGTTGGAAGAAATTAGAACAGCGGATAGGGTTTTGGGTTTTTTTTTGTTTTTTTTTTTTTTTTTTTTGGAGAGAAGTCAACTTCTGTTGCAGGTGTAAGTTTTGAAAAATATAAACAAGAAGCAGACTCCGTGTAACTGTACCATCAATTAAGCTGGTTTAATAGCATTTCAACTTGTTGTTAATAAAGCAAACATTTACTAATCTTATCTCTTGTAAGCAGGAAGGAAGTTACAGTGCGCAGTAATGCACACTGCTGTCAGGAAAAGTGGTTTATAATATCATATGATATAATTTGCAGTGAAGCAAAACCAGCAAATTGCTATGTGGGAGCGCTCTTTATCCTCTTGATTTAACTTCTTTCCCTCCATTCCCTCTTGCTATCTTTGTTGTTGTTCATTTCCTTAGTTTTCTGCATCCTTTGCATTTCCTTTAGTAATCTGCTTGGATATCAACAGTAATCTGCTTGGATGTTCCAAGATCATACCACTGGAAAACTGATAAGATGGAGGATAAATGGTGTGAACTCTCCTTCCCTTGGGTTTTTTTCATTGCCTTCTCCCTGGATTGAGCTACTTTGAGGAGCAATCAGCATTAATGTTTAATTGTACTCCAAGGAATGCTCTGGTATCAAGACTGACAAATGATGGTCTGAAAATTGAGGGCACTTGCTGAAAAATTTAATTTGTCTGTCAGTTTTAAAAAGTTGAATGTTACTGATTGATTTTCTTGTCTCACGTGTCTTCCCCTTTTGCCCTTGAATCTTCTTGTACCAATCTCAGTGTTGCCCAATGAGAAGAGGGCTCTTAGCTTTTAAGAGAAGCTAATTCTTGACTAAATGGAGATTCTTGACATGATGACTGGGTCCCTAAACAAGCAAAATTCCTAGAACTCTTATATGCTTAGCAATTCACAAGTCACAAGTCAGCCTGCTAATATTTAAATATACCTAACTTTGGAATTCTGTTAAAAATTAATAGCTGAGAGAGTGCAGGAGGAGTTTGGAGTGCTGGATCACAATTGCTGCAGTTTCCCGCTGCTGTTGTGTCAAAGAGAATGAATTGCTGATTAATTCTATAGTTTTGCATGCAATAGTGATTTCTGAAAACATTCCCCACCTCCTTTGTCTGGAAACGATCCCACAGTCTGCTGACATTTGAAAGAATATACAGCTTATCTGTTGTGAAGTCCACTGAAAAATAATTTACTATTCACATGTTAAATATAGGGGCAGTTGGTCTTTTTATACTACTGCAGTAATTCTGTGAGGAAAATTTCAATGATGAAAATGAAAAAAAAAGTTAAAATAGTCATAATTTACTGCTTTAGTCTGCAGGGCAGCTGTTTTCTACCTCTATCTGTATTCTAATAAGTCTTTTAAATGAAGAGATTTATGAGATTATTTTAATTTTGATGTCTTTTTAATGCTTCATGCATTTTAAATACAACCTTTTAATAGTTTTTGAGATTGAAGAATTTAATTTTATTTTATATTGCAGAAATAAATGTATTCTCAAGAGACCACACCATTATTACTGCTTTTAAAACATTTTTCTTAAAACCCAGCATGTCTGGCAGATACTACTATAGTATCAACCAGCAGTGCTACACTTAGCATTGAATGCAAAGCAGCATTGGAGTTTAAGGGATGCTCTGGCTAGTAGGGGTACTTTGAAGAAAAGCCAGCAAAACTCTGCGTGCTGCAGGCAGTAACCTGCTCATAGAGTTGCACAGGATGCTCATGCTGTAGAGTTCTGAATTTTCTGAATTTTCTGAATTCAGAATAGGTGTGGTTGTGCTGTGTTAGATACCTGTGCATGCCCACTGTGTGCTGCTGCTGCTGCTGCTGCTGCTGCATGTTAAAGCCAAGCCCCAGAGTGGCTGCATGGCTCTGTGGTAGAACAGCCCCAGCCTCCTCCCTGGTGCCATCTCACAGCTGTACAGGAATCTGATTCTTCCTTAGCTCATACAGAACTCTCTGAAAAATCTTGGTGCCATGTACTTTTGCTTTGGTGTTGCAAGCTGTTACAGCAGGCATGTTTTGCGTAAGAGCAGAATAAAATATATTAAAAGGTTTAAAGAAGTAGAAGGGAGTTGCAGACTCTTGACTAATTTTAGCCATCCGAAAATGAAGTATTAAGCTAGTCACAGATCTTTTCAGAGCGTAGGTAGTGGGCCTTGCTTGGAAGGGCATGGTGCATGTTTTAAATGTGGCTGGGAAATGTAAAGCAGCTGAAGACTGGCAGCGAGGATAGTGGTGGGTAGCACAGGGGCTGGCAGGGCACAGACAGTGCAGTCAGAGGCAGGTCTGTGCAGCTGCTTACATAGTCCTACCCCTGCACTCTTAAAAGCAGTAGCAGGAGTGGCTCTGAAGCTGGCACCTGTTCTATAGCCCTCAGTATTATCATGGTTGGCATGCCTAATTACTGCATATTAAAATGTGTCTTTGTAACAGTGTTTGAGAGAGCCTGTGCTCTTCAGGCTCCGTCAGTTCTGTTTGCTGCAGAGGGCACAGGAATTAGCTCCGTGCTGGTGCCATGCTTAGCTAATCTCTGTGTGGGTACCTGGGGAATGTGGGAATGCAGCACTTGGAGTCAGTGTTGCTGTAGGGACTCACATGAATGCTGTGCTGTCAGGCATAAAAACTGTTCTTGTCCTCCTGCAATACTTTGGTTGAGATTTGCCTAGGTCCAAGCTGAGAGGTCAGGGGAGAACCCTAAGTATTTTTAAAGAATCGTACTTTACAAATCATACTTTCTACCTTACCTTTCAGGAGAAAATTGGATGGGAACTTAGGATATCCATTGGGATTTCATAATTAAAGCAACTTCATTAAACTCAGGAAATGTTTTATCTGAAACTGTTAAAAGCTCACAGAGGAAAAGAGGAAAGACCATGTCTTCTTCCAAAGGGCCTACACATCTGGCCACCGTTGAAAACAGCATGAGATAGAAACTTGGCCTAGATAGATAGAAGTGATAGGCTGGTCCACTGTGCCATTATTATATGTAGTCTTGTCACTATAAGATGGTTTGGGTTGATAAGTCCATAGTCTTCAACCTAACAAGAGTAAAGATCAGCAATGGGAACTCATACTCAAATGAGTAAAATCTGAGAGAAAATTGTATTTGCTCTGTGGCTACACTACAGAAATGGAAATTTCTGCATGACTCGCTGCTCATGGTGCCTGGATGTCCTGCTTCACATGCATCTGTGACAGCAGGTGCCTGGATCAATCAGTGACACCAAATACACGAATCACTATGTTTTTATCGTGAAATACAACTGCTACGTAACTCAGTCAACTGAATGTCCCTGGTTTGGTACTAATTCACTGTTGTGGTATTTCAGGCTTCTGAGATTTTTAGAAGGTTAAAGCAGAAGGCTTAGAAAAAGTAATCTGGTAATTATCAAGAAGGAATAAAAGAGGAAGTGAGTAAAAGCAGGCAAGAGTCAGTATCTATCTTTCCAGCTGGTTCTCCATATTTTGAGCATTTCTGCCTTGATCTGCCTTGTGTTAGTCAGGCTAAAGCAACAATCTCGGCTGTGCATGCATGAGATTTCAACTACCCCACTTTAGGTTTGTAATTAAGAAATTAATTAAAATACTGTACAGTTTACTGCACAGTCTATCAAGAGAAGGGCAGTTTACAAGATTTTCCACATGTGTGCTATAAATTCAGTGCTACAGATATACAGAATTATATTCACACTGACATTAAAAGTTATCCTCTTCCTGCAGAGGAGTATCATGAAAAATTACTGTGAAGGACTGGTAATAAACTAATTTTCTCTGCAGAAGCCAAACCAGTAAGAATGAACATTTTAACACTGAAAAACTAAATGTGGAATCTGAAGTGAGAGGAAGAAAGAAGTGTAAAAACCAAACCAACAAATAACCCCCAAACTTCTGAATTTGCCTGCCATTTCCTAAGGTTACTGATGAACTGCTGTTAACCTTCTGTTGATGCCTCTTCAACTGCAGTATGTTAGAATTCAAAAGTACAAGTCTGAAAGTTGTAATTCAGTTTTGTACCATTACTGGATCCAGTGATACCATGGCCAGTTATGTATTGTAACAGCCACAATTTCATTGTCTGCCAGATGGAGTTTAAGTTAGCTGACACTGAAAAGGACACGTTTTTGCAATGTCTAGATTGAAACTTGTTTCAGTTTGATTAAAATTATTTCCCTCTTTTATGTGTTACCAGGCAAAATAATGGAGAAATACCTGAGATAATACTGCTTATTAAAGTAGTCTCTCACAATGTTTAAGGTAACTTTTTGGAAAAAAAGTGCATAAAAATATTGGCATAAAACTTGACTTGCATGTTTCCAATGATGAAGGTAAGAAAGAAAGAAGGGAGGAAGATTTGTAAGTACTGAGTGCTATTGATGAAACTTTATCTCAATTGCCCTATTAAAACTGTCAGGTGAATGTGTTTGTCTTGAGAGATATTGCCAGAAATCATGCTGCAAAGGCTAGAGAAAAAGCAAAATAAGGTAGTACCAGTAGGAATATTTAAATAAAAACCCCAGAACTTGTGGCAGACAAAATCAGATATTACTCTCTTGTATCTTCTTGTTATCGACAAGAATTGAATTAAATTTTGCAGTGTAGTGAATTATTGCTCTCTTTTTCAAGGAAGTTTCGTCACAGTGTTGAAGCTTTTGTAGATTGCTCAAGAAATGCTAAGGATGTGGCTTGGGAAAACCATCTCACATATGAGGGGGCTCTTACCTTCCCACTGCATCTCAGTAGCAGCGCAGTTGAATGATGCCCCTGCAGGAGACTGCACTGGAGGAAGCCGATGGATCTTTACAGGAAGGGCATTGGTGTTAAACTGAAATCTGCCACCTGTGTGCAAGTCAATTAATGACTGGAATTACTTCTCTTTGTGAGTTACAGCAGCGTGCCACGGGGCAGACTTCTACCTTCTGAGTGAAACCGTTCTGCAATCAAACACCATCTCTGACCCCCTGAAAATTGTCCCCTGGACTGTTTGGAAATTGTGCTTCTCTCGATACTGTTGCATGAAATGGCCCGAAACAGTCAGGCAAATTGCAACACTTGAACGGGGAATTCTGTACTTGGTAGCATAGATAAACTAGTCTGTTTTTGTTGAAGTGACATTGATGTATAAGAGGGGAATTGAGAGCTCCTTCTGTTTGAGTGTTTCAGTGGATACCAGGGCACAGCCAAATGCAAAAATTGGTTTTATTTGATCATTCTTTATTTTTGCTTGAATATTGAGCTTTTGCTGTTCCAAAGCCTATATCCTTGTTAATAGATTTCTGTGTACCACCGTGATGTCTGTCAATATTAAGACATATAGGGAAAGAAAAGACACAGTAAAATGCAGTTATCAGATGTATTAGCATAGCCTGCATAGAAAGTTGAGGGGAAATAGAGATCATCCCATCTTTGGGTCTAGAACTGTTGCTTCTTCTCTCACAGGAGCAAGCATAGAAATGGAATAGGAACAAAATCTTGCTTCTATTCCTCAAAGGATAGGAAGTACAAGCCGGCTGAAGTATCTTCATTCTCCCTTAGAGCCTGTGGGGAAGTAAGGAAGGAAGGCCATTATGACACAATCCCTGACACTGCGGCTGATGCATGATTCTTACTGGATCAATGCCTTGATTGCTGAAGACTGGTTATAATTTATTGTTAAATTAATGTATGAAATGTGTAATGCAGGAAGTGGCAGAGTATTGTGTGTTTTCTGCAATTTACAAAGCTGTAAGTGACTTAGTACCTACCTGCTTCAAGAAACTGCCTTTGCTTCTCTCTCTGGCTTTCAGTTTGGATGACTTGGGTGGTTGACTTGCTGTGAAGGGAGGAAAGTTTCAAATGATAAAGTGCTGTCTTCAAAAGTCTCTTTATTTTGGAATATTTTTGCCTTCTGTCAGGGCTCTTACTGACTTAGATGGTTCCTCATTAAGTGGCAAAAGAGAGAGAAGTTGTCAGGATCCATTTATTGTATATCTCCTTGCCATGAATATGATTCAAAAACTCCCCTTTGGATTGATGAACTTCTTTTTGCAGCTTTTTAAGGCCAAAATACTCCCAAGCAAATCAAATCCCATCCTAGATAATGAAATATAAATGAACACACTGAACATCAGCAACTTGATAGCTATTTGTGAAACAGTTGAGGGGCCTTTGTTAAGTACTACACTCTCCACTACATTACAAGATGTATTTATTTTGTGTTCATTTAATGATGCAGTAAAGATGATGCCTGAAACACTGAAGCACAATGAGGAATAACTAGTTCTGCAAGCAAGGTAAAGGCACTATGTATGATTGGCCCAGAGTATATGCAAGATATGGAAAATGAAATAAATAAAGAGTGGCAGATGACTAAGTTCTGGATATTGCTAGGTGAATTGATTAATTGCTAACAGAGCACCAAGCCATGAATTGCTCAGTCATTGCCATCTTTTCAGTTTTATGACTTTTCTCTTAAATACAGGTTTGTTAGGAAGGAATCAAATGTCACTGGGCAGTGAATTATACAGAAACAAATCTATGTGAATGCTGATTTTCCATAGTAAGTTATGACTTTGAAGGGACACTGTCAAGGTATTTATCATAGTTTCAGCATGACTGTTTTGCTGTTGTCTATGATAATTCCTTGTACTCTGGATAAGGAAAACTGTCATATTCATTTCTTCTTTTTGCTTGATCGTGTGTGAAAGAAAATTGTTATTGTTGGTTTTCACACCATAATGTTCCTATATTTCAGCAAAACAGTAGAATATTTTGCTTGCTTTAACATATTTATATAATTTTTTTAGAAATACCTACATATGTAACCAGATGCAACTACCTTCTGGTCACCTTAAGCATGTACTGTTTTTAAGAAAGGCTTGCCTTGGAAACCTCAGTTGCATCTATTGGTCTTAACCACAGTCCTTGTCCTGCTATAATCATGGAGCTAGATAGATCATGTCTGACCTGTCAAAATCAGTTTCATGCTCTGATGGCCTTTGTAAAGTGGTTCTTGTACTTGTGGATTCTTATCTTGTATTCCATGTTTGATCAGTAAAACATACTTCATAATGGTTCAAAACATAAACTAATAAAGAAAACTAAGAAACAGCTTGTCGCTCCAAGAACTCAAGTGTATGTGAAAGTACTTCCAGTGCCTTTGGTTTCATGTGGAAGGTCGTTTTTACTTTACTATCCTGAGAGTAAAATAAAGCTGAGTCTAAAATAAATTTTCTAGATTAGTCTTGGCAGCTTTTTCAAACAATAAATGGATAAGTGTGTCTCCTTGGGGCTAAGCATGTTCGAACTGGGAACTAAGTACACCTTCAGATTTCTGTTAATATTTATTTTTTAGACCTCTGTGCAGAAAACAGTGTCGTAGGTCTTGGTGTGCTGCTGTGTTTCTTTCTAATACAGTTTTCATTTAACCATGATATTGTGTTGGCTGCTTAATATACAGTGTCACAAAATGCAAGCTTTTACTTTTGATTTAGTTTTTCATGCTGTGATCAGGAGGTTAAGATACAAAGGAGTTTTAAATATAAAGAAAGTAATTTCTGCTTTTTGTTTCTGTATCAAATTAGTTTCAGGCATGATCACGTTTCAAATATTGCTATTTATGCTACTCAGATGTTTGTAAACATCTTAACACCATTAATAGTCTCTGCTTTAGGTCTTGTCTGGCTGAGCTATATGCAACCAACTCTTGATTTCTTCCTTTGTATGTCATATTGTAATGCCAAAATAAGAGTATAATGTGGTCTTTCTTGCACCATCCAGTCACTACCCTGCCATCAGTCTGTTCTCTTCTTGTAGCAAAAGGTGTGTTGCTAATCCTGGCCTCCTTGGTCCAGGCTGTACCTGGGCAGCCACAGGGAGCCCCACCAAAGTGATGAGCGGTGAGTTGTTGCCAAGAAGCCCAGCACATCTCTGAAAACACACAAATACTAAAGGCCAGATTTGTAAGGGTGTGAGTAAGGCACCTACAAATGTTCCTGGGCACCTTACAGGAGTTGAAAGAAAGGATCCTAAGATACCTAAATGGATAGCGCCTGTCTGTAAGATTCTGTCTCCAGAACTTTCATGTCCCAGATCAGATCTAGATAAGTGATAGAGCCAGAGCGAACTTCTCCCCAGCTCCTGCATGAAACAGAAAAGTTGTTGGATTCACTAATGTGTTGTTATAAATTGGTGTATTTAAATGGTTGAATAATGTAGCCTGTATTGGGGATTCCATTTGTGTGGGAAATGTGAACAGCTTCAAGATGAGCAGGACTGAACTTCAGGAAGTATGATTAGTAACTTAATTTGAAGGGACACACAAAGTATCAGATGGGATCCGTTCCATTAGTGACATTGCAAACACTTAGCAGGGCTGTCTCTTTACCTTATCTCACTGTTTTCCTTTCCTTGAATCTTTCTGAATGGACTGAATTGCAGTATTACTTGGATTGTCAATGTGATAAAGCCAAGCTGTTTCCCAACAGCTGTATGTGGCATTTCTCCAAGCTAATTTTGGGATGGAGAAATTCCTTTTTCAGCAGTCAGTTCTTTTCCATGATCAGCTGAAAAGCTGATGAGAAAAGGAGAGCTAGGAGGTGTGGAGGGCTGGCACTAGCGCCAGAGAGAAAAGCACAGGGGTAACATGCAGCTCTCAGAGAAGATGTGAATAAAATTTTACAGGAATGATGTAGAAACATGCCTTTCAAGACTAGTTAAGTGGTTATAATTTCTTTCATGTAGCACTTTGAGCCTAAGTGTAATTTTTCATAAGCAAATTGCATCTGAAATGGCATGAGAACAGGATATTGCAGTGCAGTAATTCATGGCAGAAAGATGCCATATGATCCTTTTCAGGAATGTCTTTACAGGTTGTTGTCTTTGTTAGAAATAACCTGCTAGACTCACCACCTGAGTGTATGTGGACAGTTGATCTGTTCCTGCACTGTGGAAAACTGCTGTAGACAATCTACTGGATGTTTATTTGTGAGGGGTTTTTTGATTTAAAGAAGGTAGATGTGCTCTGAAAACTTTGCTCTGCGAAGATTTGTCTTATAAAAAATGTTTAACCAAGTCAATTTTTAAAAATCACTGTATTAGTCATCCTAGAGATTATATGAGGAACACTTCAGGAGTATTTCATATACCATCAGCCCTTGGCTCGGAATAACAATGAGAGTGAAGTATTAAAAACTGTGTGCTCATGAAGACAGACGTGGCTGCGTTGTTACATAGAGAGATCATCTCAGTATTTGCTGCTGAATATATCTTTGCATTAATTCAGCTCGTTTCTGAGACAACAGTCTGGAAGAAAACATAATTTGAATTAATTATTTGTGCATATGGCATATGCCTGATGTCAGCTAATGCTGCATTAAGGATAGGCATGCTGGGCACACATTAAATAGTAGAGTAAATATTTGTATTGTTTATGATAAACTAGTTCCTTATGCAGATCTTCTTTCTTTGTGTCTCAGTAAACATTCCCATTGGGCTTATTTACTGTGATTCATATAGTGCAATATGTTAAGTGTTATAAAAAGTATGTGTTTAAATCTGTGTTCTGCTGCAAGACCTCACGGTGTTTTTAGAGCAATTGATGGTTTAGTAACACTTTAAAATAACGTTGAGGCCATTATGGCACCTTATTATTATATGAAATGTCTTGTTAACATTAATCAGAAAGGTTAATTTTGTGTCAGAAATACTTCTATAGAAGTTCCATTGTGATCTAACTGTAATGAAACATACATTTATCTCAATATGTTTTGAAATATTCATGTCAAGTGATTATTTCAGGAAAGAGAATTAGATGCCCTATAGTTGCGCAGCAGTTGAAGAAGGAAAGATTCAAAAAAACAAACAAACAAACCACCAAAACCCACAACCCCCAAAGCAACAAGCTCCACTAAAAAATAAAACATGCTAAAATCAAGGATCCTCTGGAAGAAATTTAGGCACAAACCCGTGCCTTAATGAACATAAAAATATGAACAAATTCCCTAGTTTTAGAAGATGGGAGAAGGCAAGAGTAGAGGTCTGGAAAATCCATTGAATTTGGAGAGAAATCTTGATTTGAGCTTGGTTTGCTACTGTCAATGAGGTCTAATACCTTAGATCTTAAGGAGGCCTAGTACCAGAATGGAGAGGCTGAAACCTTAGGGGATGGCATGTTTTTTTCACATTTTGTGTGCCCCAACTGCAAATGGTTATTCCAGGTGAGATTTAGGTGGGCCTTCCAGTGTTGACAATGTAATTGTCATTTAGCAGAGTTCCTGTTGTGTGTGATTTGCAGATGCTTGTTCAGGCTGATGTGCTGGGCTTGGGACAATGGTCAGGCTGATCAGCTGTCCTGTCTGAGAAAGGGCTGATTTGTTGTGATGTAGGGTTACTCTATACAGGGACAGTAGCCCTTTGTCAAGGATTTCCCAAGCTACCAGCCATCCAGGAATCTAATGAATGACCCAAACTGAAGGGAGGAAAGTTACTACTAAAGGCAATTGTCTTTTCCTCACGTTGGCACACCAGGTGTGCTGGATGGGGTTGCTTGGTGAGGATGGGGCACCCGCTCTGAGCTGCCTATCCAAGTGTTCTTCCTCTGCTGGGGGTCAGTCTACCAGCATCTGTTATCTTGTTGGCAGTGGCTCTCAGGAAAATAAGCCAAAGAATCCAGGAGAGGCCTTTCCCCTTTTGGGGAAAGATGGCGTGTGAGCTTCAGCTACAAGAGAAATTGGTGGATGTGTTTGTACCTCGTGCTCTCCTGAAGATCATGATAATGTGTGTGAATATTGATATGAACTTGGGTATAATCATGCCTTCACTACTTCCTCTTATTTTTGTAAGCATATTTTCAAATGTAGTATTTTACAATACATTTATCAGAAAACACTGCCTGACAGAACATATGTCTAGATACTGAGGCAAAATACCAAAAAAGACGATTTTCAAACAGAACAGAAATCTAGCAGAACGATTTACTTATTACAAAAAGAGTAAAAGTAGGAGCAGTGCTATGATACTTGAATGCAGACTGCAGTCCAACCTTGTAAAATAAGATTTCAAAACAGTATAAATGGTTGGAGAATATGTAATTGAAGTCCTAACGTATAGGTGCATGCAGCCTTCCTCTTCTACATTATTGGATCCTCCTTTTTCCTGGGCTGCTACCCTTTAGTGTATTGACATCAGTATCATGTGCTTAAGACCTCCCTCATTTTCAGAGAGCAGTATAGCCATTAGACTTCTAATTAATACAAACTAGGACAGGTTCCTGATAACTAGTTTGCTTTTCACTTTGTAGGCAGAATGAGGAGAGGTGTAAGGAGAGGTTTGTGATGTTTACTACTAATTCAGATATGCTGCAGTGAGAAAGAATTCTGCATTTGAGAGACAATTATAGTAAAATGACTAAGGTGTTAACTGTTAATCATTCCACCTTCCCAAGAGCTTTTTTGCTGTTCGAGATCCACAGCACACATTTGGCAAGGCAGATGTATTTCTAAATGACTTCTGCAATCTCTGAATTTTGGAAGAAGAGATCACTTTTGCAGTATGAAGCCATCTCCAGAGGGCTGTGTGTGATGACTTTTCTGAATTTGATACTTCTGAAGGAGGAAGAATAGGGAAAAAAATTTCCTGATACCTGATCATAAGAGTAGGGAGTTCTAGGTATTGGAGAGAAGGGGTGTCCGTGGATGCAAGAGGCTGATCCAGTGGGAGGATAAGCTAAAAACCTTGACAAATATGCTGTGTAAACAATCTCTCCCATTTCTGTACTTGGTCTGTGGTGAAGTTGATTGTTTCCCACTTTTTTTGATATTTAGCCATGGCTGGTACAAGGCCGACAATTATATTGGCTTCCATAATTTATCCTGTATCATAAAAGTATTTTTTTCTGTAGGTTTTGTTAAGAACCTTATTAGAAATCATCCATCAAGGAAGTTGGGAAATGTGTCCTTACTTTTAAGAATGCATAAAAACAATTGTGTTGGATATCCAGTTAGAATGCTGGTAGGCAGTTTTGCACAGGGAGACATTAAACACAGAGCTGTCTGTGTGACTGTCCTGGCGAGGTACTGATGTGTACAGCCTTTGGTTTCTGTTCTGCTTCGTAGCCAGCCAGGCACTTGGGCTTCTCATAAACATTTCCTTATTTTGCTCACCAGTCAGCCTGCAGTGTAGGGCCTCAGAATAGGCATCTCATCAGTTTGTAAAAGAATTAGAATTTGTTATTCAGGGAAAATGGGGATTAAAATAAAAAGGATTGATTTTTTTTTAGTGTCATTTGGGACTGACTTATAATAAATAAGATCCTGCTGCATTAGACAGTCTTTACTTTGATTCTTGGTGGCACTGGTTGGATTAGGAATGTCTAGCATGCAACTCAAATCCAGAGATTGTGTGCCAGGTATTAAATAGTGGCATAAAACCAGTAAAAAATAGGAAATCTCTGTTTAATAACTGACTTTCTACTTCTGTAAAAATACAGAAATACATTTTGTTGATTGAGGTCTAGATGTGTTAATGCATTTCAGTTGATTTTGTGAAATAATTATCCTAACACATTAGAAATACAAGCAATCAATTTGTATTAAAATATCACAAGTTGAGTCTCTTTTTAGCGTTACAAATTACCTATCCTTGGAATATTGTTAGCTAGCTCTTGAATTACAAGAAATTCATTCTGTGTTATTCTTGATTGGTTAGCTTTGATTGGGATGTACAACTCTCCAAATGTATGTTATATCCGAATAGTATATATCTACCAGGGCCCATACAGGATACAGTATATCCTGTTACTCCTTTTTCATCTAGGTTTCCATTTTGGATTAACAAGATTTAGTACCTTTTCTCTATTATGCAATTCTGAACTTTTTTCATGTGCACATCCCCAGCTCATGTAATGACTGCCAGCCGAGGGCAGCCACAGCAGAGATGCTGATGTGCCAGTTGTGCGACACATCTGGTGTGCCACGTCTGGTGTGCCATGTCTGGTGTGCCATGTCGGGTGTGCCACGTCTGGTGTGCCATGTCTGGTGTGTCATGTCTGGTGTGCCATGTCTGGTGTGCCACGTCTGGTGTGCCACGTCTGGTGTGCCATGTCTGGTGTGCCACGTCTGGTGTGTCATGTCTGGTGTGCCACGTCTGGTGTGCCACGTCTGGTGTGCCACATCTGGTGTGCCATGTCTGGTGTGCCACGTCTGGTGTGCCACGTCTGGTGTGCCATGTCTGGTGTGCCACATCTGGTGTGCCACGCCTGGTGTGCCACATCTGGTGACTGGCTTGGCCCCTAGGATAAATTTGAGAGATTGCAGGTTCTCTTCAGTTCATTCCTGCTCTATGGCCTCATATGGATGCTTTCTGCTAACCCATGCATGGGAGAGCGATGCACTGTGGCCGTTCCTGCTTTTCCCCGAGATCCAGGGCAAGGCTGCACTGGTCCTGTATCTTCAGGGGTGTGTTCTCGAAGCACTACAGGCATCAGAACCAAGACAGTGAGCTGGGAAATGTAATAACAGACTTTCCAGGGAGTGTGAAGGTTCTTAAGACAACCAGGCATGTCTGTATCAAAGCCAACCCTTATGGAAAAACATTTGTAGCTATTTTTAAGAGCTGAGAGCCAGTCAGTGAATATGACACAGTAAAGGAGCATAGAAATAGGAGGTTGCACACTTCATTCCTACAGAAGAAATGTATGTTTGATGACCACAAAGCTGTTTGTGGGAAGCAGTCACAAACAGGAGCACTTGTGGATGTTTTCTGAATTTTGAAAGAAAAGGAGAAATGTAATTTTGTTGAAGTTTAGCAATTACTTAACATAGTTAATTAATCATATAATTAAGTAAAATGAGACCATATTTCTTGAAATGTGTCAGATAATTATGATACATTTTGGTAATTATGTGTAATAAAATTAATTAAACATATAATTCAAAGAATCAGGAAAATTATTACTTGAAATTATTCATCTCATACGTAGGTCAGAAAAATCAGTTTGTTTTTTTTTTCCTGCTCAATCCGAACCTTGTCATCTGATCTTTTCTGTTTTTGAAATCATTGCAGATTTCCAGTATTAGTTCTTTGCCTTAAAATTAGTTCTTGGTCAGAATTTTTCTTGGGATTCTTTAAACCTTATAATAGTGTTGGTCATCCAGTATAAAAAACCTTGGATCTCTCTTTTTAGCTCATTAGTCAGAAAATAGATGTGACTGTTACATTGTGCTGATTGTTGCACATACAGAGTGTTTGTAAAAGACAAGAAAGGAAAAGAAAATGAGGAAAACAAATATTACCCAAGTGTAAGCCAGTGTGCTTGGAGCTCAAAGGTGTTTTAGGATGGTTTTTTTTGGCATCTGCCTGAAGCATCAAGCACACAAATACTCTCCCTTGGTATGGAGGTCTGAACTGACCTCCCTTTCAAGTTGCAACATTTTTTATAGTTAGTTCTCATTTCCATTACTGCTGGGAGGAAATTTTGCTGCCACTGCAGATGAGATACTCTAAGAAGGGGAAGTGATATAAAAAAACCTCATAAAATCATGCTTGTGATATTAATTTTCTCACCTCAGGCTTAATAATAATTTTATGGTCATTTTTGAGAAGTTTTTTAGCCATAATGTTTTATCTATCTTTATGGTCCCTTACGCTGTATTTAATCAGTGTAATTATAGAAGGATAATTAAATATAATGCTACTTAGTTCTTAAGATTTTAGCACTATTACTATTAATGTAACCAAAAAAAGCCCCTTGTAAATCTTGATGTCTATACAAAGCAAAATATTTGACATGCCATTAAAAGGAAATGGTGGTGCATTTTTGTTGGTATGGCAGCACACATCCTAATGCATTAGTTCATTGGTGGTTAAAGGGAATTTTTAGCAGCATGAAATCAACTGAAGTGAAAGATACTAATTTGTTTTAGGATCGTAGGATGTCTCAGATTTTTAAGAAATAGCATAGGCCTCAATTTAGAAAACTACTTAGGCTTATGATTAAATTAACCTTTAGGGAGTGGAACTCTTGAGTGCTTGTGTTTATGTCACAGGTTTACATGCTCAAATGGACCAACTTGACTGATTTTTGCATGTCTTGTAGTATCTTCTGGAAAGAAAACCATGGATCTGATGCCAGTATGATTGATCCATGTTCATCTTGTTTAAATTAAAGTGAAAGAATTGTATATGGGAGGAGAGGCTGGGGTAAATGGGTATGAGGAGGCATATTTCAGTGCTGCTCAAACCCACTCATGGTGCTACTGTGAACAGGATGCAGGATGAATATGTAAATTTTGCTCTTAACCTATTCCTTTGGCCATTAATTTCACATTCCTGACTTGCCACAGGAAAATCTTCTAGACTGAAAGGTTAGATACTGTGCTTCTATGATAAACACCACAGCTCCTTCATTTGTTTTCAAATAGATGAGAGAGTTATGATATTTTAAAGTGTCCTGTAAGTAACAGGAATATAGTCAGTTTGATATCAGTGTAAAAACATGTCATTATATGCATCCTAATTAGTGGACACTAATTGTGAAGCTTTTCAGAAGAGAGGCAGGACTGAATGTGCTCATCCTTTTTAGTTCAGAGCTGAGGCATCTTGGCAAGGCCAGGCAAAGACAATTCCTTGAATTTGTCATGCAGCACCACTTGTCTCTACTTCTCCACACTGTCTGTCAATTAGACCTTTGCACTCACCACCTTTGGCATTTTTCTGGGGAACTCTGGGACCAGCTTTTTCGTGTACTGGTGCTAGCTCCAGTCATGTCAGACATTACATGTATGCTTTTGGATGATGGATAGTCCTGTGTCTTTCACATGCAGATGTCAGACATGGAAGTTTGGGCCTTAGATTGGCACTGGACTGTCTGCTTTGGGAAAACAATCTTGACTCATGCTGTCTTGTTAGCCCTGAGCTCTATTTACACTTCCAGTAGACAATGTAAGTGATTCAGAATTGATCTGCATGCAAATACAAAATTAAAAAACACAGTAAAACTGTGTTGTATATTTGTAGCCTGGCAGTGATATGACATGATTTCATGCCTTTGAGAAAAATAGAGGAAATATATTCTAGAAAAACATCTAGTTATTTCTAGATAGATCTTCTTCCCTGTGAATGTCAGATACGAGGACTTATCCCTGGAAAGGTATAGTGCCATATTAAGTCTACCTCTAGCAAGTTCCCAGAAGCAGTCTCTCAAGGAAAGGAGCACAGGATTTAGGCCTTGCCTCTGCGGTGGAATTGAGGGACCTGAACTCATTCTGGGGTGGAGACTTACAGACTGACTTGTAAATGAAATGTAAAACTTCTTTCTTGTCTTCTCACTCTTATTGCAGAATTAATTTTAGAAAATAAAACTTTTTCCATCATGTTCTCCTAAAGGAAATATGCCTTCTATGAGGCAAATGCCTCTTTTTCAGAGAGCTTGTTTATTGCCTAAATTTGGCCTCTGCTGTGCTTTCATGTGACAGTGAAGAAATAATACTTTTTGGGGTTTCATAATATTGTTACTAAGCCAAGTATCATGGTAGCACAAATTATGAGTAGTAATAGTATATTGATTTGAAAAATAGTGCAGGACAGTATGCAGGGTGGGAATAGCGGGGGTTTGTGTAACTCATCCTATTAAATGCCTTTTGTTCTGCGTATCCTTGCCAGAAGAGAAGGAACAGCACAGTTTGAAAGTGCTCAGCCATACCCTAAGTGATTTTAAAGGAGATAAGCAGCTGCCACTCACACCTTTTCCTGTGTCCCATTACAACTGCTGCTACTTCTGTCTTGGTGCAGCTTCAGGGGTCAAGTTGGGCACAGGCACATCAGTGTCCTTGGAAAAGGTGGACAAGGTTGGAAAAGGTACAGTGACACTCCAAGGGGACTTTTAAGAACCAAAGCAGGTGCCAAAAAGTGAAGAACTGTCAGCACATAACACTGGAGCCATGCATTACAGTGATTGTTTACTATTCATAGCATTGGGCATATATTGCTTTACTACATTGGAGGCTGCAGTGGGGTGTAAATGTTACATCTACCTTGTAACAATGCTCTGCAAAAAATTAAATTGCATTTGGTATCTTCATTTCTACAGTATTAAGTCAGATTTTATGAGGGGTGTATATTAAGAACCTTGGATTTAGATTCAGAGTTGTTTGGCTAAAATCCCCGGCTGTTTTGTTAAAAAAAACTCCAACAAAACAATTGAACCTCATTTTTCCAAAAGAATGGATGTCCCAGTGGTAACTGCTGTAGGACATGTGCAGTTTAAGTACTGTTGCTTCTCTTCCCATTTTAATGAAATACAAAATGGTAGCTTTTCAGACATTACTCTGCTTGCAATAAAATGTCTGTCCCTTAGGAAGAAAGATGTTTTTGCATTGTTGCTTAGAAAGACAGTGGTGCGGAAAGTTTTGTTGGTGGACTCATGAAGAAGACATTGGATATGTCTGTATGGTATTGGAACTTAAATTAGTGGAAAGCATGTCAGAAACACATTTAGAATACAACAGAAGCTGTTACATTGCCTCTCCTTCTCTTCTCCTTTCAATTAATTTGTCCCTTAAAAAGGATTCTTTGGATTAAAAGCATTTCTTTTACATCACAAGGGAATTTCATAAAACAGCAACAACGAAAACAGGCCAACTGATGAAATAAATTATTTTTAAAAGGCTAGGTAATTCTTGGATGGTTGAGCTACAACCATGCTTAGTTATAATAAGTTACAATAAGGAACCTGCTTTAAATATAAATAAAAGAATTTGTAAGCAAGACGAATTTCTGCCAAGTAGGGAGCTTAGCCCAGCTTTGACTTTCAGCAGAACACCATAGTCCCTTTTCATTTTTACTTGTGTGGCTCATTTTAATAATGTGCTTTGTTTTTTAGTGGCTGGATGGAAGAAACATTAAGGAGACAATTCATTAATTTGGATTTGCATTTTTGAAACTATTGGGTAGCAAAATGCATTAAAAACAAGATCCAGTGAAATGCCTAAAGGGACTACTGTTACAAGTTAGTGGTGGTGTTCTTCTAATGGCACCAGAACCCTTGTGGCTACTACCAGATTTTTTTTCTTCACGTACCTGGCTGTCCCAGATTGAGGTAGCTTCTTACCTTAAATACATTTCAGAATACATAGGTTTGTATTCTATCTCTTATCTGAAAACCAATTATCAGAAAACAAAGAATCACAACTCATGACATTGGATTCAAGATGGGAAAGCTACCTACAACCCTTGTAGAACAGGGAGATTTCTCTGCATAATTCTGTAATCTGTGTGGGTTTAAAAACCTTGTATCTAGAACAGTTTCCCCCGCAGTGTTTAAGACAAATCTCTTTTAAAGGTTCATATACTCTTAGGCTATTGCCATTCTCTTCTTCAGCTTCAGGCTCAGGACTTGGAATCACAGAGTCATTAAGGTTTGGAAAGACCTCTGAGATCACTAAGTCCAGCCATTAGCTTAGCATTGCCATATTCCCTGCTAAGCCATGTCCCCAAGTGCTTATGATCAGTACTAGAGAAGATGCAATGGATATTCCTATGGGTTTTGTCCATCTAGCCTGTGTCTTACACCTTTTAAATCACTAGTATTTATCTCCATCAGTCTTTGTGAAGGGAAAATTAATTCCTCATTTTTTGTCCTAAAATTTCCCCCCTTTTTCTTGCCCATTCTGTAGATTTTTTTCTTGCTGCTTCTCAGAAGCAGTTCATCTGCTTTTGGAGGAACTAAGTTGCAGCCCAGAACATGATGGTACAATGATCCAGACATTCCTTGCAAAGATTAATTTCTTTGAGCACTACTCAGCAGCTTTTGTTTTCCCATCAAGCCAGTTTTTCTTACATGTTCCTGCCTTGCTCTTTGCTCATCCTGCAAGCCATTCTTACAACAGGCCTGTTACCCCGTAACGGCTGTTAAAACATGACTGCTGTTCTCTGGATTCACACCCTTGTGCTTTACCTCCTCACTAAATCTCCCATTCCCCTACCTGTCTGTTTGCCTCTCCAAAATTTGCTCTGCATTTGGCTGAAGTGCTGTCTAACATTCAAAGGATGGTTTCTTGACTGATGTGGCCTTCATAATGGTCTTGGAAGATAAAAGGTTGTGATAGATGGACATAGTAAAAAAGGATATTTTTTTTCAGGAAGCAGGAGCATGTTTTTACTCTGCTGTCTCTACTGGTCCATTTACCACTGAGAGGAGAAAGAAGTGGAGATTAGAAGCTGTTCTGCTAAATTTACCCTAGCTGGTCTCAGGTGATTAGTCACTAATACATTTTTGCATGAACACCTTTGGTTGACAAATTCTGACTCCTAGCACCAGGTGGCTAAGAGCTTTCCTATGGAAATACATGAGCATCAAGTAATATCTGCTGCTATTCTTTGGTAGTTAATGGGAACTGGCATGTTCTCCCATCAACTGTAATTCAAGTAAATGGTACTCTTTGTGACAGAAGAAATTAAACTATGTTGTACAGCACATGGCCCAACACAAATTCATGTTTTTCAGCATCTCAAATTATATAAGCAATGTCTTTACAGTCAAGTTTTTTAAGGCAGATTAATTGTTCTTGTCAATGCTTATTTTTTGAGATCTTTTGCTTTCATTATCTAATTTTTC
Source organism: Anthoscopus minutus (assembly GCA_013399455.1). Taxonomy (NCBI): domain Eukaryota; kingdom Metazoa; phylum Chordata; class Aves; order Passeriformes; family Paridae; genus Anthoscopus; species Anthoscopus minutus. The sequence goes on along the minus strand of VWYI01002994.1, from coordinate 6,657 downwards.
TTACTCACCAGCATTATTTAGGGCAGCTTTTCATAGAGGAGACTGGTGGAAAGAAGTTCTGAATTTCTTATTCGGTGTTTAATTTGGAAAACTTCTGCATACTTGGCAGTTGGAAAGTCCAGTGTCTCAGTAAGGAATTGGAAGACTATTTTTAGATAACCATGTTTTGGAAATCTTGCTTGCAATTTTCTTCCATAATAAAATGTGGTCCATTTAATCTGTTCTGCATAATTTCCAACGATGATACTACTCCTTGTGCATAAATAATTAACTAGAATTCCTGAGGTCATTTGTATCTCTTGCTCTACAGAACAAATGACATTATGACCACTACTGAGGATCAGGGATGAGATGGCCTTAAAGTTTTAATATTGTTGTATTCTGTTAGCTGACCTAAACCAAGATGCCAATAATGGTTTGCTAACCTGCAGAGACAACCTTAGACTTGAAAAAACTGCTAGATGGATTTGTGTAGCTGTCTAAAACCTCTGTCTGGAAGGTACTGTGTTAACTGGCCGCTGCAACAAACAGCTCATTTAACATAACCTTTTGGCAGTTCAGGTCTTTATTTCTTTTGTTCCTCCTCTTCTGCCTGAGAATGGGGCAACCAGTATTTATCTGCTTGACAGGAATGCTGTGGAGGGTAAGGAAAGCCTGTGAAGTGCTTTGAAGTTGCAATGCACAGCAGAGTAATACTTCTATGAATAACATTTTCTGCTCCATTTTTCATGATAGCCAATTAATGTATCAAAAAGAGTAAAACTTTCAGAATCATAGTAGTTGACAGGAATGCACAGAATATTTATCTTTAAGGTGTAATAAAGAAAAGTAACTGATGAGTATGGCAATAATCACTTGGAAGAGATGTGAATGAATGTTCATCTTCCCAAATTAATCAGCAGCTTGCTTAAGATGGGATATTTGACTATTTCAGGTCTACTTGTCATAACTATGATATCAACCAGGTTTCAGTATCTTGAAGTGTTTATTAATTAATTTTCTCCCCCACTTTAACTGGAGAAAAATATATTACTTTTGTGATGTTAGTACTATGCAGAACCACTCCTTTATGTTCTAGCTGCAGGACTTCAACCAAATGCAGTGTGTGGGTGTTTAAATGGATCATGTTTCTTCTTTCACTCTGTCTGCCTGGGTATGTAGAACTGAAATGAATCCAGGTCTGAATACAGAGAACTGTACAAACCTAAGCAAGCTTCAACAGCTCAGCATTAAAAAACCCCCTGTAAATACTATTATCAGCTCTATGTCCTCTAGTTAAGTGTCAAAACAAAAAAATCTTAACTAAGCCCAGTGGGCAGACATAATTGTGGTTTGATTTTCTGTTTTTCTCAGCTGTAACTGGAGAAAGATGAGTATCTCCTTACATGAGTAAATCTCACTAGATTGTTGATCAACCCTTCCTGACATTTTTTTGTTGCAACTTTTCTTCTAATCAAGAGATTGACTACGTGACACAAAAAGGCTAAGCCATACACTGGTTTTATTATCCATCTGGAGTTCCAGAAGAGTTAAGAACATGTTTAGCTTGGAAGATTTCAAAATAAAGTATGTAAAATTTTTAAGTGCTGGAGCATTTTCTTGATTTTGATCAATTACAGGCTTTTTGACAATTGCTTAAAATAGAAGCATAGTATTGAGACCAAATAGACTGTATCATCCTCAGGCTCAAAGGTCAATTTTTGACTTTTTCATTCTCAACATTTTTCAAATAATATTTCATATATAACCTAGAAACAATTTATGTCTGAAGAAGATACTCTCTTTTTTGTTACTGTAGTGAAAATCTGTTATTTGCCTATCTCCGTTGTTTGAATTTGTCATACTTAAAAATTTGTGGAACCTATCTATTCTTGAATAAAGATATAAATAGAACTGAATTTGATCTTTCATGAACTCTAGATTTCATCATTTCAAGTCATCTTTGATGTGTCATTCTCACAATCAGTATGCATAAAGGGGTATGTATGTGTATATCATATTTGTGTGCTTGTGCACTTAATTGGTTTATTCAGCAGCACTTCAGTTTGTACTAGGATTGTTAAGAACTTCAAGCTTGGTATTCTACGGGTTCAGTAATCTTAACATAAATTATTCCTTGTTTTAAATTAGCTCTAGATTTCCATTGGGAAAAGAATAGTATCACCCTTAAAGAAAATTAGCCTGGGTTTGTACGTATCAGAACAGTCAAATCTTTGAGGAATCACTGTGCTCATCATTGCAGAGTGGTGTTGTGTATTGGGGGACAGATTTAAAAGAGTAGTAGATTGACAAATCAAGTAAAATTCAAGTGACTTCTAATAATTTCAGATTCAAGAGTCTTGGTATCCTCAAAGTCTTTGATGATACCTGTTTAATTACATTGGTTCCCATCTTTGTACTGCTTCTGGTCTTTCTTGCTCTGATATTTTCAGCAGTGTTATAATTTTAGTGACTGTCAGCTGAAAATCTCCCCTTGATATATCCTCTTACATTTAGAAATTCTACATAATTGTCAGATTTTGGTTCTCAAACTGGATTGATCTGCCGAGTGAACTCTCTGGTCCTTGCAGTATTTTTCAATATCTAATTTCTTTTTTAAAAAAAACCAACCCTGAAAGCAAATATAAAAGTTTTAGATCTCATGCCAGATCTTCATTAAATAAACTAATTGCAATGTAGTGGAATTTTACCACCCAGGATACATGGCACATTAATTCTATAAAAAGAGTGATATTTGTATGTTGCTGTTAAGTACGTTACTTATTGTCTATGTTTTTAGGAAATAGATGTTGGAAAAGTATTTAAAATGAGAATTATAAGGTAAAAAAAAATTGAAGAAGGAGTTAGCAATGAAGCATAGAGAAGAAAATGAACAAAATTAATAAAAAAGAGGAGGGGGTAAGTAATTATTTCACCCTTTCAAAATGGAGGACATTTTCTTAGGAAGTGGTGCAACAGAAGTGGGGATGAGGACAGGACAGGTTGTGCAAGACATCCCTTGTATTCAAACAGATCCTCAAGTACTCTTGAGTCAGGCACAGGGAACAGTAATGTTCAAGAATAAAAACCGAAAAGTTCTGAAATTTTTTTGAAAATAAGGGTTGTGCCTAAGGGGATTTGTGACCCCATCTGAAACTGGTCATGCATAGGTGTGTAAACCAAATGTTTTCATTCATTTATGAATTGCTCTGATAGGGGAGGAAAGGCAGAGAACAAAGTGGGTGAACAAAGCCAGTTTTGTGCCAATAGAGCGTTGTTTTCTAGGAAGCAGCACTTGCACAGCTTCATTGTTACTGGGTCACTACTTCTGCAAGTCAAAGTAAATCCACATTTTTATACTGTATCATAAATTTTAATTGTGTTTGTTATAGGTGGGAAGCTCACAGTTTTGAATGTAGATAAATTATAGGGGAGAAGGTAAAATAGGGGCAAAATTTTTCATGCTGGGGTACTTTGTGGAACAGTGTTTTATTTCTAGTAATAGTAAGTTTTTTAAAAAAAGTGTTAAAAAAACCCATTCTTTTTCAATGTCATGATGTGTATGATGAAACCTGGAAACCATTGAAGTGCTAAAGAAATCAAAAATTAAAGATGACATTTCATCTTTAAGCTATCACTAATACAAAGTAGTGCATCAGACTAAAATAAAATAAGGTAAATGTGTGAATGAAATTTTGAGTTTTCTGGACTCCATGGTTTTTCTACTCTGTGTCCTGTAATCTGGAGTGTTACTTGATTATATATCAAAATTTCCAATTTATGAACGAGCCTTTGTTGTGAACATATACAAGGTACAAGCTTTTGAC
>VWYI01002993.1:0-61762 GCA_013399455.1 Anthoscopus minutus | reverse complement strand
TTATTCAGACAAAAGAAGGCAAGCAAAACAGAGACATAAGGACATTTCCAGTTTGAAGAGACAGATTTCCTATAAAGGTTGCAACTCATTGCCTTCATTTTTGTGTCCAGCAATAATTTGCTTACTTCTTTGTTTAGTTCTTTTGTCTCATGCCTAGACAGGAGACAAAAAATATGCAAGGGGCATAGACAAGTCCAATGCTTATGTTTTCTACCCTTATGAAAGTATTTTTCCCAAGAAGTTTTGTGATTCTGCCCCTAGCTTAACTAGAAAAATAAGCATGGATGAATAGTAGTGGCAGAGCATCCTAACTTTCCTTAGTAATTTATTCTTCTGTATTACTTACCTGTAATGCCAGTGCTGGTGCTGTGCTAGTCAAAGATGCTACTTGGAATGCTATTCTTGCATATAAAATCCAAGATGTGCACCTTGAATTAATAATGCTTTTTGAATGTAGAGCAAGGGGAAAGAAAAACAGTGTACTTAGCATCCCTTGGCTGTAAGAATTGGAAAGATATTTTCTGTTGTTAACTGATTTCTTACAATTTTGTTCCCAGTGAGTCATATTACGGAAGTTACGTCCCCTGTTAGTCAGTTTGCTAGTGAAAAAACAGCAAACACATAATTCATGTCTGCAAAGAATAGGGTTTTTTCTCTTTTTAGATTAAAAAATATTTTTAAATGAAAATTCAGAAAGAAATATATAGCAATTTTTCTATTGTTAATAGTCACACCTATCTAAAAAAATAAAATTGAGCAACCCAGTTTTCTCTTCCCTGAACGCCATAACTGAAAAGCATGGGATTAAACGAAACTATTTTTTGGTCACAAACTCAGAGATGTTCATCTAGTGGAAACAGATGTGGAGTATTCTATTTAGAATTATAAATAATCTAAAATTTTTACCCAAGAGAAGAGTTTTGTTGTTGTTGTTTGTTTTTCATTTAATGTCTAATCTAGTTGTTGGATGTGTGCAGCTCTTTGGTTGTGTTTTCTCCATACTGTGCCTATATGTAATTATAACTACATACAAGAAATATGAGCAAAGAATTGCAATATCTAATTATTGCTGATTAATTAGGTGAATGATATGGGTATTATATTTAGATGTGTATGGCAGTTTTTGGACAAGTATTTTTAAGTATCTTTTCTTTGACAGTGTTTTTATTTTTCCACTTACAAAATGCACAAAAATTCTTCTTACTTCCTTTAACAAAATCAATATACTGATAAATAAGGATAAGTCAATTCAAGCAGGGAGGGAGATGTACAATGAAGGCAGTAAAAACCCAAAATAAGTAGTGAATTGGTACAATCTTGTTTTCCTGTGTTTGGCTTCTTAAGAAAAACTGAATAATTAAATATTAAGGAGGCTTTGCTTGTTTCAGGAGGCTCTACTGAAGAAACCTAATTGATGCTGTCTGTAACTTTAAAAAGATGCATCTGTACTGGCATTCTTTTTGCTCTTTTTAGCACAGTTGTTATAAATCATTGCTATTTCTTTTTCCTTACTCTTTCACTAGGCTTGAATTATGATCTAACTTTGATAGAAGCTGTGATTTTGTGGGCTGTTGAAGCTATATTTGTTAGTTAGCCAGTGGAAGGCTAGAGAGCAATTTGGTAGACCTGAGTAATGGAAGATTTCTCATATGGTGGCTTCTGCACTATCCATCTAATGTGCATCTTTTCCTCCCTAATTGCTGCTTTCTGGAAATGTTCTTTGAGGCCTTCAAGGCTGTACTTTCTTGCTGAACCAGCCAATGAGTCCTGAAATCAAACTTGAACTAGGTTGTTCCCTTGGGTTCTGTCTGCAGCTGGCACCCTGGTTCTGGACAGTACACTGAACTTAGAGAACTTTTCAAAATGGTTCTGCTTCAAGGCGTTTTTTGAATAAGAATACAGATTGTAAATTTTAGTTCTTTGTTGATTAAGCTTCTTCCCAGTCTAAGACTGCTAAGTTAGAGCTTTTTGAATTCTGCAAGCTTTGCAGCATGGTGCTGGCTGGTTTCTGTAGATTTTCTTCAGGCAGAAAAAAAGGGTTATTTCTGTGGCTTTTACTTAATGAGGATCTCAGTACAGTGCCTATACAAAGCAGAATGTATTTTATTTTGTCAAGTATTGTCAGATACAGCCATTTAGCCGACAGTAACATTTAATCTGTTGCTTCTAGCATTTGTGATTAAGGTTCTGTTCTCTTCAGCATTGTTAAGTGCTAAGAGGTGTTAATAGACAGAGCGAGTCCGGTGAGCCAAAATCTACGGTATATGTTTGGCTTGGCAATATACAATTTAAAAAATTCTGAAGCATCAGCATTGTAGAAGTGTAGGATAAAACATCTAGCACAAATTACTTGCAGTTACTAAACAAAACACTGTTAAATCAGATTTATACCATTAAATTGCTGTATTATCTACAGCAATTATGTAATGTTCTGTGTGAATGAGTAATGTCATACTCCATTAAAATGCAGTTTTCCCTGTGGTATAAGAAGGGTGTAGAAAGGTGGGAATTTCTGACATGGAAAGGCAGTTTTCTACAGGATCCAAGTTTGAAAAGTCAAAACCTGGAATGTTTTGGGAGGAGTCTTCCATGAGCACACAAAGCATGTGTTTGAGTTTTTTATGCTTTCCTGATAGTCTGCTATGGCTTTCTTAAGCAACCAGCATGTTCTGTGGGGCAACACCAGTAGTTAAACCTCTGCAGCTGAATGCTCTGGTGCTAGAGGCATCCCACTAGCACTTAATTCATTGCAGTGTTCAGATGTGGGCCTGCTTAAATCCACTTCTTTGGCAAGTTTTCCTTGTGGTACAATTTTTTCTTAAAAGATACTCTCATAGTAGACATTCCATTTGCTGCCCTAGCAGAGAGCAGCTTATTCTGGGAATTTGCTGTTAAATGATCTGTTCACTAGCGAGTGCCATGGAAGTGTTTCCCTTCCTTGCACTGGCCATCTTCCTTTAACCAGCTGTCTGGTTGCTGCAAAGGAATGAACCTCACGAGATCCTTCTGATGGCTTGAGTGTGCTCACCTTTTTCTGAGCTGCCAGGAGCCAGCTAGAGGTAGACCACTAGACTGCTGTCAGCCACTGAAATGAAAATCTGAAATGTCAGCTGGCTCTAGCTGAGTTCTATTGATGTAGTTCATAGGCAAGGATGGTGCTGTAGTTTATGCATTCTATATTCTTGCATGTATGTGAAGGGAGAGAGTGATGAAAAATATAAACCCCAGCTGTATGATTGAAACTCAGCTGTAAAAATTTAGCTGTGATTTTTATATTCAATACTGACAGAATTAAGAAGTAAAAATTCCATACATGACATTCCATTAACCTGCATATCAACAAGTAGCAGAAAAGATCCAGCAATAATGTCTTTAATAGGTCTGTATATTTAACTAACTTCACATCTCTTGCTACTTCAAAAGTCTCTTTCATACCCTTCTGTACTGTTCCAGATGATAGACCCACTTAAAAAAAGTAGACCCTTAGAAATGATGACCCTCTCTTTTCTTTCCTTTTCAATAAAAATATCTGTTAGGCCCATGAACTTTTGCAGATGCAAAAATGCTGTCTTGAAGAGATTACATTTTTCCATATTCTTGATTAACATTGTGAATTACACTGTTGAGATGTCTCACGTGTATGTGCCAGTTAGCCTGCATGTAACAGTTCACTCCATAACACTTTATTTCTTAAGCTAAGGCTTGTGACTATTTTTAGGCTTCCAAAACAGGTGCATGCACTATGTCATTTGCCTGCTACTGTTAAAATTTTCCTTAATATTTCACATATGAGAAAGCTTCTGTTTATCTTGACTAATGATGCCATAACTTCTACTGTGTATAGGTTTTCGGAAAACAGGACTTCAGCTCTTTTATTTCCAACTCTTGTAATGGTAGCTGGCAATACAAATTTCCTGTCTGTGCCATTGTTCCTTGTAGAGACTACCAGTAAGTGTTTAAGTGCTTTTTAATCTCATGACTGTGCTGCACTTCCATTTCAGCTTCAGATGTCTGCGAATAGAGAGGGAAAAGCCAGTATCAGATTCCATGGAAGAGGAGAGAAGCCTTGAAATGTGACACAGGATTAATTTATAAGATGGAAATCAGTGATACGTGTCTGTGAATTCAGGCGCCTTGTGAGTTTTTAGCAGGGAGGACCAACAGCCTCTTTTCTGGAAACATGATAAAAGTACCAGTGTTTTTTTCCATAGACCAGTAAACTTTTCCAAGTTCACTGCAAACTTTGCTATTATGTTTCAGCTTGCTTTTCTTGTGTGTTTGCTTCTTTGCTGAAATACAAATGTCCAGTGATGAGCAATTTGCTGCACAGCACACTTTTCAGGCCAGACTGAATTGCTGTAGCTGCTTTCTCTGACTGGCTTGACCTAGGCCATGAGTGGATGCTGAGTAAATGTCAAGCCCAAACCTTGCAAATAAACAATAACCTCTCTTTTGGAAAGATAATTTCCTTGGGATTTAAAGTCTTCAGATGACAGCTATTGACTGTTTTCATCATGGCTCTTCTGATCTTGATTTCACGAGTTCTCCTTCTGCTCGCACTGTTGGCAGAGCAAGCTCTCAAATGTGCACAGAAGCATTTCCCATTTCCTTTTTTTCTTCTCTCTTCTGGCCAGGCTCCAACATGAATGTACAAATGGTAGATCCAGTCTCTTTATTTTTCTTTTGTTGTTTTTATTTTTAAAATGGAATACCCTAAACTTCTGTAAACATCATAGAACAAAGTTTAAGAACTTGCATATAAAATCATGTCTGGGCTGAATATCAGTTTTTCTGCTGAGATGCTTAACTCACTGACTTGTGTCTAACCACACAGCAATCTGTAAGTCAATTGGTCCCTGCCCTGATTTCTTCAGATATGGCAAAGCTTGTTGTAGAAGAATGAAAGAACAGAATTTGGTATGAATGCTTCAAAAATCATGCATTTGAACAGCCCAGTTGGTGCACCACTCAAATGGATAACGCTGCGTTGGGAGAGTTCTTCAAAATGCATTGTAGAGTCTGGCAATCCACATGCATTTAAAGAAAAAAGAAAAAGAAAGTATAAAAAGAGCTGCCATGTGACATCCTGTTGTGCACTGGGTCCTTACCACCTCTAAAACATAACCAGAAAACACAGTCTTTAATAGCTGTATTTCAAGACAGATGGGGAATAATTATTGGTTTTTGCATGTTATAAACCTGTGGTTTTGATGCTGAATGCTCTTGATAAAAAAATAAAGTGCTGCACCAGCTTTTAGCAATGACTTCTGTTCAGTGATGTAGAGCTTTTCTCAGCGTCACATCTACCCTTTAGCTGATGCTGGCATTACTTCATACTGGTAACAGTGAATCAGCTAGCTTAAGAAATAAATAAGACTGATCTTTCTATTTTCTTAGTATGGATGCTTTTTAATTCCCACTCCTTCCAGCTATCAAATAAGAAATTTACATTCCTGTGATTTGATTGAAGAAAGGAGAGACAAGTTCTGGGGAGAAGGTGTGTGCAGAAACTGTGAAATGTCAGTAGGTGGGCTTCTCTGTTCTTACATAAAACAGAATAAAGTCTTTTGATTATTGTCTGACTCTTCATCTGTGTAAAGAAGTGTGCTGGTTTAGGCTTAGATAAAGTTAATTTCCTTCTTAGAGGCTGGTGTAGGGCTGTTTAGGATTTGTGTTAAACACAGGGTTGATAATACAAGAGATGTTTCTGTTATTGCTGAGCTGGGCTCTCACAGAACCAGGGCCCTTTCTGCTTTTCACACTGCCATGCTGGGGAGGAAGCTGGGGGTGCAAGGGAGGTTGGGACAGGGCACAGCCAGGACAGGTGATCCAAACTGGCCAAAGGGATATTCCAGACAGTATGGCATCATGCTCAGTGTATAAAGGAATGTTTGTCTTCCCAAGTAACCATTACATGTGATGGGGCCCTGCTCTCCTGGAGACGGCTGAACACCTGCCTGCCCATGGGAAGCAGAGAATTGCTCCTTGTTTTGCTTTGCTTGTGTGTATGGCTTTTGCTTTCCCTATTAAAGCATCTTTATTTTAAGTCATGAGTTTTCTCACATTTATCCTTCCAGTTCTCTCTCTGATCCTGCTGCAGGGAGAGTGAGCAAGGATTTGCATGGGGATTGGCTGCTAGGGTTAAAACATGACAAGGGAAAAAAAAAAGTTCAGCATTTATGTCATACAGTTGCATTTTTTTTACTACTCAAGCAAACAGGAACAATGTTTTCCCTCAGCTAAAACTGGAAACTTATTTTAAAGCCTTCATATATAGTCAACAACAACAGGAAGTTAAAATGCAACAGGGCATGACGGGCAGTTTCAGTACAAGTGGTGGCAAAATCTTACAAAATCTTAATGTCAGTTTTGCAGGCTAATATTGCCATGTTGCTGGTGGGAAAAAGATGGCTGTAGCGACACGTAGCCTGTGTGTAGGGAAATGTTGGCTGAAGAAGCATGTGAGAGGCGGAATGGGGGAGAAGGGGTAGTGTGGTTCCCTGCTTTAGGGAAAAAAAAAGTAAGGTACTCTTCAGGTGTGAAACTGAAAAGAAAATCTGAACGAAAAAGTAAAATCTGGATGAAACTTTAATTGGTCATGCTTTGCAGTTAAACAGGTGAGCTTCAGGCACACCAAGGGACAGATGCAGACTGGAGTAAGATAGTTGCTGAGATATTTTTAGTTCTACTGTACTTGAGTTGATTGTAAGAAGGTACCGCTGTAGAGCAAATAACTTTTACTACCAAATATAAAAACAACTGTGGGACAAAGTTACTGTGAAGAAACAACTTGTGATTAAAAAAAGATGCTTTTTCCTGTGTGGAAACGCTGTCCTTTCAGGATTGAAGTGAATCACATTATGGTGCTAAGCACCAGCTTCTCAAACTAGCCTGTTTAGATCCAGTCAGGGTGGCTGGGGATGAAGCCAGTGGCAAAGCAGCCAAGATGAATAAAATGTCTCACATGGAATTTCAGCAGAGAGCTCCAGTGCTGAGACACTAGTCCTAGCAACTCCAGAGGAAAAGCCACAATATAGTCAGAAACAGGCAATTTTCAGAGCTGACTGAAGTGAGCTACATTAACTAAAGGGTGTATCAACATCCAGCTGCTCCTCGGGGGCACGTGAGAAGACAGCAGAGCTGTCATCTCTGCAAGGGGGCAATCAGCAAAAGCAGGGTTTTGCAGGTTGTACTGTGGGCATTAATACCCGGGTACTGTGCTAATATGAAATGGAGTCAGTTGAGAACTAATTTCTGCTTTCTGATGATCATGCAACAGCAAATTTTTTCAGAACTGCAATTTCTGCATGCTTTCAGGCAACAGAGCAAATGCCTATTGTTCTTCTGGGAAGCAGGTGTAAGCAGCAGAAATCAGGACCTTACCTTTAATTCTTAATTTTGTGCAGGAAATATGCACTTAGTTTAAATCACAGCAAAAGGACAAATGCAGTTAGTTTCTTGAAGACTGTGCAAATGTCTCAATTTCTTTAAGCGCTGCTATATTTCAGGGACATAAAGTGTCAACCTGGCAGGATAAGATTTTAAAATAAATTTTCTAGTATATTCCACAGAAAAAAAAGAACGTAGCCATATCTGTGTATATATTCACTTTATATTTTGTTTATGTGCCTTAACTCAGTATGCTTGTGAAATTCTAGATGAGTCAGGTTTGGTTATCCTTTCTTGCAAATTTTTTTCTTCTGACTAGTCTGGGCATCAGCAATTGAGGCCAAGAAGAGAAATGCACTTGGGCATCTGGTGAAATCTTTGACTGTTAGAGAAGACATCAGACATGACTCGTGAATATTGGGAACTGTAGCACAAAGGTTGATATGATATCGCTTTAAAAGACCGCAAGATACATTATTTAAAAAGGTCAAGAGATTATCTATTTATTTATTTATTTATTTATTTATTTAAGGTATTAAGAATTAGTGTTGTGGATTAGGGTTTTCAGAGAATTAGACTATGGCTTTGTGCTCAGTATGTAGGCTTATTGCAAATGTTGCTCTTATCTTAGTACATTATTATGTGAGTGTTTCTTTCAAAGCAAAATGCCATTAAGTTACTGGTAAAAATTTGAATGGCCTTAGATATTTCATATACTACTTCTCACTCTTAAATCGTGTAGTGAAAGTGAGACCTACTGCAGCAAGCACATGTGCCAGCTGGCACTTGCCTGCAGCAAAAGGGCATGGAAGGCGTGGATTTTCCAGATATTTACAGTCCAGTTTCTACATGGAAAGAATCAACCCCCAGCTAATAGAGCCTTTGGAACATAATGGCTCATGGTAACTCAGCTGCTTGTTGATTCTTAGAAAAGCATCATGGTTTCCTCCCACATACCTCTGTGTGCAGAGGAGCCTGCAAACTAACACTTAAAATTTTCTGTAGTACAAATACCAGTTCTCAAGACTTTGATCAGCTGTGGAGATGACCTAGGTGGCTACAGTGCTCTGCATGATACATTTTAATGCTCCATATAACTTTCAATTTGTTTTGGTAATACTCTATGTCAGAAAGCCTTACACCAACTTGTTTACTCAAGCTGCCCACTTGCTTAGGCTGCATTTCTGGTCAGACCATTATTTCCAGACCTTTCTCCTTCCCAATTTTGTGTGAGGCACGGGCAATAGGATACAGCTAATTCCCTCCTACAGGAGAAATCACAGAGACAGCAGCAGCTGCAAACACCTCCCAGCAAAGCTGCAGACAGAAAACAGCTGTCAGAAAAATGGTGTGTTTTACTTGTTTTACTCTGTACTTGTTTACTCTGCAACAGAAAGTGTAGGGGAAGGAATGAATGCATGCCCACTGAGGGGCCACTCACAGGGCCATCCCCTTGTTACGGTCTGCCTTTACTCTGAAAAAGCAACCCAGTAAGCAGCATGACAAAGTAGACAGTGATCCTTGCCTATCTATATGGATACAGTTTTAATTTTTCATCTGAGATTAATTTTCAGACCTAAAAGGTACATCCAGAAATCACTGAGATCCTAACTAGATGTTGACCTGATGAAGTAAGTGAGAGAGAGTCCAGCACTGGCTTTCTAATGCTATTGAGAGTAAAATTAGCACTGTGCTTGGAAAGGACTGAATTAGGGATGGGAAGGGGAAAAACCCCTACAAAATGCTGTATTTTATTCAGAGTGGGCTACCTATGAAACAAGCAAATAAAACCTAAGGGCAAAGGCATATCTATATTGATGCCTGTGTTGTCATAGTCACATACAATCAGGGAAAACACTGAATTGGAAGTGACCCACAAGGACCACTGAGTCCATCTCCTAGATGGGGGTATGATTTGAAAAGACTTGGCTTCCTGTAATGATTTAGTTACAGGATATTTGGAAATTAGGTTTTTTGTTGTTTACTTTTATTTACTACAATTAGATTCTGCAACATCCTGTCGGGAACTCAATATAGAAACACCCATCTTGAGAGAAAATAATTAATACAATGATCAATAATGTTGGTGGTTTGTTGTTTTGTATTTTTTTTTCTGTTAGGCTTTTGATAGGGCCTGTTAAAAACTTATATATGCAGGATCTACTCCAGCTGGATCCCTGCACACCTAGGGAGTGTGATAGGATTTATCCCAGAATCCTTCAAGAGCTGGCTGATGGAATCACAAAATGTGTCTTTTGAGTGGTCTTGGGAATCCAGAGAGGTCTCAAATGACTCAAAGTTGACAAACATTGTCCTGGTTTTCAAGAAGGGCAAGAAGGAGGACCCAGGAAACGACAGGCCTGTCAGTCTCAATTCAGTGCCTGATAAAGTTATGGAGTTTATTCTGGGGATACTGAAAAACACCTGAAAGACTGAACGCACTCATTGGTCACAGCCAGCACAGCTTCAGGAGAATGAAGTCCTGCTTATCAACCTGATTTCCTTTGGTGACAAGGCAACCCACCCAGCTGACCAAGGGAAGCCAGTAAAGTGTTTGAAGCTGTCTCACAGGATCCTTCTGGACCTAATGTGCAGCCCACAGCTGGATACACACATCATGGGATGGGTGAGCAACTGGGCCATGGGTTGGGCACAAGGGTTACAGTGGCTGGGGTGACATCAGACTGGGAACCTGTCACTGCTGGGGTTCCACAGGGCCCCATCCTTGGCCCTCTGCTCTTCAACAGCTTCATCAATGACCTGGACACAGGGCTGGCAGGGATACTGAGCAAGCCTGCAGGTGATACAAAACTGGGAGGAGCTGCTGACTCCCTCGAGGGCAGGGAGGCCCTGCAGAGAGACCACAACAAATCAGGGGTCTGGGCAATCATCAACCATGCCAAATTCAACAGGAGAAAGTGCTGGATTCTGCATCTGGGATGGGGCAGCCCTGGATGTATGGACAGACTGGGGAATGAGATGTTGGGAAGCAGTGCCATGGAAAGGGACCTGGGGGTCCTGGTCAGTGACAAGTGGAACATGAGCCAGCAGTGCCCTGGCAGCCAGGAGGGACAACCCTGTCCTGGGGGGCATCAGGCACAGCATGGCCAGCTGGGCAAGGGAGGGGATTGTTCTGCTCTGCTCTGAGCTGGGGCAGCCTCAGCTCCAGTGCTGGGGGTTTTGCTATAAAAGGAGCAGCTGAGGGCACTTGGTCTTTTCAGGCCAGAGCAGACTGAGGAGAGACTGCATTGAGTTAAAACTTCCTTGTGAGGAAGAGAGGGGCCAGGCACTGATCTCATCTCTCTAGTGCTCAGTGATAGAACCTGAGGGAAAGGCCTGAAGCTGAGTCTGGAGAGGTTTAGGCTGGATATTAGGAAAAGATTTTTACCCCAATGGTGGCTGGGCACTGGAACAGCTCCCCAGGGCAGTGGTCACAGCACCAGCTGACAGAGTTCAAGAAGCATTTGGGCAATGCTCTCAGGCACACGATTTGATTCTTGAGGATGGTGCTGTCCAGGGCCAGGAGTTGAATTAATGATTTTTGGGGTCCCTTCCAACTCACCTTATTCTGTGATTCTGTCAATAATTATATGGTTCACTTCCAGTGCTTTTTACATGAAGGATTTTAAGGACTCTGAAGGATTTTAAACTAAGGGTAATGTTTGAATCATGTTAATGACCCTATCAAACAATATATTATGGTGACAGTGACTGTTCGATGCCACCTTCAACTTTCTTAATCTGAAGCCTCACACTTTTTCACAATGCTTGGATTAGCAACAAAAGGCTCTATGAACCCTGATGAAGGGCCAGGACTGCCACGTCTTGCCACTTTTTTAGGTTTTTTGATGTTTGTGTTTTATTTTCTGTTCATTTTCTCAGTTGCTACCATGCGTGATGGGTCATGAAGTTGCAGTGAGGGGAAACTTTCAAGTTAATACTGCTGCAGCAGACTGTAGGAACTGTAGCAAACAAAACAAACTACTGCCGTGCTTAATATTTTAAAAAAGGCAAACAGATTGTTTTGAAAGAAGAAAAATTCAGTGGTATTTAAGAATGTGTAATATCCTACTTGCCCTGTAGTTTTAACAGGGCTGGCTATGAAGAGGCTTACAATGTAATTAATTTCTGCAAACTTTGTGCAAGAGTCTTATCCAGACCTGCATATTTTTCCTTACATAATGGAAAAGACAAAAAGTAAGCTGTTGGCCTTTGCAGAAGAGAACCTGTGAAATGGGGTGTAACTCTGTTCTGAATGGCATTCTGTAATAATTACGTCTGTGAGTGTTACTACATTAGAAGTCATTGTGGTGTCTCAGTGCCTTCTTGGACAATTTCCTAACTCTTGCTGTATTTGAAAGAACTTGCTGAGTGTCCCTTAATTCAGGTTTTGACACTGTATGCCTGCAAAAGGGGAGGTCAGAAAATGTGGTAACGTGAAACAGAACTGTACTCTTTGTTCTGAAGACACTTTTAAGGCAGGCTTTTACTTTAGATTCTGAGCCTAAGAACTTTAAAAAAGAATACTCCATTTATTTTTTCTCATTAACACCCCTTCCGTGATGAGTTCCAGGTGCTTTTCTCCTGCTGAGAAAACAGAAATTGAGTCATTCTTCTTCTCAAGTTTTTAAATTAATGTTGAACCACTGTGCAATGAAAACACTATATGTACTTGAAAAAAATAATTTATTTTTACAAGAGGATTTGATACAAAACAATAGAGTACAAGGGAAATAAGTTCACAGATTTTTGTGGATTAAATTCTTACTCTCTGAAAGAAACAATTAAGACACCTTTTAAAAATGTGGAGATTGATTCATCATGAAAGAAGAGATACACTTGACATATCACTGCAAAAGAAGCATCACAAGGGTACGAAAGACACTTGAAGAAAATGGGAGGTCTAACATTTCTGGTAAAATTTAACCTAAACATGACAGAGAGAACATGATGATCTTTGTTTTTATTTCAGTCCCATCCCATCACCAGGATGATGGCAGGTAATTTTCCACAGTTTATTCTTCTTCTAGCTATTCTTATGAGCCCCACCACAGCCCCTGCTGATTTTATACTGAGGTTTTTAAAATATGACATAAAAGTTACAGACAAAATTTTAAGTACACAATACAGTTTCACCCATTTTCAGAATGCCTAAATTAATAAAGTTGTTCAAATCAAGAATCATTGGCATCTGCAAACTAGAATGATTGTATTACGAAAGCACAAGGATAAATCCCAAAATTCTTTTGAAAAGAATTACATAAAGCCAGAGTAACATGTGTGTGTGTGTTTGTGTAGTTTGTTTTGTGTGCATGGGTTCTCAGTTACAGTGAGCCTCTAGAAATACAGAAAGGTAAATATTTCTGTCAGCTGATTGTTTTAGCAGTCACATAATCCTTCCTTTGATGTCCTGGGTCAATGAAATCCTAGTACCATCGGGGTTTAGTAGAAGATCTATTAAAATAGTTGTCTGTGATCTTTCCTGCAACGGAAACAGCATTTAAAGTTATTACTCTGTCACAATGCAGGAATATCTCTGCATTCCTGACTGCCCCAGCTTTCCAAACTGAGTTATTTTTTAGGTTACCAGTAGGGTGTAACTGTAGCTACAGAGTTAAAAATGATCTCTTTAGCTTCCTAGAGCTACCACAACAAGGTCTGGAGAAGACAGGGAGGATCCATGGTGGAAGCACTAACCCTCTTATTAGCAGGTTACTCTGAAAATAATGTTGTAGGCAAGTTACCAGAGCAATACTGTGAGATGTGATACATATCCACATACCTTCTCAACTTTAGCCAACAGTCCTTTTAAACAGTACTGAGGTAGCTTTTCCACCTTAGGTCATTTAGTGTCTAACATTAAGACATCATAATGTGTACTGATTCATTTTTTGAAAGAACAGCAACAACATTTCTCAAAGGCTCTTAGGAAAGGTACATCTTTTTTTTTTGCTCTAGGGCTCGACTCCTGTTCCTGCTGAACTGAGCCAGTGTGTAAAATCAGAACTGATATCAGCTCAGTAGGCACCGGAGGACGGGTCCATCAACAGCCTGGAACAGCAGCAGCCGTAAGTTGTTTCCAACTGGAGCTGCCACCATTTCCTGCAAACGACACACAGTGCTAAGCTAAAACTGCAGAGATATCATGCCAGCATCCATTAAAGAGAAGACTATAAAACAAAACCTTTATTGACAATTTCACGTTAAAGTCACAAACATTATTTCCTCTGACCTTCAGGAAAGCATGGTAACCAAATTACTGTAAGCAATGCCTTACATTTGCAATCAGAATGAGAACTTGGGGAGCACTGTTTAGTCCCAACTAAAACTAAAAGTCTTTGGTGCTTCCAAGGTTGCCTCTGCCTCTTATCCTTCATACACAGAACCTTGGACACATGCATTCATTGCAAATCTGCCCATTCAGCAGCAAGGGATCTCAGCCAGTAAACGCTCTCTGTCCTGCAGAGAGTCTCCTCTCCCTTCTCTTCAGGTGCAGAACTTAGCCACTGTGAACAAAGAGGAAAACAATCACTGTTCACCAATCAGCTAAGCTCTGCACCTCGCCAGAGAGATCTCGGTCTCAGCAGAGATAGTTTTCGGAGGAGGCTCTTCTGCGATGCTCTGCTGCTTCCCTCTGTTTTTGGTGGGTATGGGGGTTTGTTTGGATTTTTTGGTTGTTATTTTTGGTTGTTGGTGGTTTTTTAATTTGTTTTGGTATTTATGGCTTTTTGTGGGGGTGTGTGTTTTTTGCTTGTTTAATAGATGGAGAGGATTCCACGCTGTGCACACATCAGACCGTTAATGGTGAGTTTCATGCTAGCAGCTGAGGTCATGGCTGTGTGGTAATCCCTGGCAATGTGATTTTAATCTTAAATCACAAATCATCATGCCAGGAACCCAAACAGCCATAACATTAAAAGAAAGCTGTGCAGTCACACAGAATATTGTACTCAGTGTCTTTAGATTTTATGTTACAGCTCACCATGCACTTACACTCTGTCTCTAAAGTCAAAGGGAAAATTCTAGACTATTGCTAACATCTTCATACCATGTAATTTTCCTGTGTCAGATACTTACCATCAGAAATTTGTAGAAATTTTTATTTGATTGTTTCTGGCCTTCAGACACTCAAAGACACCTACCAGATTAAGAACTGTTGAACATAACTCAAATTCCTGTGAGTCTTTGATAACTGGGAGTACATAAAAGAGTTTCTTTAGCCCTAAATATTTTAAAAGGTGCCTCTCCTACCCCACAACTGATATCCTGCCACTCTGCACTGAAGCTCTGATCTACCTTTCCCAAAACAGTTTCCTTGGCAGGCACAGTTCTTGTCTACACAGAAGAACAACATGGTTTTTCATAATCAAACGTGCTTGCACAGTATCTATCATTGGTTGTATTTCCTATAAATATAGCAAAAACCACTACAAAATCAAGTGGAACTCACAGTCAAATATTGCTAGAACAGGAGAAAATTAGGATTTTTGCTTGATATCAATTAGGTGACAATGTTTCTGCTAAATTATAAGCTTGAATTTTGATAACACAAATCAGCTGTGAAGTTTTGTGAGCAAACAAGGCAATCAGTCTATCAGATGAGTTATATGATTAACCAAAAATCTGAGGTATGCTGTACTGGAAGAAACTTTCATACAAATTACAAATCTTAATGATTTATATGTTAAACATGCATATATAGACACTGTAAGGCTACCTCTAACTGTTCAGAGAGAGAATTGGAAAGTGTCTTTGCAAATTTATAGCCTATGGCAATCTTTATTCCATAAATATTTTTGCAATTCGGCTTCTTCTCTAGTGATTCCTCTCATTTCATAAACAAGCTAGCTTCTTTGTATTACTTTTGCTTTGTACTACTTTTCTTACCTCATAATAAATCTTCAAAACTTCAATACCCTTAACACAAAAACATTTGAATTATCAGCTTGTTCTCACATGATTCATATTTGTTTCCAAGCCCACAGTTTCATATTTCCACTGTGAGATCAGGCTTTTTTCAAAGACTGTGCTGCCTATCAAGTAAACATGTAGCCCTGTTAAACAGAAATGCTCCTTGCACAATTGGAATTTTTGTCAGCAGAGTTAAGAATACAGAATGTGAAACAACTGTAGGCAGAGCCTGGCCTTCTTTGGCCATTCAGACTTACAGTTCCCTCTTGTACAGTCCATTACAACAAAGCCATTCTCCATGTTCTCCAGCTATGCCTACATGTATGTAACTCATTGCTCCCGCAGCTGGGCTTAAGAAAAAGGAAAAAAAACAAGCCAACAAGATATGTAACAAGAGTTATTTCTCAGCCTAAGTAGTCACAAGCTGTATGCTATGCCAGAGTTTACCACGTTCAGGGAGCTCTGCATATTCTTTCTATATGAAGCAAAATCAGGGTGTTGGGATTAAAATGAAAAGTCACCTTTTCAGAATAACATCTCTGCCACCACTTTTGCTGAGGATGCATCCATGTGTTCTTGTGCTGCAGCAAAGCATTTCCGTGCAAGTTCTTGTTGTTTTGCATCTTCATTCACCATTAATTCACCATAGAGATACACGCCCATAGCCTGAAAGAGGAACGTAACGCACAGGCATCCTACCACCAGTAATAACTAGTCAGCTAGTTTTTTGCCATTGACCTCCTAGTACTCATTTAAACTAAAAATGAAACAAAATGGACAATCCCAAACACAGAAAATACCATTTACTTTCTAATGCCTGTTCTCCCCAACCCCTAAGAATTAGTTTTCTCAGTGTCTTTAGCCTAAGGACAGTTGTCCATATGCTGTGTTGACCATGTAAAAACAGATTATTAATGTAAGTGTTCCATGTTATGGCATGACAAGAAAATCATGCCTCACTCCACCTTCCTTGCCACTTTTCAAGTTCAATACTGTTTTCTGTTACCCACTACCTGCATTTCTTTACAAATGTCCCTTAACAAAAAAGCTTCTCCTTCCTTCAACAGGACACACATTTTCTTTCCAATTGCCATGTTTACTCACATACCCATGAACAAAGACTGAAGCACTCCACTCTAAAATTCCCATTTGGCAATTTTGTAACAGGACATCAACTGAATATGGTCCGTCTTTTTTGACTTCCTTTATAGCAGAGATACAGCTTAACATGCATAAATTCTGGTTGGGTACAAAGGCAGGCTTTTCCTAACTATTTAGTCTGGACATAGCAGCTATTAAAAAAAAACGTAATGGAGCTCCTGTAGGGAGATCTGGGCCCCTTTGACCACTGCCAACAAAGCTCTTGCCAACTTAACAGGAAACATATTGGAGATTGTCTTTTTTTTTTATTGATGATACAATTTTTTAGCTAATTACAGGAATTCAGTAGATGTTAAACTGCATTTGCCAAAACAGGGTTACACGTGTGACAAAATAGTAGCAGCTTAGCACGCTGACTTTACAGTTATTGTCTGGACACTTGAAGGAGTGGAAAAATTTGGATAGCATTGAGAATATACAGTTGTTAATGCTATTCCTTGCCATTTCTAGCATTGGCTGGTAAGCCTTAAAAAACCCTTCAGCCAGAAGAGAAATTTAAAGTTTAACAATGATGGAAGTAAAAGGAGAAAGTCTCAGAGTGGCAGAAACTCCTTGACAATTCCCTAAGCATGCTCTGACACCAAGATGATCAAAACCTCAGATTTCCAAGGTTTATAGCTGCACCAAGGTCTGACAGCCACACAAATGCCTTGGAGCTGGGGCCTAGGTGCCCTGATTGAGAATTTTTTAAATGGTGAAATTTTCTTACTATAGGAACTACCTTCTCTACCCAGCATTAATAATTCTCCCTTAGGCCTAAACATTAACATGTAGCAAACAACACTGGTGCTTTGTAAAACTTCAAAGGATTTAAATACTCCATTTGCATTTTCTCCCAGACTTTTAAAAATGCAATCTTACATGATCAGTGCAGACATGCCACTGCTCCGATTTAAATAGTAATCACACCAGAAGCAGGTTGTGCCATTAACTGTATGCACAGCTGAAGTAAATGAAATGAAGATGACATTAAAAGCTTGCAAAAACTGTTTCCCTACACTGCAGAAAATGTCTTTATTTGGCATAATAGCTATTCCAAACATAATGCAATTCTGCATGGTTTTATCAACTCAAGGACTCCTCAAACCCCGAACCCCCAGGTTTTACTCCATCCATTCACAGAAAACAAATATATATAACTACTTATGAAAAAATGTTCATTTATGTCTTTTTTATTTGTTTGCTTGTTTGTTTTAATACAGAGCTTGCCAAGAGCTCTGGGGCCTTTTTATTGTCTGATATATAAATAGGAAGTATATTTCTGAGCTAGAAGAATGCATGACAAACTGCAGTAATTCAACTGTGCTCCTCATTGCCTGTAAATAGCTTTGTTGGTTGTCAGCATAAAAGGTAAAAACATTAATATTTTGCCTAGATTTTGACATATCTTCACAGTTTTATATTTTTTAACATACATTTAAATATTTAAGATTCATCCTAGGCAGAGAAAGTCTCAATTTTACAGGGTTTATAGTGAATAAATAGAAATAAAAGTGAAAGACAAAAGAACAAGGCAGAGGAACAGTTAGAATTCTAAGTTCACAATGGCTGAAATAAAGGCCATTATAAGGGAATCATGTATGTCCAGACTTTTAAGGCCTTCACAATCCTCTCTTAGCATGTCCCTACCCATGGAAAGGCTAGCATTCTCTGTTGTGCTGTATCGCTTATGGCTGTCATCTTCAAAACTGAGATTTCAACAGCACTGTTTGTTTTGCATTTATTGTTTTGCACCTACCTCATATCTACATTGACATTCACAGGAACACTTGCCTTCCTCATCCTGCGAAAGGAACCTGCTGAGAAGTATCTTCCTAGCACTACTTCTACCTCAGGTTTGCATAAAATGCAAGGAGAGGAGGAATTCTATCCTATAAGCATGCTAAGGTGAAGTTGAATATCCCTACCCTAGGCAGCTTCCTTAAACTACAATGTTTAGGGGACCACAGAAGGAAAGAACCAAATACACAGCAAAGTTTTTGACAAACTGCAGCAAGCATAGAAGACATACTAAAATATTTTTTTTTTAGTTTCAGTGTAAGGGTGTTAAAAAGTTGATTGTTTTCAATGCTAGTTAAAGGTAACTTACCTGATCCTCTCTGAGGAATCTCTCAATATCTCCATACCCAGGCTCATATTTGTGTTTAATGACAAGTTCACACCACCGGTGACGAACCTTTAGGAAAAAAAATAAAACTAGGTAAAAAACAAACAAACAAACAAACAAACAAACAAACAAACAAACCCCTGTATTTTATCTGAGTGTTGCTAATATATCTGTACAGTCTGGCTTTTTCATCTTTCTTGGGTTTGTGTTTTTTTGCCAGGTTGCCTGGCAAGTCAGCTTGACTGTGGAGCCAGACTCCTGTGTACCTCACCTGTACTTTGGAAACCCAGGACACCCAAAAACAAACTCCTGATTCCGTCCTAGAAATTATCCCAGATCCAGGCACACATCTGCAGCATCTTTACTGCCTCTGTTCCCAGTCTTGACTTTCTTTCTTTTAAGTTAGTCTAGAGGTTATTTCTTTCATATTATCAAAATAGGGGATGAGGGGTGGCCAGAAACAGAGATTAGCACTGCAAAGGTCTGGAGAAGCCACAAAATATAACTGATAATATCCTATGTAATAGGAAAATATAACTGATAATATCCCTATGTAAGTGTATCATACAAGTGATAAAAAGCCTTAAATGTAATTCTGTACCATGCAAAATCCATGCAAAAAGGATAAAAGTTAAATATCAACCCATGAAGCAGGGAGTTTTCATTCAATGAATCAGTTCTGCTACTAATAGATTTTAAGTACATTGTTAAACATTTAAAATTCATCTGCACTTAAAAAGCTGTCATGCTGTTCCACCAATACACATTGATAAAAAGCTATTAACATATTGTAATAAAGTATTCAAGCAAATTGCAACTGAAAAAATGTTTTTACTTAAGTAGTATGAATGTGAATTTCATGTGTGCTGTCTTTACATTTTTAATTTGTTCTTAGCCTCTCTTGTGGCATAAGTGTCATTTTACTCTCCAGCAAGGCTTGCCTGATTGCAGGCAGCGATCTGCCTAACATTTTATATTCCTTTAGCAACTCAGCACTGATAGTAAAGGAAAACAGTTATGTGGAATAACTCCCAATTAACTCCCAACAAAGGCTGTTTCAGCCTTTTCTCTTACCATCTTTCAAAAGACAGGGCATCTAATGAAAATCACCTTTCATAGTAAGAGCGAAATGTTAGCATTTTTAATAGTTTTCAAAACTGAGTCCAAATTGTGCTTATATCAAGTAGCTGAATATGAACCTTTTTCACAGATGTAGTGATAACATTGAGAACTGAAGACAGAAGGGGTAGATGGGGAAAAAGGTACTGTGGCTTTTGGAAGTAAGGTTTTGAAAATGATTTCGTTTTCATCCCTGTCAACTTTATAGCTCTGGAAAAAAATTCACACAATTACATTATAATAGATGTTAATCCTATTAGCATAGTAACAAGTGATAAATGCCGAGGTCCTGCGTACTTGATACCTCCTTTCAGCTGATCCCTTATTTAATATAGTTTGAACATACATTATGAAAATAAAAAGCTGCAAGGTTTTGGGACCAGGTGGATTTTGCACTCACTGCATTTAAGATACTGAATAGCTACAGTGCTGTGCATGATAGGGACTAATTGCTGTTTCTTACAGCTTTTTGCTGAAAAAACAGCAGCTGTTAGGATTCTTGCTAGTGGAACCAGAACTAAATTTACAAAAGAAATAGCTTTCCAAGATTCAACTCACTTTGCTGTAGATGCCCATATTCATAATGTAAACCTTCAAAACCCTACCCAGCTGCTGCTTCTCCCAGGAGACACTAAATGTTTCTCCAGAAAAACTTCCCAGGCAATACAGCTTTGTTACAGGGTATTTCTCATAGCACCAAGCAGCTCCTGGGTAAAATTTCCCAGACTGAAAACTCAACCATACACCTCTCCTATCTGTAAGATGAGTCAACCAAACAATATAAACACATTTAAAAGACTGTAGATACATTTTATTCTTCCATATATAAACTTCCATATAGAAAAACAAGCAAACAATCCAAACAGAATTCCTAATGTATTCTGATAGCAATGAGGAGAAACATGAGGAGGAGAAAGGGTCTGTGGTCCCCTCCTGCGATCACTCCTCTTCTACATCTCATGATCCAGCAGTTACAGCACTTACCCAGGAGGTAAGCAATCAAGTGCAGCTTCTGTGAATGCTCATGACCTCAGACTGTGCCTTTAGTGAGAATATTTAAACAACAGATTATAAAGCATTCTGGGATGGGGCTCTATTCATACCTCCTGGTGGAGCTGTTATTTCCCCTGCAGTTATTAAAGTAATCATTGATCTAAAGGTGGAGTCACAAGATTTAAGGGCCACATTTCTGAGTACTTTTGATAACAAGTAGGGACCTGGCTTAAAGAGCACAGAGGCCAGCTTGCCCCAGACCACCTTTCTTGTAGCTGCACAGAGAGCAGAACAAAAGTTCTGTCTGTGAATGTGTTCATGTGATCTTACTTCCTAACGTATTAAAGTCATGTATGACTGACACTGCATCATGGCCTGATCATCTGAATTCCAATGGCTTTGGAAAACACAGAACTAAGCTGTTCCTGTTCCCTTAACTGTACTTTCCTCCATATGGTTTCTGTCCCTGGCAACCGACATCTATTCAAATAGTTAAAAAGAAAAATATTTATTTGTTGAGTGAGATCTGAGACAGCACACACTTTTCTTTCTCTCTTTTGCCTTTCTCTTTTTCTTTCCCAGAGTGAGTACAAATCCTAGCACATTCCCAGACCTGAAATGCTGGCACTTTGCCAGCTCTGCCAGGAACAGCATGCCTCTTATCCTCAGATTACACATTTGCCTCCTGTCTGCCCCAAATGTCCCTGTGGCAGAGCGAACTGCCGGAGAACCAATGGCTGCAGAAGGGCCTGTGAAACCATCAGCTCAGTCAGCCCTGCTGGCTCCCTGTGCCTTGTACAAGACCCAAGAACACAGAGCACAGAAACCAAGGCTGGCTCTGAGTGCAAGAGGGGCCGGGGTGCCTTGCACAATGTGGACTGAAATATATTGGTTATATTGTGCCCCTTGCACCATATGGTGCGTAGACAGCCGTGTTGCCCAAACTGCAGCTATAACAGTTTCTCAAACACATGCACTATAAAAAGTAATTTTCCTATGATACTCCACATCCCTAAGGCTGATTCCACAAACATAAGAATTTTAGTCACATAAGAGTAGGGTGCAAAAAAATAAATCAGTTCCAGGTGTCTCATCCAATGCTTAGAGTGGCAAGAGCAAAATGGGCCCCATGGCTTCACAGCCTAATGAATGAGTCATGTGAACAGGCACTTCCAACAAAACCGTCTCAAAGGAAACTCTAAAAACCAAGTAGCCTGTGGTATGACTGGGCTAACCACACCACATCCTGGGTATGCGCTTCTTGGCTTTTCCTCCCAGGAGCAAATACTCAGTGGCAAAAATAAAAATTCATTAGTCCTCTTACAGTTTTCTCTCTGCATGTTTCTCTGTGCTCTTCTACAGTTCAGAGAATTCACAGCATATGTCGTTTTGGCTGGTTACACCATAAACAATGTAAACTAAACCTGAAAAGTATTTTACAGCAATCCATCCTGTTATTGCTGGCAGAAAGCACACAGGACTTTGCTGGATCTGAAGCAACACCTTTAACTACTCACCCACACACACACTCTCTTAATGGTTTGGCAAGTTGCGAAGACCCACATGCTGAAGTTGGAACTGCAATTTATTTTCTCAGCCTGCAATACCAGGGAGAGAGCTGTCCTCCCAAGTCCAGGACTGATGGCTGGCATGTCCAAGGATGGGGAAAGGTGTGGCAGAGGAGTGATGAAGGCCTGCTGACACTGCAGGTAACTTGTGGATGGATCCTCATTGCCTGGAATTTTTTTTTCCTCCCACCCTGCTTTTGGAGATGGTGAGAGTCTCTTCAGAGCCAGGTTTTCAAGATAAATGAAGTTTGTTACTATGTGTTTTGCAACACAGTGCTCATAATAGTAGTGCATTTGTGAGACACAGTCCAGGAACATGAAGACAGAGAGACTCAATGTCTCAGGTACAAAATTTATTTTTTGTAAGTATCAGCAACACTGAGATCTAACTATTGGCATGTACCTACATGGAATATCATGAAGGGATGCTACTGTCAGATAGCAGAGTGCCAAATATAGGAGCAGCAGCTTATACAAATAATTCCAGGAGTCTCATAATACCTTTTAATTTTATTTTTTAAGAAAAATACACAGTATTGCACAATATTAACTGTAACTCAAAAATTACCTGCACTTTGACAATGCTCAATGGAAGATACCAAGACCAAAAATTTGCTTGGTCTGTTTTCAGACAATACAAGACAATACATGAGATTATTTGAGAGGGAAAAGAATTTACATAAAATATTCTAGTAATCCAGGTCTAAGGAAGTCCCTTTGTTTTAGCAACCTGGGCCAAGACCTTCTGGGAAATGCTGCTAGAAGCTGACAGACTAAAGCCATGTACCAAATACATGGCTTGACTTTCAAAAGAAAAGCTCCCAGTGACATACATACCTGAGAAAGAAAATCTTTTTTAAGATATTTTGAACATGTCTTAAATTAAAGAGATACTAACTGTTTCTTTTGCCTAATCCATGTTATTCTCCCCTGCCCCACACAATCACAGGATCACAGAATCCCAGAATGGAATGTGTTGAAAGGGATTTTAAAGATGATGCAGTTTTAATCCTCCTGCCATGGCAGGGATACCTTCCACTAGATGAAGCAGCTCAAAGCCCCATGCAGCCTTGGTCTTGGATTGGGTTCCAGGGATGGGGCATCCACAATTTCTCTGGGCAACCTGTTCCACCTTCTATCCACTTTCAGAGTAAAGATTTTCTCCTAATATCTAGTCTAAGACTACTCTCATTCAAACCATTCTCCCTTGTCCTGTAACCCTACACTCTTACAAACAGCCCCTCTCCATCTTTCTTACAGGCTCCCTTCAGGTACAGGATGGCTGCAGTTAGGTCACTCCTTTTCTTCACCAGGCTGAACAAACCCAATTCTTCGGCCTTTCCTCATAGGAATCACAGAATCTCACAGAATCACAGCTGAGTTGGAATGAACTCTTAAAATAATTGATTCCTATTCTCAGATCTGCATATAAGCAAAAAATAAGTATTTTACTTCTGAGGTCTGCCCGTAAGATTTAGAAAACAAGTAATTTAAACCATGCCTTTATTAAAGGGAGAAAAAAGTTATACTTTTCTAAGCTTTTGGTCTGCAGAATGGGAGTTTAGCTTCAGGGAAGATGAGTTCATTTTGCTAATAGCTGGTTCTAATTTAAAAGGCGCCACAAGACAACAAATCTAAATCACTGAACAAAAGCAACATACTTAAAGATCTTAGAAAACAAGATAATTTGAAATAGAATATGAGCTATTGTCCAAAAAAATAGAACCTTTATTAAAGGTATGGGGCATCTGTGATCTTAACAAAATACAGGTTCAGACTCTATTGAAAAAATTATTTAAACAACTTGACTCTTAAATGTTAATTAAAGAGTCTCAGAAGTCAGACTTCACAGAAGAAAAACCAGAGAAATTTTTTCAAATAATCAAGGTCTGCTACAATAGATTCATTTTAATTAACAATAAGGAAGCATTCCAGGACACCGGAATGCTGCTCTGTTCCATCTGAAAGCATTTATCACCAGTCTCCTTCTATCTTCAGATAAATTGGATTCAAATATTAGATCTTTTTCCTACCTAATTAAGGCAAAAATATTGCCGGACAATATTTGAACTAAAAAACAGGTTTTATAGTTGTTTAGCATGGAAGCACTACAGTCTAAGAACTGGCAATTTTACAGAGCATTTATTGACTTTCTCCCCCTCTATCTTAGCCAAAATAGTTATCCTTTAATGCACCAATAGCTTTTGATTCTATATAGTCTGAATTTCAAGTAAGTGCTTCTATCTTTTATGCCACAATAAACACATACTTTAGAAGGTGAATTTGATTTCATTGAAACTTGCCCAAGTGAGGGATGCTGAAGTAGCTCACCAGGAGCAATGAAGCAGCTTTTTGAGTTACAACTGTGATGACAGACAATTAGTTTGGCAATCTGAAAGAGTGTACTCAATAGCAAAAAAAGTACTTGATGCAAAAAAAACGGGTTCGTTCTTTTTACAAGGATTATTGTGATTATTGTGTTCGTCAGGAGACTGAGTAAAAAAGCTGTCTATCAGCTTAAATTAGTTTTATTTTAGACCAAAAACCAGACTTCATAGCCTAAGTTTTCTTCCAGGTCTTGTAGAGTTTGCTTTGACATTACTGCAGAGCCCACAGAAACCAGAGGCTGGCTGGATACAGCGCCACAGCAGCAGCAATCTTTAAGGCAATCCTTCTTCCTGAGACCCTCACGGCATCAAGGTTCAGATAATGCTCTTTCTCATAGTACAGTACTCTATTGTAACTTCCCAGAGCTATGGACAAAATGATAACATTTCAAATTTCAAAAAGGGCTTTTGGTAGCCTTACTCGAGCTGAGTACTGGAATGAACTGCTGTTCAACAGCTGGATCTGAGGCTGATTGAGCCCACGGAGCTCCACCATACCCTGCATTTGACATCACTGATTGTATAAGCAGCTCCAGGTTGTACAGGCAGATTGTACAGGCCATTCCTACCAGCTTGGACAACCTCCTTTACAGCGGTGCAGTTCAGCATGACTACCTCAGCCCACTGACACCCCTGCAAAAACAAAAAGCATGGTCATTCAGGAAACCCTAAGGCAGTAATGGGCTGGCAGATCAAAACTTTGTCAGGAGCTAATTGTCATTGTGAGGAGGACTGTGTAGAGGTCTAAAATAATTTAACACCTGGAATATGAACTAGTCATTAAAAAGTTAGTCACTTAAAATAATTTTAGCAGAATATCAGACATTCGATTTTGGTAATATTGGTACCAATATTCTACTTTCTTAATTTGTTTTACTCCTTCTGAGTTGCATTTGTGCAGAGATCAAGCAATTGCACACTGTGAAGGGCGCTTGTAGCAGAGGAGAAGGACATGCAAGCCCCATACCTCCTTCCTTTACTCAATAGCGTTGATGAAGTTAGAGCTCATGCACTAACTGATTGCCTATATTAAGCAGCAGAAGAGAAAGGTGTGGCACAAGCACAATTTGAAAGGCACATTCTGTTGTTTGGTCAATGGCAGACTGTGGGATAGCTGGCAGCATTTGAACCTGTACCTGTGCTAGTGTGCCCATGGGCCAGGGAGCATCCACAGCTGTGCAAGCCTCAAGCAGCAACAGGTGCCTGCTTGAACCTTTTCACGTTTATGAATGTGATTTAGGGGCATGTATTTCTTCCTGCCCTTTTTCCTCCCCTCCAACTACATGCTCATGTTTTATCCTTCACACAGATCTACATAACAGTTTTAAAAAATTCACATAGTACCATAGCCTTGCTCAAGAGCAACCTCATCAGCTTCTACCAGGCTGTAAACATAACTCCACTTCCATCTGCAAATAAAACATGTATCTCTCCCACAGCCAGCACAGAGGTTTTTTTGTACATGACCAAACAGAAGCCAGGAATCACAAAACATGCTTCTTCAGAAAGCCTAGGCAGAGCAGCAGGCAACCTTGCTGCTCTCTGTGATCAGAGAGGCATAGCAACCAAAGGATAGCACTTCAGGACAGGATTCACACTTGGCAACGCAGCAAATGCTGAGGACTTGTTTGGAGAAGACAAATGCCTTTTCCCCCCACTTCAGGCTTACAGCAGAGAGTTGCCAATTACAAACCAGACACACTTCTCCCTATGTGGGCCCCATCTGTGATCAATGACAGCTGTGTTGGTAGAAAAAATTTTTTCCAAAAGAAGTCAGAAAAGGCAAGAGACTAAGAAGCCATGTCTAATCCTTTTTCAAAGGTGGCACTGGCTGTGTCTCTCTTTTGATGTCAAAGCTGTCACTGTGAATAAGAGGCTTGGTTAGGATGCCTAATTCTGTAATCACAACGCTCTTCAGCCTGCTTCTCCTTACACTGTCTAACAGGAGATGGGTACAGAACAGGATGGTCTCAAGCTTTACAGCAGACCAACAAAATGATAGTAAGGAAATGACTCAGAGAACAGTTAGATAGGAAAAAGGCCACCAGCACCAAAGCACTGTGACAGCTTCGACAGTGGGAGACCACACTTCCATGGTGCCTGAAGGCTTTCCTCTCCACATGCACATTTGCACTGTCACTGTCCCCATGCAGCGGACAGCAGCTCCTATATCACAGAGCATGCAAGGTAAGGAAATGTTTAACACAGCCTGTGAACACACTTAATTTAAAAAAAAAGGCTTTAAAAAGTAAGCCTTAATTTAGAACATAGATACACTACTAATACTGGAAACAAATGCTTTCCCCTTTGCCTGCATTTTCAGTATCGCCTGTGCAGCATGCTGGAGCACCAGTGCCATTCACAGCTTGCAGCAAGATGAAGATGGCATAAAAGACATCACCATCTGCCTTTTCAACAATTTCACTGGAGATGTGTGATGAGCTTTGTTTTGGTGGTGCCAGCTCCCAGGAACAAGGCTGCCTTCTGGCTGGTGACAGAAGCAATGCTTGTGCCACCTTGCCTGCTTTCCATTCTCACTCCTTCCTCCCCCGGCAGGGTGCTCTGGTGAGGATGGCTTCACAAGTGAAGACGGTCTGAGGGTAAATATGGAGAGGGTGCTGGGGGGCCAAGAGATCCCGCACCTCAGAGGGAGGGGAAGGAAGACCAGGCCCCAACCAACATCAGGGAGATACTGCAGGGACAAGCCTCATGCCTTCAGGAAGGTAAGTTTGGCATTGGCACATGCACACATCCAAACACACATTTTCGCCAAAATGCACCAACACAACTACCTGCCATCTTGTATACAGCCCAGTCCATATTCCCTCTGACATCCTACCGAAACACCTACCTACAATAATGGCTGGATTGTGATAGAACATAGAATGGGTCGGGCTGGAAGAGCCCTCAAAGATCACCTAGTTTCAGCACTCCCCCCAGTGGCAGGGAGACCTTTCACCAAGTTGGTCAGAGCTTCATTTAACCTGGCCTTGAACAAAGCCAGGGATGGGGCATCCACAGCTTCTACAGCTTCTCTGGGCAACCCATGCCAGCATCTCACCACTGTCACAGGAAAGAATTTCTTCCAAACAGCTAATCTAAACATACCCTCCTTCAATTTTGAAGCTGTCACCCCTTGTCCTATCCCAACAGTATCTCTGGAATCAGCAAAAATTTATTTTATATCACCACAGCAAGCAAGGCAAGCACTTCTCATTACCACTGTCTCTTCTGGCTGTCTCCAGATAGAGTCTGATTATAATTTTTACCCATATAGTGTCTGCATATGTGTTTCAACACAGATTATTTATATACACACATAAAAGCATGCTGGGCTTATAAATCCAAGTGTTATAGTGGAAAACAGCACATAAACATATACATCTGATAGAGAAATTCAACTCTGAAGAGTCTGCGATCAAGCACACCAACTGTCTGTTACCAATTATTATTAAGTTATATCTCCTGATCAGCAAAAGGCTGCTCTAAGTATCAAGGCAACAGTAAGCTATCCCCTTTGCCTCTGCCTCTCTCTCCATCCCTCTGCTTATATCTCATCCATCTTGTAACTAGAGGCAAAACACCCTTTTATCTTTGGTCTCCCACAGTGCCTGTGGTCAAAACGTTTGTTATTTTCAAGCAAGATTACTGTCATAGACAGAATCTGGAACTCCATGTGAAAATAAGACTCAAATTCAAAGCAATGAACAATGTGGCTGCCTGTTTTTTCCACAACTTAGTTCAAAGCCAGCCTTTTCAGCCCATGTTCACATCCTTCACATTTCACATTGCTTAAAACCTGGCTTCTAACTTCCAAAATAATTAAATACAAGATTTTGACTCCAAACACAAGGAACTTTTGCATCATTCTCATACTTACTCTTCCTTCTTCAATGCCCAGCAAAAATTCTTAAGTTAAAAACACATTGATATGATAAACTCAGAAGAAATACGCTCATTCCTGCAATGAGAACACTTAGATTTTTCTCTGTGTTTGGTATTTTTTAGTCATCTTCTCCACCTCATTTATTCCCTGCACCTGGAATACAGTGACAGTTGCTGCTTAGGACAAGGCTTACACCATGTGGAACACAACAAAACTCCTCTTCAAGATACTGCAACTCCAAGTGGCACAAGTGTTGAAAACAGGACAGCAGACTTTACCCACATGTCATTAAGTCAATGACATAGTGGTAGAATCATATCTGTGTGGTTAAGAAATGACATCAGAACCCGCACCTTTGAATTGTCCAGCTTCTTGAAGTATTTAGACCTCATAGGACATAGTATATTTTGTTTAAAACTGTGGTCCTATTCTGACATACCTGACATCTGCTGCCAGCCTTTAAACAACAGTAAGAAGTATTACATGAGCTATTTGGACAAAGTCTCAAAATAAGTTTATTTAAAATAAAAATATTTCCAGACAGTTTTTCAGAATTGAAAACCAGAACAAGCCAACCAAAAGACGTCCCCAAAAAAGCAAACCTCAGAGGAAAATCCCTTCTGTTCACAGCCAGGGGATTTTGTTTGTATTTTAGAAACTATCTCCTCTTTGTCACAGCCACTATGCCAGTGCTATCATATACATGCAATCAGAGTAATCTTTTACATTTCATGACAAAGGCAGGTGGTTTCTATTAAAGCACCATGTTTGTACTGCCTGACAGAAATACTGAGTAAAATTTCATATAAAGCAATTGCATCCAATTCAGAAGACCTTTAGTATGGAGTTCAGAAGCCCAGAGGACTCCACCATTTCTTTCTCCTTGCTGGACAATAGGACACAGAATTATCCCCAATCTCTTTCTCCAGATTCTTTAGAGAAGCAGTAAAAAAATGCCAAACCAACCCATCTGCATATTTGGTTCCCTCTTACCATCAGCTCCCCTGCTTTTCAAGTCTCACTAAGTTGCTAAGCTGCCAAACAGAGGAAATTAGGTCTAAAACTGGTTAGAAAAATCAGGGGTGATAAGTGAACAGCATCAGTAATGGCAGCAGTCAGGGCACAAAAACTGCTCATTCCACCCAGCAGCCACTAAGATCACTTGGAACAAATGTGTTGCTGTTGGCTCTTGGAAGGGTGTGGGACCAGGAGTGCTGACTGGTGCAAAGCTATTTCCAGTGCTCCATAAATCTCATGCTTTGATCATGCCCTTCAGCTAGTGCTGATGGAGGGATTTTCTGTTCTCAAGTGGCTGGAAAAGCCCCCTTACTTTGCATGTAGAAACAAAACAACTGCAAATTGTAGCTACTCAACATTATCCTCATAGGAGGATACAACATTGTCTCACGGGAGACTCACTTCCATGAGAGTCTCATGGCTGTCACTTGAAGTGTTTTTCCCTCATCTTGTTTCATTTTTTTTAGCTTCACACTGAATTTGTACCTCGTCTTTGGGAAGCAAGTGCCACCTTCCTAGAAGCTACCCTTTTCTAAGCCTCTTTTCATTGGGAATAAGATTCAACTCCTGCAAATACACACTTTTGAAAACCTATCTTAACCGATATCAATACCAATACTGTCTGTACACCAAAGAGTCTGCAAATTGCATTTAGATGCAACATGAACAAGAACATGAGAAACAGAGTGAAGACTCAAAATTTTTCAAGATCACAGAGGAGGTTTTCCAAGTGGTTGCAGTTTTAGCCAACGTATTTATCAGCAGTGAGGACAGTCTATAATATACCCTAAAATTAGCCCTTTTTCCAGTGAAAACAGGAAAGATGTTCTATGACAGAGATGTATTCCCTGCTAGGATTTGCATAAGGAAGTAGGAGAAGTAGAGCAGGGAAAAAAATATTATTTCTTTGAGGATGTGTATGAAAAGCATCAAACTAATAATAGTAAAGAGATTTCACTTTGTGAAAACGCACATTTCTTCTTTCTTTTCCATTTAATGAAGGTTCTGCCTCAGTAATGGTTGGGTGTACAAACCTCAGATATTATTTATTCCAGAAACAAACCTACCATGCAGGCTGACTCATCTACAGAACCTTTTCTAGGTTCCTCATTATTCTTTTCTAGATTTCTTATATTGAGTTCCTCCTCATGTGCTAATTGCAATTCAGTTGCAAATAAAAAGTTATTCAATGTAACCATATCTACATCTAGTGGCACAATAATGCTCTAATTAAAACATTCAGAAAGGAAAAAACAGGTGAAATTTATTTTGCAGTCTAGGTAAATTTTCACAGCAGATCTGTAAGTCCTGCAAAACATACTGTCCTATCCAGAATCCTGACTTTAATTGAAACTGAATAATAAGCCATTTTATAACATATATATAAAAGTATATTTAAATATGAAATAAGTAAAGAAACTATTTTTACTTTGCAGAAAAACATCAAATTTACTGGAAATCCAAATTCACCAGAAAGTGCTGTAATATTGTAATTAGCTCAAGATGTTACCTTTTCTATCTACCGATTTGGTGTTTCATACCAACAATGACATCAGTTAAGGAAAAGAACCATAGTTTTCCCTCTGTGCTTGCAATGCCACTGTCTGACCCATGCCTAGCTGTTGCTACACAGTACAGTCAAGAAGGACTGGCAAGCCTTTGTAGGTATTTGCAATACATTGTTAATTGTATTCCAAAGCTGGACACTGCTTCTGCATCCCTGCCCCAAGGGAGGACTGGCCCAGTAGCTGTGCTGAAAGAAAAGCTCACCAAGCACCTTCTGCAAGTGTGCAGTGACCTTTCCCAAGCAGTTCCCTCTTCCCACCCAGTTTTATGTTTTGTCTTCAGAGCTCTGTTCCATGAGTGTGCCTTCAAACAATGCCCATCCACAATCAGCAGGACAGATGAATTATGCAACCTGAGAATATGCTCAGCTCAACGCAGTCACCATCAGATGGGAAATGACAAGAATTTATTTGTACTTCCATGTCTGCCAGCTTTCCACATGCTAGGAAAGATAAATTAATCGAAGTTATTTAGTCCTAACACAATTCTCACCACTTCTGGGATGCCGAGCACCTTAAATGGTTTGTATTAGTGTGACTGCATTCCTGTCAGTGAAATGCCACCATTTTATAGCCTTGGTCTCACAGGCAGACCTCATGCACAATGAAGTACTTGTGTGAGAATGGTTTTATGTCACCCACATGGCTGATGACACTATGATCTTAACTCATTTTAGTCATATTTACCGCAGAGTTCTAGTTCCTCTTCTCTCCCCAAAATATACCACATTATGATCCCAAATACAGGGAAAGCATTATGTAAGTGAAGAGCACTTTAGTCGACTTGCTGAGACAAGGAAAACCAACAAAGCAACTTCCCATATGCTGTGCAGGCAAGATAAAAGTGGTATCTACAGCAGGAAAGGAAAAAAAGCTAACTCTACAATGAAAAATCTGGGGAAATACACCATAAATATTTCTGCTTCATCCATATTCTGTAGTTTTTATCACCACTTCTTTGATAATTCAGTGACAAGTAAAACACACTTGCAGAAATATCGTCAAGTCTTAAATAGGACTGAAACTGTCACACCCACTGTTCTTCTCTGATTACTTTGATCTTCTTCCTGTCACATTTTTCACTATTCTGCAGGCTACTCAGCCATTCTGTGACCTTATATGTCCATAAGTTACAGCCCTTTGACCAAGTGAAGAACAGAAATAAGGAGAGAAATGAGAGGGCTCCTCTAGCTAAGAGATTGATTGAGTGTTAACTCAGATCTTATGGTGTTGTCTTTTGTAAATAATTGACTCCACTTTATTTATATGAAAGTTCTCAATAGCTTATTCAAATGAGATAAGATTGCACTGCCATAACAGAAGGGATGTCATCAAGGTTAGACAGATTTAAAAAATACTAGCCACCCCAAACTTTCCATGTAGACCAACTCTCCACATTCTGCCAGACATTAGATATTGAGTAAATGAAACAGCTGCATAGAACAGCCACTTTGGAAAGAAACAAAACAAAAACAACTCCAGATCCACTTTGAATTTTATTATCCTACTATGCTGTCTGATGGCAACTGTAGCCGCTGCTTTATAACATATCCCATTTCTCCCCACCCAGCTGAACTTCCAGCTGGACTCTGTTGTGTTCAAAACACAGCCAGCTCCTATATCACTCCTCTCGGATGCAGGATGTGGTATGTCATGGAGATGTAGCCTGTGCATGAATTATTTTGTTATGTAGTGGGAAGCAGCACAACAAGATAGGGGGAATAGGAAGAGAAAATTGAGGACACAATCATTCTTTCATGGAATTGCCTCCCACTTGTCTGACACCACTCTTCTGAGCCACAACGGGCTCAAGACACAGAGAGAAGAATGGGAAAATGTTTAAATTTGAATGTTGAAATCTTCATTGCTTTCAAAACAAAGATCTCTTGGATATGCTCAATTCAAATAGCTCAGATCAATGAATTTAGTCTTTTGAAAACAAACTTGTAGTTTTGTATCTTCTCAGATGTTCCACAGTTTGAGGAGTAAAAATGGAAAATGAAATAATTGTTACAGAAGTGGACTGTAAAAAGCGGAAAGGAGTCACAAATTCTGCAATTTGGCAGATGCCCTAAAAGCCTCTCTGAAATGTGATTAAGCTATCACAGTTCTGGCTCTTGTGGCTTGAAAGTTATGAATTACAAATCACAAATATGTTACTTAACCTATTATTTATATTTTGTTTGTTAAAAGAAGCATTAAAATCAGTGTCTGTCTGAGATGGGAGATAGACACTGAGCCTATGTATCTGCATTGAAACCTAATTAGAGAGAGGACGGGAACTACACTGAGTAGCTGAGATCTCTTCAATGGAGACAGATCTTTACATTCCAAGGCTGCCTCTGACCTCTGTCCTCTCCTGACTGATACAAAGAAATTGAAACAAGGCAGATAACCTGCTGCAAACCCTTCACTCCTTTCTGAAGCAACATGTGCTTCAGTTGTTAAGTCTGGACGTGCACATGGCAACTAACAGTCAGGAGCTGTTGGCAGCTTCACTGGCTGGGGACATATCTGCACTTTGTGGTGGGCAGATGCAGATGCCACCAGGTGGGCAATGCCTTACTATAACAAGCATGGTCAATCTTAAAGTCAAAATAAAGATGCTTCGGTGATACAGACAGAAAAGCTTTGAGACATATGAACAAGAACTTTCCATGCTGTACTTGTGCAGGACAGCAGGACCCCAGTAATAATCTTCAAAATTATTATGTACAAATTTTAAGACCAAACTTTGTGAAAATACAAAAACTCATATTCCTTCATCTACCCTTTCACACTATTGGCCATATCATTGCTCACCCCTACCGGAAGATGATTGTGAACTTAAATGCTACTTTTCAAAAATAAGAAAACAAGTTTTTTTCTTAATTTTCTGCTGCTAGATGGAACACAGCTGAAACCCCACTTCTAAAAATCCTGGAATAAACCCTCTGACACTGACAGTTTTTGGTTTTTATATTGGCCTGCCATGCAAAACAGCATGTTTTTATGCTGTTATTTTTAATAATCCATTTCTGATATTTAGCTACTGAGAACATTTGGACTCCAGTAACACAACAGGATGACTATAAGTGATTTGTGTCTCCAGAAATTAAATCTAGACAAGAACCAGCTCAAACTGCAGCTCTCTGTCCCGGGGTTACAACAACAAAAATCCCCCGTGAGAATGAGGCACAAATAGTCTGTTCCTCAGGTAGGTGAGGCTATGGGAGCTTAAAGGAGTCCTTAAAGGACTGTAGGAGTTTGGGGTCTGATGACTGCTAAAATGCTAATGGTAATGGTTATCTTAGTTGTATTTCTAAGTAAGTTGTCTGCTAAGCCCTTGGCTTCACCTTGCAAAATAAAATGGAGATTGTGTTCATTACACAGAGGTCATAATCTTGTGGGTTTGTGGAGTTTTTTCACAAAAAAATTCTGATGGATCGTCTGTGTACTTTTAAGTAACACTGCAAGGAAAAAAGCATGAAAGTGAAGAGAAAGGAAAAACCTGAGAAACTGAAGCTTGTTGCCTGGTGCTTACAATTCACAGGCACGAAACAGCAGCAACAACACAGCTATTGCTTTGATCTATCACCCTGTTAATTCCTCTTCCCATAATAGAACCACTGACATTTCACTGGTATTCAGATGTGATTAAAATATATTCTAAAGCCTATAAATAGAAACGTTGGTTCAAGTACTAATTGAAAACAAATCTGGCATTTGGAAAACTGTATCAAGAAAAAGTGAAAAGGTGCAGTAAACAGGAGCAGTTGAAATGTTGTCCTTTTGTTTGTTTGTTTGTTTTTTCTTGAGAAAAGGGTAGAAAAAGAACCTCTGTTCTATCAATCTTTACATTAAGGTTTGGAATTCCATGTTTTTCCAAGCATCCACAGAGCAACTTCAGTAAGAGAGACAGCTTTTGCTCTCTCCTTCGATTCTAAGAATTGCCACAAAGTTCCAGCTATAACAAGGTAAGTCAGGCACACTGACTTTCTGAAACCTTCAGCAAGGTAGTTTTTAAATAAACAGGAGCCAAATGTTAAGTTCACCACATTCCTTCATTGCACAGTAGCTTGGTTGTATGCTATGTCATAATTAACCCTTGTTTTATACATATATATACATACACACATATGTATCTCTACATAGCCTTTCTTTTCATCACTGATTACACTTTCTTACCTCTCCTCATGAATACTACATTTGAAACAAAGGCTAGCTGCAAGTGTGCTTTCAGCCACTACTTCTTCTGCCTTAATTGTCAGAACTCTCCCATCTCAAGATAACCGTGGGACATAAAAGGATCCTTTCTGCATGTGGTAATAAAGATTTATTGGTTTGCCTCCCAAAGATATAAAGCAATGTTTTCCTCAGAAGCTATTAACGTCACTGGGATTTACTAGAAGCTACTGTCAAAAACATTAAATTAAGGTCCCACACCAGAAAACACCGTAGTCTCACTGGAAAGCTAACTTTCCTAAATCCCAACTGAGACTTTGGAGCATGCAATGAGGAACAATATGAGCCAACAATAGAGAAGAATAACTTTAGACCATAACAGACATGATTACATTTGGAGATAATATCACAATGAAAACAAACTGGGCTCCACTACACAGAAAAACATAGTGAAAAATTTAACACTCAAACGAATGTGCTCCCTAAGGTACATATAAAATAGTTTGGACATCTGGGTTGCACTGTAATTTACTACCACAGTATGCAAAACACACCTGAACCTACACAAAACACACAGAAATGCTGAGTCATTAACACACATGAAGATGCAACAATACTGGAGTTAAGATCATCCAATTTCAGATTCAGACATGTAAAAAAAAAAAGCTGCAGTGAGCCTGGTTCCTAGTGGAACAGTCATTCCTAGTCAGCAACACAATGGTGTACAATAGGGAGATTATTTTTAAGTGACTTACCTCAGCATCTTGCTCCCGGAGCTGGTATGTTCTCTCCAAGCACTGCAATGTTCTAGGACACAATGTCTTCTCCTCCAGGAGGAACTCCAGAAGTAAGACCAGCTGGTCAGGGAGAAGCTATACGAAAAATAAATGCCATGTGTGAGTGAAGATCTCTACTGATTGAGCAACGTAAATGGAAACAAACCAAACAGGACAAGCTTGTGATAACCTGTGTACTTCCAGCAAGTTCTTGAAATACAACTTGGACCCCTAGCTGGTTTCTGAAAAATGTCAGTGTTTATGTGACTGTGTTCTGAAAGACTGCAGGGGCACAATTAGGACTCATTTTCCATGGTTTCCATTGTTATGGTTAGTTCAGATCTAAATCATGCTTATCTTATTGAAATATAATCATGGCTTAATAAACAAGATATTTATGCAATATATAAAATAAGTAATTCTATTTTGTTTGGGTTTGGAAGAAAAAAAAGAGAAAATAATTTACAGTGCATAATTTGAGGAGTCAACAAGGTATATTAATACATAATTTGTTAGAGTGGCATTTTTATCTGATATACAAGCATTTGCATGTTTACAGTGAACAAAGAAACACAACATAAATAAGTGACCCACCAAACAATTGCTGTAAAAACACATTTTGAGGCATATTTTAGTGCTATGAGTCACAAACCATCCATCCTTTCATGGGAAATAAGCAACAATGTTGTGTTTGTGGCACAAGCTGTATAGCATCTATACAGCGGATATATATTCAGAAGTCAGTTGCTTGACTCCAGAACCCATCATTTTGAAATGAAATCTAATGCAGTCTAAAAAAAAGAATAGCACAAGAAGTCTGTTGTAGCCAGTGCTTAAGTGCTCTGTTTAATAGGCTTATTGGATGAACAAATAAATAATTCACACAGTGCTCAGAGAGAAATTGCACTAGTTGTCAGGAAACATTTATTGGAAATTCAGGCTCCAAGGTGATCAGTCAGAAGCTTGTTATATGGCCCAAAACTTTCCCCACTGTTCATCATTGCAGGATACCAGGGGAGGAAGGGGGAAGGGAAAAGAATGTCAGTAAAGTTTTTGCATACAAGAAGAAACCAACCCTACTCACTTCTCATGTTCTTGAGACATACTAATGAAAAAAGACATCCTGTTACTTTGACAGTACTTCCAGCTTTCACTACATTTGGGGATTTTCTGTTCCCACCTCACTGCTTGCCCATGTCCGCTATGCTGCGTCAATGCGCTAAGTAGGGATGAAATTAAGTCAGCTATAGGAAATGCCTCAACCAACAACACATCCCACAGCCAGGGCTGTTTACGTGGACTGAACAAGACTGGATGCCTGATCTCTGACAGCAAGTCCATGAAGACACCAAGGATCTTCTGATAAGTCTTAATCTGTAAAATACCTACATTAACAACTAATTTAGCAACATGACATTCCCTTTTATACTGATTAGTACATAAATCGGAATAAAGAGGAAAGGACATCTGTAGTATGGTAATGCCT
This sequence comes from Anthoscopus minutus, assembly GCA_013399455.1. Classification (NCBI taxonomy): domain Eukaryota; kingdom Metazoa; phylum Chordata; class Aves; order Passeriformes; family Paridae; genus Anthoscopus; species Anthoscopus minutus. The sequence continues at coordinate 24,233 of VWYI01002993.1, read as the reverse complement.
TGGTTTCTTTGCATTTTGATTTCCTTCAATTTTTTTATTAGTAAAGTTAGTTGTATGCCTGAAGACTGAAAATATCTCACATCTTACTAGCTCTTAGTGGAACATTTTGTAAGTAATATCACAGCCTGACAATCAAATGGCATCCTTAAAAGTGCTCAGGTATTTAAAAATATTGAATATTTCATTTCAGAACAACTACTAATATTGCAGCTTAAATGCTTATTATGGAGACCAACAGCAGCTGCCAGAGGGTTGGTGAGACAAGGTAAAAAATAAAACAGGGAGTTTCTGGAAAGTGTCTCTACTTAGAATTAATTCTGAACACTAAAAAAATACAAAATTTTGCTGAACACCACACAAAGAAAGGTTACTTTTGATTTAGAAAGTTTTCCCTGCTAATTAAAAAGACAGAAGAACAATACTTAATTTGTAGAAAGTATAGAACAGCTGCTTGAATATGTAGGTATAGAACAGCCGAGTTTTTTATAATATATCTCCAGCATAATTGCTATACAGATTCACCCATAGAAAGGTATTGTTTGAGTTATCATTACAGAATCTCATTTAAGGCAACAAAAGAGCAGCAGTAGTGCAGCAGCCATGCCCTTAATTTACATCTGTCTAGTGCTGCGTCGTGGCTGAAGTTTTTTCCAGATTTACAGGTTAAACTTATCAATTTAGATTTGAGAGACAGTAAGACAAACAACCAGCCCCCTAAAAAACAAACAAATAAACTAAACCAAGAGTTCACTAAATGTTTGGACAATGCTGTCAGGCATATGGTGTGATTATTGAAGTGTCTTGTACAAGGCCAGGAGCTGGACCCAAAGATCCTTGTGGGCCCCTTCAAACTCAGCATCTTCTATGATTCTGTGAACGAGACCATGGCTTCTGCTATTTTCCCATGTTCCAGCTGCTCACGGTGATACCTTACATACCAGACTCCATCTCATGGATTAATTGCAGTCCCAGGCAGGAGCCGGGGAACACCGGCAGAGAGGGCGGCGTGCTGCCAGGAGCACTGTCAGACCTCTCCCTGCAGCGGCACTAGTGGGCGCAGCTATTACAGTTCTCCGACTTGTTTAGAACACAAAAGGGGCAACGTTCTCATCTAAACTTTTACCCTTTCCTTTCAATAAAAGAGACTCTGCTTAAAAACCCTATCTTAGGCCAAGAGTCAGAAAATTCCACTAGAGTTTCATGACAGAGGCTGCTACAAAATTCATTCAGGGCTGCAGACATTTTATTTTCCCCAAATAAAACAGTAAGTATCATTCTCACCAAAGCAGTCTTTTAATGGTTACAAATAAGCTTCAAAAACTGCGCTTGAATTTTCTGTTAGAAATCCCACTCCCACTACTTTTTGTTTTCTCACCACCATCCTTATTTGTCCTGCTAACCTGTTACTTTTCATCTTTCATACCAGAAGAATTATTTGGAGTACATGTTGATAATTTTCCATTTGTTTGCCTTTTGCTTAATACAAAGAGGTCCTTGCTTTAAATGCTATCTAAACATAAATACTGTAAAGACCTAAATGCAAATTTATTTTCCAGCACTATCTAGCCACTTTCCTTTACAACAACTCCTATTTTGTGAATGCATATTGAATATCTAACACCCATAGAAAAGTACACAACACAGAAACAGCAAGTTACAACAGGATAAGTTGTGTCTTCAGGCTGAAAACATTCAGAAAACTCTAACACTCTAAATGCAAAATTTCAGTGTTCCTCAAAGTAAAATAAAATAAAATAATAATAGTTCCCCCAATACTCCAAACTTAGTAGAGAATGCTCAATCAAAATTTCAAATTTATGCAATTATGAAAGTAGATCGCTTCAATCAGGAAATGTAGCGAGGATCACAAAATAGATTTCATTACGTCAATGGTTGCTGAAACAGCAGCTATTTATACTGCAAAGTAGATAGTTCCTGTCCTAATCTTTGCCTGCTGCATGGAAATCATACCACTTTTCTCAGGGCTGGCCCTCTCCAAGCTGTAACTATGGACACTACAAAGAGGAAATAAATGAATATGTTGTGATCAAGCACACATATTCACAAACACATAGAGGTTTTCTGTCATGTTCCATGTAATTAGACATCATCTCCTCTACAAAGCTGTATCCCAGAACTGTATATACTATCTTGCCCTTAAGACTGTAAAAACCTCTCCTCCAGCTCTTCACCATCTGAAAGAGTTCACTTTGTCCTGCCACTAAACAAACATTTGCTCCCTGCTTTCCCTAAGTTACCTAATGTAGTGGCTTTAAAGTTTGAATAATGAGGCTATTACCCTTAAAATAAACTGCAGATCATAGGGAATATCAAAAATGGCTCTATATTTGAAAAATACAAGACAGAAGAATTGAAGAAAACATAAACATATTGAAAATATAACTGAGATTCCCTGTATACTAAATCTCTCAGAAGTAAGAAAAGCACATTTTTTATTTTATTCATATCAGCACACAAAACAGTTAAGCCATTATACTATGTTACAAGAGTATCTTAATACATTAGTAGGTTTGAAAAGTTTTCTATAAATAATCTTTGAATAAAACTATGAATTTTCAAAGTACATTCCCTAATCTGTAAAAATCACAAAGAAAACAAATCTTTCCTCTTCAGAGATCTGGTATAGCAGCTATCAAGGTCATCGACCTCACATCCCAGAAGACCACCCACACAAACGAGCACATTTATCAATTCCTACATTAACAAATGCAATAAATGCCAGATTCACCTTTTACGCTAGAAAAAAAAATTGCCACTGAAACATTTGACTACTGACCTTTCATAGCCATGAAATGTGACTCAGATACATCTATCTGAGTATCCACAGCACCAGCACTTGCACTGCACCCCTCCAGCAGGACACAAATCACTAAAGTTGTACAGCTGGTATGTTGAATATCCCATTTGCTCCTGCCTGCACTTGAATGAAGTCATTGAAAGCCTCCTTGGAGGGGAAATCTGCCTCAGACTAATGCAGCAACCGATTGACAGTGGCGTGATTTCTATTATTACTCCATTATCACACTGGGATCTGTGCCTAAATGAGCATACTTCCTCCCTGATGCCATTTCCTTTTATCCTGGCTCTAGTCTAAAAGTGGATCAATGGGAGTAATATATATGATGTCACTTCAATTTACAGCTACTCCCTCCGTCTCCTGCATGCACAAATAGATCAATTCTTCCCAAAAATGGTTAAAAAATGCACAGGGAGAATCTTCTCCAAGAAAAGGGTTCTCTGCTATATTTGTCTGTGTAACCACAGCAAGGAACTGTTTACACTGAGAAAAAAACAGGGGAGAAAAGGAAAAACAATCACTACTGGGCACTGGAAAATGCTGGCTGAAATACAAGAACAATAAGGCCTTATGAAGAATTAAATCAATCTGACCTTTGAAAATTACACAGGCACAGTATATTATTCCTGTATTTGGTGGAAGATAGTCTCGTGTCATACTCCCAAAATCACAATATGTATTTTCATTTATATATTTACAAAATTTTCCCAAGTCAACTTCCTACTCCCCTCTTAGGAAAGAAAGGGAAAGCCCTCACCCCATAGCTGTGAATGGTTCCCTTCAGACAAAATTTGATTACAGAACCACTTAGGTTGGAAAAGACCTTTAATATCATCGAGTACAACCACTAACCCAGGATGCCATGTTGACCACTAAACCATGTGCCCAAGCACCAAGTCTACATGTTTTTTAAATACCTCCAGAGAGACTGATTCAACCTTGCACAGCCTGTTCAATTTCCTCATAAAATGCAGTCAAGAAAGCAATGCTAATGTCCAGGAGACAGGATTTATAGGTCCAGGCCATCTCTGCACTTTTACTTCACACTGGTCAAACAAATCCCTGAATGAATCCCATTTTATAAACTCTTCCCCACCACCCTGAATACTCTTTTCTGCAGGCTGCAACTAAATAAAAACTTTGGTAGAACAAATCCCATCATTCCTCAAACTGTTCAGAAAATTGGTAGCTTAAAAAGTCAAGAAAACATTGTTTACTCAACCATGTTTTTAATCAGGTCTTGTCATTGTTTACCTCAATTATATTCTTTAGATGCTGATCAGCACAGTGAGTCCTTTTAAATGAAAACAAGGCATGTTCCTTCCCCATGGCCCACTCTCCTTCAGGGTCTAAAATGCACTCATATCAAGTAACATATCAATTCAATAAAAAATGTCTGCACTAACAGTTGTTAACTGGTGTAATACAGTACTGAGGAGAGTTTAACTCTGAAAGAACTAGTCTGCTCTTTGATTAAAATATTCAGGAAAAAAAAAGTATTCTGCAGCTAATATAAAAATACTTTAAATGCTTTGCAAAATAAAGCCCATCTTTGCCATAGGCAGACAAATCTTCACAAGCACAAAATGAAAAGGACAGCTCTGTTCAACTTCATTTGGGCCAGTCTGTTTGACTTCACTCTTGATGAAAAGTCAGCTCCCCTTTCAATGTTTATTAAAGATAACCAGTCCTTGCTGTGTTTAAAAGCAAAATATCTCAGTCTGTAACACATTCTCCTCAACTTATGAACTGCCCTTGTATGATATCTCTTCCCACTGTGTGTGGTTTTCCTCAGTATCTGTTCAGATGGCTTTCTATTCTCAGCAACTCATATTTCAACAATCATTTAAAAAACACAAACCAAGAATCATACCTGGTAATTATAATGAAAAATATATTTCTATGAACTTTGCTTCAAAAAGCCTTATTTCAAAGAGTAATAATTCCAACAAGTAGATGAGCATTTCACTTGTATTATACTTCAAAATGCTTTTTCTGGGACATTTACATCTGGCATCACTTACTTCTTACTAGTAGAACATAAAAATGACACTGAGATCAATTTATCTGATAAACAATTGCACTGGCATATCGTTCCCAGTTACCTTCCTCCTTACAATATCAAAATTAAGGCTTTTTCTTTTTTTTTTTAACGCAGATAAGCTATGTCAGGAATAATTTTAAGCACAATTCCTACTCAAACACAAAGATTTGATTTATTCTGGCCACAAATATGAAAACATTACTGAAAGAAGGACACAAATCCCTGTTTTACATTCTGTGTCTGATATTCTGGTTACACATTACCAGTAATATTTTTAAAAGACCAGCCACTTCTACCAGTCCATAAACTGAAACTTTTTTCCTTAGAGTTTAGTATGAAATATTTTTCCATAATTTACTTCATGGAGAGAAGATCCCCTTATAAAGAAATTCAACATCTGCAATCTAACATAAATGCACTGAAATGTCAAAAATGATTAAACCTTTACAATCTAACATACCGCTGAGCCAGCAAAATGAAAAACAGGTGGCTTCCACTACAGGTTCAGTCAAGTTATGCAGTGCTTTTCTCAGCCTTAGCTTTCTCAAAGAAATGTTTCACTGTAACTTTACACTCAAGCATAATAATTCCCTTTTAAGTATAATAGACTACACATTCTCTATTCTATGCAGATTAGAAGCCCTGCCAGTTACTATCATGCTTCTAGGATGTGCTACTCTTGCTTTCAGATGAAATGGCCTCATGAAGAGAAAGTGGACGCAGGAAGCCAAATTCTGCATCTTCAGTCATACTTTACAGACAGCATTACTGTGACACAAACCAAAGTTGAAGCTGACAACATCAAGATCTTCACTCAATCTCATGAGTCCCCAGCAGTGGGGAGGTGATCAGAATATCAGCCCTGTGGCTGGTGCTTGCCAGCTGTAAGCAGCTGGCATTAAGACCACATTTTCTCATCTAACAGCACACCAACAGAGGCACTTCAGGTTCAGCAGTTCAGCTATTCATCTGTCTACAAAGAACAAAGGAGACCTCTTGTTTTATTTTCCAGACTCTCCTCTAATACTGCCTATTATAGAGGATCACAGAAAAGACCACCAAGTCTTAGCAACTGGCGGAAAGATTTCATCCACACATTGTAGTAGATGCTGAAGTTCAAGTACCTGAATCTGTCCACCCAACTCAGCTGCTCCAAATCATGTGTTTAAGCTGACCAGTGGCAAGTGGCCATCAAGTGTCCTCTGACATTAAAAAAAAGTGGCAGACTACAGCAGACAGTGAAAAAGAAGTTGAAGAAGCATAATGATGGAATACGAGGCACAACCATCAGTGAGAACACTCTCAGCATCCAAACAGATTTTTTTTATTCATCTCATTGTAAGTACTAGAAGAAGAAAGACAAAAACCTGAGAGCCAAAGAAAAAGAACTTATTTTTCTAAGCTTTTATAAATTGCAAATTACTCGGCAAGTAACCTCACTGCCCAGTATTAAAATGAAAAATCCTGCTTCTTGAAACTATCCCAGGAAGTTAAGAATCTCTCTTCTTCAGTATGAAATATCCTTGCAATAGAACAGAACAAGGGCCAGCTTGAAGAAGTATCATTCTTTTCCTTGGAAGTTTGGTACACATTTGGCCACTTCTAGCACATAAATTTGTTCTGCCTATACCTACCAATGCAAGACTCAATCAATGCCCAGAGTTCAGCTAGGATTGTTAACTTCAAGGAATTTACTACAGATTCTCCAACTCTCTTATGGTATGCCCAGGTCTTGGGGAAATCTAAGCCTGTTCACCAGAACACACATCTTTCTGGTAAGTCAAGTATAAAGGTACTAAATCTAGTACCTACTAGATGCCCCAAACAGCTGACATTCAGAGAAAGAACCTGAAGGACGAGAGAGAAAAGAACTTCTCTTTCTCTTCAAAGCTTTCACTAGCATGGCTGTGCTGAAGGAAGTGTTATCAATTCCACTCAGCTCATGCTGGCGCTGCAGGATACAACACCACTTCAGGGAGGACTGTCTTGAGATTCATCATAAAGCACTAAGAATGTCACAAGCCTTCCTGGAGGAAAGCATTAAAGCACAGATGGGAACCTTCCATCTCTTAACTCTTTACTACTGGAATCCACAAGAATAAATTCTCTTTTCTACCCTTTCTGATTTCAGAACAACAGGTAATGAGGGCTTTCCTATTTAATTATGCCACGTGTCTTTTAATATTTGTAAACTGCATTTCCAGACCCATGTTTTCTTCAGATCTGAAATGTAGAGTATACAGTCATGAAACAGTCCTGATTGATCAAAGATGCAGAGATGCCAATCCACCACCATCAGGTTCTAGAATTCTTTTTTTTAACTAAGGTCTCACAATGGCCATAACTAAAACTATCCAGTTGTCGAAAGAACACTTGCACTGTGGTAGAAAGTCATCTATTTCCACAGCTGCTGTCAACTCTCAGTCCAAATGCCTCATTTGCCAGTGAGTGCCCTTGGCACTTTAGAAGATAACTGGCACTGAACACTGCACCATGACTCTAGCAACACAGGTTACTGTGCGGTTGGTTACCCATCAGACTGGTTTTCAAGTTTTTTTTGTGATTCCCACCACAATACCCACAAAATCAGCTACTGCAGACTACACTGATGACTGAGGCAGCCACTTCTGACTGCTGCCCAAAGATCACAAGCAACAACCAGGCACTTCCTCCACTCCATAATTCTCCACTCTACACTAGTTTCTTGAAAAGGAGCCTGAATTTTCAATGAATTATCCTAAAACTTGCATTGTCACTCAAGCCTGGTCACAGGCGTCAGCACTTCTCACTTGTGTAGGCCAAGTTTCTCAGTTTGGCCTGCTCTACTATAAATAAACAGCATGGTGTACTTAAGAGGGAAAAACAAGAAAAAAAAACACAAGAAAAAAAAAAAAGCAACCACAAAAAACCCCTTTCTGAAACAAAACACTGCACACAGCTCTCTCCAGGGACAGAGGATAAGACAATGAAATACATGACAAAAGTTCATTGCTTAATACTTTTGTGAAAGCTACTCAAATCCTATTGTGATGAGTGTGATGTAGAACAGAACAAGTGTATCCCACTACTTTTTATTCCCGATTTTAAAAATATGGATAAGGTTTAAATTAAAACTTTTCCAGAAGACAATTAACACTGGAAAAAAATTAAATCAAGTCTTTAAAAGATCTGAGAACAAGTGGATGAGTATTGCACAACATTCTTATTATGCCCAGTGTTATTTAAAAAGATACTATAGTTACTAGCAAGAATCTCCCTGCAGGTTTTCTCTTTCAAAATCTGTATTTCACCTATACAGGAGCAATAGAACTAAGTATAAAAATAATCCAGGCTCAAACTTGCTGGACATGAACTTTTCCAAACTGCAGTTTGACTTACGGATTTTTTAGCTTGAAGGAGTGCAAGAAATTGAGTGGCTTGAGACAGCATTTGTACACCATTAGTGTGCGCAGGAACAGAACTTCTTAAAAAAAAAAAGCAAACTAAACAAAAAAGTTAGTCGAAGTACTAATGTTTTCCGCATTATCAGATAAAATGAGTTTAAAATGTTCTACGTTTTAAAATAAAATAAGTTCTACACTCTGCTCATGTTTTTCAGATGAGTCTTTCCGCAATGTCTAAGATAGGTGAATCATAAGGAACCAGGTTATTTCATGACATGTACTGACCAGTATTTTCTAATATAGACACAACATTATTAAGGAGCTTTTGATCTTGATAATGTTTGTGGGTTTTTTGGACTCATAAATACAGCTCTGCACAGGAACTCTATTAAATTGAACAGAATTGTATCAAAACACTAGCCTCCAAACAGCTCTCTCTTTAAAAAATCCCCAAAATTAGAGATTTTTATATACATATATATATATGATTATAGAATTATCATATATATATGATTATAGAAATGTATACTGGTTTTATGAAAACATGAGATAAACAGAAAAACTATTTTAGACATACCACTTAGCTGATAAAGGGGTAAGAATAAAAATTACATTAAAGATATAAACTTCCTTACAAATTCAGTCTCACAGCTGAGTTAAAACCAAAGGTTTTAATTGCATGCAATTTTAATAATTCAACTTTTTTTTACCTGTCTCCAGTGGTGAGTCTCCTAGGTTCTGCATTTTCAGAGATTTTGTACCATATTTTCCATCAATAATTTACTACAATCATCATTTTTAAAGACATTTGAACATTTCCAATGCTTTACAGATGACTGAGAAAGCAATGGTAAAAGCAATTGTTGCAGAAAAACTAAAATAAATACTTAACTAAAATTCTGTTCTATAGATTTGCAGAGAAACTGTTCCATTTACTGCCATTCCTTTCCATACTACTTTTGACCTTAGCAAAAGAACCTAACATATTAAGCAGAGAACACTCCATATCCTGACCTGTGCATTTTTGGGTTCCACTCCAGGTATATTATGCCCTGCTTAAGGCCTTGTACATGGACCTGGAGGGAACAGGATGGGCCGCAGCAGGACTTCCCGGTAAAGAGGCAGATTTGGGAGTATCACTGCTATTGACAGCAGGGGAGCCTATCCTCCACCAAACAGCACTCTCTTCCTTATTTCCAAGGCTGCATGCCATTTCACTTCTACCTCTTTAGGAAAGGAGAAGGAAGAAACAATATTGACCTCCAAGAAGGATACCTGAAAAATCTGCTGATTTGTGTACTTGTTAAGTACTTCTTATGGAAGGAGGGTTCCCATAAGCCTCGACGGATTATTTCTTCTGGTCAGGAGAATAAGACCAGCACTTCATGACTGAATTTACATAAAAATGCGAAAACTATAAAGCAGATAATGCCAGGGAGCACTGGGCCAACTGTGCAGCAGCAGAGTATTATTTGTGATACAAATGGCTGTTTAACCACTAAGTGCAGTACTTAGTAATTCATAATTTTATCTACTATGGAAATAGTTGACTGAAGGTTGGCTTTAGCAGTGCTACGCACAGTAGCAGCAAGAAGTTATTCACATAAAAGTTTTAAACAGTGCAATCCCCCTACTAATTTAAGAAATGGCTTGATAACAATCATTTAAACTTAATTTATTTAAGGTAAGTAATGAATGCTTTTAAAAACTGAGAGGCAACCTATTCTATTGTACAAGCAAAAGATCTGCTTAGTATGGGTCTTGTTCTTAAGAAGCAAAGGCAAGCAGCTACTTTACCAGCATTTCTAATGAAGTCAGTCTCTTTCATTTTAGAAATATGTGTGCTGCTGCAGCAAAAATGGACCTTAAGTTTACATAATAAACTGCAATTCTCAGGTGCTCTTAATTTCACTATAAAAATTTCTCTCCAGTGAGAAACTTGGCATTTAAGTTCTCAGTTTATAAAAGACTGTAAAAATACTACTTTCATTATTATTTTTCTAGATAAAATTACTAAGGTGTCTTACTGATTTAAGACAAGTGTTTTATCACTGAGCTCCTATTTTTAACAAATGAAAACTTGACAGTTGATTACTCTAGCTTGAGTCTAACGACATTTGTAAGTCTTTGAAATTAGAAGAGCTATGGTAACAAAGAGCAAACAGCTATGATTAAGGAATGCTTTCCACTGGCAAAATTAACCCTTCATAGTTATGTCTTAAACCCCAAATAAACCCCAATAGCACTTTTTCCTTTTCCTTCTGAAATAAACCAGTAGAGATTTAGCTTGCCGTGTGGCTTTTTCCTCATGCTTAAAAGTAATCCCCTGAATATGCCTCAAGATCCCAGCCACATCGTCACCTACACCAACAATATTCCATGCCAATCACAGTTTATGGGCGCAATGCCGCAAACACTCAGGTGTAATTCATTTGATGTGCACTAGAACCTCCACAGAAAGAAGCACCCTACTCTTGCTCACTAGTTTATGCATTTGACCCTCTTAAATATGCCTCTCACAATTATATTAGAGGGCTTAATAAATGAATTGCAAAACTGTACAATTTTGCAGTTATAATTATTGCTTTTTCAAACTATAATATTTCAAAACATAATATTATACAGACTTAGACCAGTTTCTGTTAAAAGCTGCTTATTCTCAGCAGAATCTAACAAAGTAATTAATGTATGAAACTTCAGCCGGCCCAGCCTTAAAATACACTAAAATAAGCAACTTATTGGAAATGTAATGCTTTTTATTACCCCGGTATTTTCAAACACAGACATCTCAGCTCCAAAAGTATGCTGTAGTTTCTGTGCACCACTGACTCTGGCCTGGGAAGCCGTTGCAGTGCTGACTTTCAGATGGACATATATCTGTAAGTCCCAGAAAGCTGGGAACCAGGCACACTCCACACCTCTGCAAATTAAATACTTCTAGCCAGAGTACACACATTGTAGAGGCCTAAGCAAAGCAGGCACTGTACACTGAAATATGTTCCTCTTCATGGCTATTTCACCACCGATTGTCATGAGAGTGAACTGCTGCCCACAATCAGCTTAGCTATGTCTAGATTTGTCTTCATTTTGTCAATTATCTCTGCAATAAATTCCAGAAAGATCCACTTTAAAGAAGGAAAACCATGTTAAATTGTCACAGATTTCACCATTGAAAAAAAATGTATCTTGAAAAAAAATCCAAACAGGCATAGCAAGCTGATTACATTTGTATTACAAATATTTTTCCTCCTGTAACCTTTTCCTAAAGAAGTCTGCATTTCATATATCCCTAAAGTCACAGAACAGATACCAGCTGTGCTGTAAATGCCCAGTCTGGCACTGGCAGGTAAGACACTCAGCTGAGTTTTAATATTGTGATTGAACTCTGCAACAGACAGTGGCTTTCTTTCATAAACACACCTGAAACAAGTGATTAATGATAAATCCAACTTCTTATCAACTTCTAACTGCAAATGTAAAATAGAGGTCAGAAGGTGACATGAAAGGAATTTCACTGAAAATGAAATTTTATTTCAAAGTTAGTGCTGTAACCCGTAACAGCTGAGTTACTGCAAGAATTGGTAAAGCATGTGACAAAAGAAATGCCCTGTTGCTCTAAAAAGGCCAAAAGACAAGAGAATACTTACTGCCAATGCAATTTCAGTTCCACTCTGTTCGCAGGAGCACAAAGTCCTTTAACCTGATTACAGCTGTTCTGTGTTGTCTCCAATATCTGTCTTTTCTCAGGCTAAATACACAAGCTCTCCTTCTGAATCTAAATCCAATCACAAACCAGTCTTGGATATGCTCCACCCTTTCAATTACGTCTTGCTCCTGGTGATCATATTCCACTTCTTTCCTTCCCTACTCCCTTTGCATAGTGCAGCCGTTTTTATTCAATGCTCTTCTGGGAATATTATCTCTCATCTAATAAACTCAATAATTAGAAATTTTAATTTTGGCATTAAACAGCACAAAACTAGTTTTGACAAATCTTACAGTTCCAGGGGCAATAACAATGTAAAAGTAAACCACTTTTTCATCTGCCTCCAAACATATTTGCATTTCCAAAAGGCAAAACCAAAAGAAGAAATGTTACACTCTTGCTTTATATAACAAGACGATTGTGTCCATTTGCAGAAGGACTCTTAATTTCAGGTTCTAGCGCACTGACTTCCAGAAGACAGTCAATAAACATATCCTTTAATAGCTGAAAAACCAAGAGCACCAAGATTTGCAAAGTACAGCATATATTTCACAGTCTTTGAAATAACGGCATTTTGTTCTATTGTAAACAACATTTTAATGCAAATAAAAACAATGAAAGGAAAGGGTCTATTGCAACTGCAGTTTCTGCTAATTATGAATGTTATATAATTTGCATGCTTACAGTAAATGACAAGTGCCAGTCTGTGTGATATCATAGCACTAAGCCCAGCTCACAGGCAGCCTGGCTGGAAGAGACAAATGCAGCAACAGTATTTCAGCAGGTCTGTACCATTAATAAAGCCAGTATAAATAAGAATCCTCTCCAGTACATACTGTCTTTCTGTATTACCCTTTGTAGTCAAAAAAATAGTTTACCCCAACAGAAACATAGTGTTTATAATACTGATTAGTCTTGAATGTAACTGCATGGAGTCAAATAGGGATCTGAACCTTTCTGAGACGTGTCTCAAGGGGAAGAACAGGAAGGTGACAACAAAGACACGTGATATTAACAGTAATATTTTTCACAAAGCTGCCTAAGTTCCATACAGTGTTAAGGACTGTTTTTCTCTGGAAAACTTGTTTTCCCTTTTTCCAGTCCCCTTGGGATCTTTGACTATACAGCTTGAACAGACTTGAAAAGTAAAGCAGAGGCAGAGTAAGGAGGGGCAGGGGAGAGGGGTGGTGGTGCAGCAGGAGACGCACAAAATCCCAAACTGCTGTGACTGGCGTTTCCAGCATTTACATGGCTAAATTTGTATTGCCAAGCCAATTAGAACTTATTGGCCTGAACACTGAAAATTACTGATTTATGCTTAGCAGCCTTGAAAATGACAATCTTTTCTGCTTACAGAAAGGAAACCAATTTAAGGGCCTCTCAATGTATACAATACTGCCATTAACATATTTAATTTTTAAAGCTCAGGTTTCCAGTTCTACCACTAAGTGCTCTCTCTGTAGACCCGTGATACTGTAGTGATACATACATGCACTGTATATCACAGCACAGCTCTAAACTGCAGCAACAAGACAGATTAGTTTAATGTAAATTTTGGGAATGTAAAAAGGATAGAATAGAAGCTGGCAAGTCAGGCTGTTGAGAACTCAAAATCATGGGAAAACACTTTTAGGTGGCTTTTAGCCAGCTGTTCGTTGAATGCCTCTGCCCCTTTCCACTTATACCTCCTACTATTTAAATAAAATATTGTCTGCCTTTTAAAGAATGCAGAGCAGTTTATTCATAAGAGAAAAATGTGAGTCCCATTACAGTAACATATTTTAAAAAATTTTTTTTTTTATTATATAGACATTGAGTCACTTGGTTGCAGTGTTTTCCTTTGGTTTTGGTGACTGGATTTTCCTCTGATTTTGGAATGTTTACTGAATGTTTGACAGCTCACTATTTCCTCTGGACAGTCAGTTCTTCCAGTCCGTTTTTGTTTTATTTTGATTTTAAATTAGTCACACAGCAATTGGGAAGAGAAAAAAAAAACCTAACAAAAAAACCAACCCATAATAATTTTATTTTAAATCCTCTCCAAGAAACTAGGTTGTAAAACCTCAAAATCTGGCAGAGTGTCAAAGCAGGAGAGAACCTTACATATTTTTATATAAACCTGAGGTTTAAAAAAAAAAAAGGAAAATGAACACACTTTCCTCAATTGAAACCCTGGATTTGTAGAGGGAGCAGATAGGAACAAAGATTTGTGCTACAAAATTTAGAAAGAAAACACTATGGGAAGCAAAAATTATGGGAAGAAAATATCTGATGAAATATGATGGAATTGTCTTCCTTCCGAGACATCACACATTCTACCTTTTCACCACTTTCCAGAGCACAAATATTTTTTTTCAACGTATCTGAAGTTGAAACTCTATCTCGCTTCTCATTTTCCCACACTTTCAGTACGGGGCACTTGTTTGGGAGCTGCGCGGGAGGGGTCTGGCCAGAAGCGAGCGCGGGAGGCGAGCGGGAGCGGCGCGGAAGGAGCCGCAGCCGCAGCCGCGTACGCGCACCCAGGGGCGGGCACCTGCCCTGGGCAGCGGGAGCCACACGCGCCGGCCGCGCTGCACCTGCGGAGAACGCTTCTACCTGGCTTTTGTTCAAAGGCCGCTTCTGAACTCCTTCTGCGCGGCTCTCCTGAGCTCTGCCTAAAGGCTTTCGGGGGTGTTGTTCATGTAAGAGAGGAGAGTAAGCCAAACATCCCTGGAAACCGGCAATCACTACAATTAAATTTTTGTTATTTGTGGCTGAAACGACTAAATTCAGTTGTAACACGGAGTAATGCACAATTCAAGGCAGAACATGATGCCACCTAACACCTACAGAATGATGTTGTCAAACTGTATTTTGCCGTTATTAATTTTTTACTCTATTTTGATTTATAAACTTTAATTAAAAGGAAATTAAAAATAATTAGATGTCTATAAACAAAAGCAAAATTTTGGTAATTACAGTGAAACAATCCCATATTTCTATTTCTCAGACAAAAGTAGTCCACAATTAGCTTATATTTGGACAATGTTTAAAGTATCACATTACAAAAGACATTTAGAAGTATTCTTCACTGAAATGCGTTTACTACTCAATAAGAAGTAGGAAGAAGAACAACATTAGAAATAAAGTCAAGCCTGGAGACTACAGGCTCAAATCAAATCTCTGCTTTTTTCCACATTAACTCTGATGCTAAATTTCCAGCTATATTAGCTTACACATACAATTTCATAATTAAATTATATAAAGTGACACTTCAAAAAACACATTAGGTAAACATCACAGACAGTTTAATTCCGCATAAGAGAGCTTGGCCATGTATTTAATATTAGTTACTGTCCCTGATACACTGCTACTCTGGAAAAAATGCTATAGTGAATTTAACTATAAATCAAATTACCTCACTTACACAAATTAACAAACACACAGAAAAACTCCTATGCAGCACATTTTTAAATTCAAATTTTATGACACCTTGAATAGAGTAACAAGAGAAATTACCGTTCAGATATCTAAAAAATACTTTTACTGCACATTTGTAATTTCATCACAAGTTGAAAACAAACTGTGTTTTGCAGAGCAAACAAGCAGGAATTTGATATAAAATACTAATATAGTTTTGCACTGCTTTTCTGACAGGTGTGCATGTAATGCTATGCTATTACTGGGAAAATTGTAAATCCATACAAACACGTTAAGAACAAGCAAAACAACATTTTAAAGAAAATATTGATGGATACTTGCAACAGCTGATGAATTCTGACAGAGCAGACCTGACTAAATTGACTTCAGGCTAAAACTTCTGAAGAGGACATCAGAGAACCATCTTGTAACAACAAAGTTAAAGAAATAATAACAAATAGATGACAATTTCTGATAATATCAAAATCAAAAAAGTTTTGTTGTGAACATTAATAGTGACTTTATTTTTCACCATGCTGCATGGACTATCTAAACCAGACTTGTTCACAGATTTTAGAAACTAGGGAATCTGAGCTGCAACTGCCTTGCTTTGTGCTCGATTTATACATTAAGCATTTCAGGCATAACAAACTCGATCATAGCAGCAGAACTTGTTGAGACAAAATTACCACAGATTTCAGTGAAACTCATCTGCAAGGACTGTAGGGTGGAGCACACAATACCTTCTGAGTAATCATTTTAAAACACACACACTGTGATCATTTAAATTTATTTTGACATTTTATATTCTTTGGTTAACTTTAAACTTTCAGTGCAATGCTGAAACATGAAGACATTAATGAGCATAACATAAAATATAGTGCTGCAGGAAACAGACTTGCTCAAATTTGGTAGAGATTGAAGTCTACACATCACACACTCCCAAACACTTTGTTCATGGGTTTTATTATTGACGACGTCTGCACACTGTGTCAGTTCTTATTTGGCAATACCAAGTATACTGGTATGGGTCACACTACTTTGGTATATAGGAATAAAAAGGTTTCAAAATAATACATAAGTGCAGAGCAGCACAAAATTATGTAACCTACATGCCAATAAAGTGATGAAATTCAGTAGTCATATTTTCCAGTTGGAACACAAAAGGTTTTTAAAAGTCAGCAGGAAGCTGTTATGGAATCCAAATCAAGAAAGCACGTAACCAGTGCATGTATTATCAAAGCATTTTCTGACATATGTTTTGATCACTGCACTGGAAATCTGCCAAAAAAACTTTCTCTAGTAAATTGACTTCATACGTCTCTAAATGCTTTAGAGAAATTATTTGTGGCCATGAAGGTAAATGGACAAATACTAAGCCTTGACTTTGGCAACTGGAAGCAGCCAGATTTACACGGAAATGTGAGGAAACTGTGAAAACTGTGAAACCGGGAACTTTGAAAGGCTTAATATTTACATCTTAGCTATAAGCCCAAAATGTAATGTACTGTTACAACAATTCAGCGCATGAGGAAAATTAGAGCTTTTTATTCATACACACACTTTGAGGCCTGTCCTGACACATTTAAATAGCCATATCTCCATTAGTTTTGCTTATACAGCAGTGGCAGAATGGGATCTTCTCCACTTTTTGTACTACTTCCTATTGGAATTAGGAGCAAATTCAGACAGATGAGCCCCCTGTAAGCTGTGTGACTCTTGCCTTCTGAGTTAAAGGAAGTTTGTTCACAGTGTCTATTCTATGTACTTCCGGCTCTGTAAAAAATAAATTTACTTTTGGCATATAATCTTGTAAGTAAAAAAAATTTACCAAATGGGAGAAAGAGGCTTAACTATTTATAGCTTCTTTCTGAAGAAAGGCAACACTAAAACCAAACCAACCAACAAAAAGATAGCTAGGTGAAATTAGCTTAGTTGCCTCGGTTCAGTCCATAGTGGAAAAGCCATCCATATGGCAAAAGCTGCCCTCACAACTATCCACGTTGAAAGACATGGGATTGAATGACTGTGGAAATTGAATTTCACCCTTCCTCCCTGTAGGTGGTCCTTATGTATGAATGTACCCAAATGTGTTAGAAGTCAGCACCACTCCTGTCCATGATGCATCTGATTCTCTGGATACAATCCTTCGGACTGCAGCTTTCTCTGTATGCCACTATTCATGGAGATAAAAAACATTTTTTAAAAAAATCTCTCTTTGAAGCAGAAATTTAAGGTGAACATCTATTTGCAACAGACATTTGCTATAGGAACTCTCCTTGCAGGCTCCTACTAATCTGATTAGTGCATGATTTTGTTTCCACTCAGGAAGCTTAAATTAATTTAGCTGTTCCTGAACAGTGTTCCTACGGAAAGATGAAGTATCCAGTAGCTCACAATTACAATTCCTACTTGCAGCCACATTTGCTACACAGTTAGGGTATGCTGAAAATTTGTTTGCCTGATCTTAGAAATTACACAAGGGATTTGTAATATTACACTGTTATCCAATTACATTCAGTTTTTAGACTTGTGTAGATTGCCTAGAGACTGCAAAGTGGAAGAATTCAGATCCTCATGTGTGTCATGTGTGCCAAATTACCATCTGTGAGAAAATGGTTTATTCCCCACATTAATGAGACTCTGTGATTAATGCACCCCAACAGTGAGAAGTCTGATGTGTTTTCCCACTATTGTCTGCCTTCAAGTTCAACAATTAATAGCAGCACAACAAATACACCAATCATTAACACATGATTATTGCTATCAACTTTCAGTCCTAATCAGGACTACTTTTAATTTCAAAAGTAGTAGTTGGTAATTCTCCTTGTGCACAGAAGGCTTCATTTTGTAAGAAACAGCAAGCAGGACAGAAATGATGATCTAAGATGTCAAAAAAGATAATCTATGATGCACAAACTGAAGATTCACAATGTTTTTCAGAGACTTTGAAAGCGATTTTTGAATAAAGGCATTTCTTCCCTTCAGCTTTTCCATGATTACATGAAGGACTCCTTTAAGATGACTAGAAAATCAAGACCCATGACCCTGTTAAATTTCCTAATTCTAGGACTTCCACTATTCCTTTCAAAATGGAAGGTAAATATTGACATCCAAATTTAAACAAAGAATTAAGATAGTCAAAATCACTGATTGAGGGATATCTAATTCGATGAATAACTCATTTCAGAGGGTCAAGTCTGTTCCTTTTTGCATGCCACATCCTATACACATGAGGGCAGGTATCATGAGATAATCCACAAACAGTCTACTAGCACGATACAAAGAGATGCTTTGTTCTTATGCAAAAATTCATGGTGTGGCTACTGCATTGTTAGCACTCACTTTTCAAGAAAAAGCAACTAGATGTGTTTCTGACACTTTGAGAAAAATAGCCATGGGAATGCCCAAGTACCCTCACCATAATCATAATCTTGAGCTAAACTGCTTGCTGTTTCTAGCTGATACATCAAAGTTCTCTGGGCTGGTGTTTCATTTAAACTCACAAACTGCTATCTGTGGATGGCAAGCACTGCCACCACACACAGGCACATACACGTGCATGCACACACATTCCTGACTCCCTGTCTCATGTTCGTCACAGCTTTTTCTCTTAAACAAAGATTTAACACACAGCTCAGGAAATACTGAAAGATGAAGCTGGCTGCACTCCTAGAAATAAAAAAATTAAAGTTTCAGAAGAAACTGTAAATTATGCTTTAACCCCCAAAACAAACAGGAAAAGACACTATTACCTAATGTCTGAAAAGTCAGAGAATATATTCATTCGTGGAAAATATTTCTGCAAGTGGCAAGAACTAAAATTACTTCCTCTGCTTATTACACAGTAATCAAGATATCCAAGTATCTTTTTAACCTATGCCTTCCTGGAAACAGTGCATTTTTCCTTTTATCAAGGAAAGAGAGTATTGTCTTGGTGTAAGTAATATTACCAGCACAAAAACATGTCTAACACGACAGAACTGGACACTGAGTTTTTACAGAGGCGTGCTATAGCAGTCTCCAGTGTGATCCCAAAGAGTTCCTGATTTCAATTAACACAGCTAGGCAAACTTATTCAACTAGGTAGAAACATCATATTCTGTATGCTTTTAACTGTATTTTCAGAAAAATAAGTATTTGCAAGCAGGGGATCCAGAATTCATTCACTGCAAATCTCAGTGAGAAATTTAATCCCATGACAATCACATTATCTTTCAGGTCACTCATGTGGCCATGACTGTAAATGCAATGGTTGTGGCCAGACCAAAACACGGACATGATCAAAAGAACTATATAAAAATGGCCCCACCAGGACAACTTTACATGCTGTGCCTATAAAGATAGCCTACTGCTCCCATGGCTATGGCCTTATCTCCATATCAAGTTGTATCAGGCTTTGTAACACCTGAAGTTAATAGAAGTTTCCTTCTCAGAAAAATATGCCACAATAATCCCAACATCTGCTCAAAGGAAATTATTATCTTGTTGCTTTATATCACAGTAAAACTATTTTATTTCTAAAGACAACAAGGAGCCGCAGAAACCTTCTGCACAACAGAAACATACAGTCAGATCTTTTTCTTGCACTGCATTACTCTGGCAAGGAGAAGGAAGGGTTTCTGCTCTTGGGAGCTTGTTTACAGAAGAGCTGGCACAGCTGTGCACAACCTGCCCACATGGGATCTTCCTCCAGGAAGAATAATCTGGTGCATAGTATTGACAGTTTGGGAAAAGCCTCAGTCCCAATTTTAAGTTTAAAACTAAATCTGGACCCTAGTGGAAATTAAACCCTGTCTTCTCTGGCTTGGCTTGAACTGACTTTTTTGTGGCTTAACAAATCAGTAATGAGTGCTCATTAAGCCCATTAAGACACAAATTTACAGCAAATAGATAGATTCAAGCATAGGAACAGAAGCTCTTTATCTAGTTGAAGATGTCTCTGTCCATGGCAGGAGGGTGTACTAGATGACATTTAAAGGTCTCTTCCAATCCAAAACATTCAGTGACTCTATTATTTCTCAAAATACAACACATCTTATTTAGTACTGTGTTTTAACTCCAACCTTGGTACTACAGCCCACTGACTACCACATTCTAGCTCCCTTTTGTTCCAGCAGCATATTCAGCAGAAATAGAAAGCACAATTAGCACAGTTAGGCCACATTAACTTGCTGAAATTAGGCTCAAAAGCATCTCTTTTGGATGATTTCAATTTTTGTATGAGTCAGCAGCCAGATAAGTAGGTATTAATTTAGCAACCAAATCATTTCAGAATAAGTGAAAACAAGTCCCTGTTCTCTCTTAGCTCAGGCTCAGCTACCCTTCATGTTCTGACCTGTATATGTGAGCTATGATTGCACAGAACACAAAATGAGAGCAGGTTCTTTAGACACAGCCATTTCTCTCTACAGCCCTTTCACGACATTGTTGAACATGGTTCTTCATGACTCTGTATTACCTCTGTGTAAAGAAAACCAGACAAAAGCTACATTTATAAGTTCACTCAAGTCATAGATTCATATAAAGTTAATGGGCTGGAATGGACCTTAAAGATGGTCTAGTCCTCAACACCTTGTGCAATGAACTGACATCTCTTACTAGACCAGGGCTGCTCAGAGCTCCATCCAACCTGGCCTTAAACACTGCAAGGGCTGGGGCACCCACACCCTTCCTGGACAACCTGTTCCAGTGCTTCATTAAACTCACAGCAAAGAACTTCTTCCTACAATCTAACCTAATTTTTCCTTCTTTCAATTTATATTACATTACTCTTTGTCTTTTAATTTTATATCTGTCAAACACAAATCATTCATGCCACATTTCACAACTATGCCCTCAAAAGACCCCACATTTAGCAAATAGGATTGTTTAAGGGATTGTAAATTCAGAAATGCATTGATACAACCAAATATGATCAACAGAAGTCAAAAGCACAGAAATGTTACTTTCTACATGGATGTTAGGCAGAGGGAAAAACCACAGAACTGAAACACCTAACAGTTTTAACCTGGAATCTGAAAAGAAATATAAGCAAAGTGTTCTCTTATTTTGCAATACAGAGAGAATATTCTGTGTGGTATTACTTTATTGTTTCAATCTCTGAAACAAGTGATCTCTTGTGATACTTGTTTCAATCTCTGACATAGAAGTCTGCTCCTCAGCTCATACGGATTGAGAAAAACTCAATTGGGAATGTCCACACCTCAGAATCTAAAGAGTCTGCAACCTCTATATTTTATGTGACGACAATACTGCAAGACTTAAAAAAAGTAAGTTTAAAAATACAAGGAAATCAAGAGCTAAAGAAGATATTTTTAAATATTCAAAAACGTTCTTCCATGAATTTATTTATTTCCAGGTTGACTTCTGACTTTGTCATGATGCACAAAGACTTAGGGAGAAGTGTGAAAGAAAAGACACTTTTCTTTTGGAACAGTGAGATTTTATGCAAGTCTTCTGAAGGCAAATTTGCCTCTCTTTTTCTTTTCCTTAAATAAACCCTGGATGCAAACTAAAAACATCATTCTTAATACCCTTTAAAAGTAGCCAGAAATAAATTTAGCTTCATGTCTACATAGTGGGAAGGAAGGAAAAGAAATACTGTGAGCTACTAAGACTGCCAATAAAACTTTGAAGCTATGGAAACTTTATAATTCTGACTGAATCCAGTTTGGCCATTCAGTCGCTAATAGCAACAACTATTTGTTTGAATCCACAGTAAAAAAGCAGAGTTCTGGCCCATTGCCAGCTGTCACTTTGACAAAAAAAAAAAAAGGAAGAGGTTACTTATATGTTCATACTAACCAGTCTAAATATGTCTAAAATAACAGTAATATTCACTTGATACTGCAGACATCTCGTGATGGGACAACTTTCCTTATCATGAGGCCAACACAAATGCACAGCTGCATCTCCCAGTTATGCTGCTATCCCTCAGAGACAAGCACAAAACCACAGTGGATCATCAAGCTCTTTAAGTTCTGGGTGGGCATAAGGATAAACTCTAGTGTAGCATCTGCTACAAATGCTGTCTCCTTGTCCCGAAATAGCCGTAGGACATGGTGGAGCTTGTGTCCCCCGTAACAGCTTGGTTAATGTGAAAAAGAGTTTCTTCTAATGAGAACAAAACACAGCAGCAATTTTGTTTTTATTTGTGATTCACTGTGTATATAAAGAATTATGAGTTTGGGGAATACAAAAGTGAATTTGAAATTACTTGCAAGTATTCATATCCTCCTAAAGTAAATAAAGCTGATAAACACAGCCATCTCCTCTTTGTTTCTAGAATAAAATGAGTGTATTCAAAGCTATCATACTCAACTACCCAGGAAAGCTGAAGGCCCCTCCTGACAACTTTACAACAAAAGACTACTTAGACATGATGACTTAAGTAAGACAGTACCAAAATCAGCAAGTTCTAAGTCTCTAAGAGATGGTAGTTTCTAGTGTCAGCCTGGAATGTACTAACCACTGCAGATGCAAAAGGCTCCACTGCAAACTCTCTTGGGTCACCACTCTTTTCATGGGGTAGAATTTCAGGCACAACACCCCGCTCACTCTCAAAATCAAATCCCTTTTCTCAAGCAGAAAGTAATTTTAGAGAAGTTCTATTTATCTGCCACTACCTTACCACTGGCATAGTCACAGTTAAGTATTTCACAGTGTCAACTGAAGACAGCAAAGAACAAGCCAGGCTTCCATCCTCAGATTCCTAGGCATGACCATATCCAGAAAAAAAAAAATCCCTCCATTATAAAGAAAGAGTCCAAGAGACTGGTAGCCCAAGCAACACTGAAAAAAAAAGGAAAAAACAAAACACCTTTTTGTTGTTGCTGTTGCTGTTTGGGTTTTTTTTTGGTTTTTGACAGAGGGCAAAGAGACCAAAACCAAACTGAGAGGGATCCTACATTTGTAGCAAGAAGAACTCTAAAGTATGGAATAAAATGGAAGTTATTTGTTATTTCCCAAAGTCATTGCAGGTACTAGAGTCATTGGCATAAAACTGCGTTTTGTGTCAGTAATATAGAAAGGAACGAAGAAATAATTCAGGAGTGAATCTTCATGCTTTGACATCAGAACAGAGCTAGAACTATCAAACACTGCTTAACAGTTAACCTCTAAACAGGAGTGTTATCCAATGCTTATATTCTAACAGATCAGTATTCAAGGGTAATTTTCCATACTCTCTCTTACAGGCATTCTCCATGCAAAGAGGTTTGAAATAATACACACTAGCCAAACCATAACAAGTTACACATGGGGAAAGAAAAAGCCATAGAATAAAGTGGGTAATATTGTGCTGTTCAGCCTGCAGGGCAAAGAACACAAGCCATTAAAACAGCGGCTATCTCACATGAACAGCTAAATCATAAAAACCGTAGGCATTTTTTAAAATTTTAGGAACACATTTACGAAGTGATCATTAACAAAACTACAACTTTTTTTTTTCCTTTACCTTCATACAATATTATCACATAAAAAAAGGTCACAGATCATTCATCTAAACTAAGATGCATTTCCAGATGGTATCATTACTCACTGACTCCCCATGTCACAGAAGACCTGTCACGTTTTGCCATGACAGGAAGTGTACACCCAAAAAGAGTACATTAAAATACCCAGTTGAACACCCTTTGATTAGACTGAACTCGCTGTTTCAGCATAGATCCTATGACCAAAGTGCTCTGATATGCAAAATGCAAAAAATGCACTATTACAGCTAATTAATTTAAAAAGAAAAAAGAGATCTTGAAGGAAGAAAATGTTGCTGTCTTGGTACATTTTCTGTTAAGAGGACAAAGCCCTTCTCTCAGAATTTAATTTAAATATAGTGTTTGCTTCTGGTTTCCCTTGCCTTAAAGAAACCAGCTAAGAATATTA
>VWYI01002989.1:0-37510 GCA_013399455.1 Anthoscopus minutus | reverse complement strand
ATTTGTAGTGCTGCATGTATTTTGGGAGGACACTCAGGCACAAAGAATTAGTCTTCCAAAAGCCTAATAAACGAAAGAGATGGACAGAGATGACCAATGATACAGAGCTTTATTTCAAATGACCAAAGTATCCTGGTTATAACTATCACCTTTATGTACGTCAGCATAAACAATGAACTAAGCTAAAGGAAGGCTTGCATCATGCACACTTAATCATAAACCAGCACTACCTCTTCAGTCTCCATGTAACAGGCTTCTGGAGTTTAACAATCCCTAAAAAATCATAAAATCTTCTTGTTTGTAACAGCCATAATTTTATCACAGCAAGGGATGTTAGAAAGCCACTGCCATTGGAAATGGGTGCAATCTCCAGCATACAGCGCTGTTCAATTCTAGCACAACACAGACCCCCTGCCCAAGACTGCTGCTATTTTTGTCTCCAGTTTCTTTCCCTTCTCTGTGCTCCAGCCCAGCACATGCCATGCTTCTCTCCTGTGCCCTCCCAAGTCTGCCACCAAACATCCCTGGCACCAGGCAGAGACCTTTCTCACATCAGCAGCATGACTGCAGGTGGTTTTTTTGTGTCCCAAATCCTGGATCAGGATAGGTAAGAACATAGGTAAGAACAGACATAGGTAAGAACAAACAGGCATGCTGTTGCTACTAAGCAAGCTAATGAGAGCAACAGCAACCTGAACACAGAAACATCTACAGCAAACCTGTACTCTGAGACTTGCAGTCACTGGTAACAATTTTTTTTTAAGCTAATTTTGGCGTTTTTACCAGCTGCCTTTTCTAACTTGACTACCTACCTAATTGACACAGTTCCATTTTTAAGTTAAGCTTCCAATCTTGGAAAATTTAATTTGCTCTCTGCTTTTAAAAATTCCTCTTTAAAAAAGAAAATGGTTGCCAAATAAAAAAAAAGTAAATATTTATTTGCACCTGAAGTATCTGTAAGTTAAGAAAATGTTTAGGAAGCCAACCTGCCTTCCTTGCACATCTAGGACGCTAATTTTCTTTACTAGTTCCTTAAACAGACGTTAAATGTGTCAAAAAATTTAAGTCAACTGACTTTTTTTTTAAACAAACTGACAGACAAGACTGTCTTGGTCTCGCTGTGCCTTGAACTCTCTAGGATATGTTTACCACCATACCACCACTATAATTCTCTTAGATGTAAGCTCTTTTGATTAGTTCACTACCCTTGTTATTAGCAACCTTATCGGTAAAAACAAGTTGTATACAAGTGATATCTTTTGAAATTTTCCTCACAAAAATCATCCTTAACTATATTTTTAAGTATTACAAGCTTAACAACACCCTCTATACAATCTTCACAGTGACTTACTGAAGCAAAAACCTGAATGCGCCTGCTTGCACAGCCTATTAGCTCTCTATAAGAAGATGTCAGCTGGAATCTACAGTACTTCCAATTATCCCAACTATGGCTTCCTAGGTCAGTCATGAAGACTTGGTTCTGCAGTATAACACAGTTTAGTTCTAATGAGGTTTTTGCTGGACCTGTCAAAGAACTTTTAGTATCTTCCTGCAACACTAAGCATAACTCTTACATGAGGCTGAATTCACAACTTGAACTATTAGCATCACGTATTAAATTGGTACTTGCAGTGCTCCCAACTGCAAGGAAACTTTTACATTCATGCTATGCAAAGTTGTCCTTCTTTATTAAAAAATACAGGAAAGAAATGACAGCAAAACTCAGAAACCTTCAGGGAGGTGTCGGTACAAGTTCAGTGACTCAAGAAGTCCACTGAAAGAACAAGGAAAATTCAGATAGTTTACTTCACAGAGAGAGGAAAATGCAATATGAGCAGACAGAATAGAAGAATATGTAATGAATGAGTAAGGTCACATTGGTAGAAGTAGAAGAAATTGACTTTAAGCACAGGGGACAAAGCTTGAGAACCAATGAATTAAAAGCAAAGACCTCAGTAAAAACCAGATCCCAACCTTGCTCTACTTAAAACTCCACAACTCAGAACCAGAACTCCTCACTTTTGGAACAACTTCCCCGTTCAGTTTAAATAAGACCAACTCACAATTGCTTACAATGCTTTTTAAGCATTTACAGTTCCAGTGATTCCAAAGCACAAAGTGACATGCAGCCTATAATTAAGCATCTTCTCAGTCTACTGAGGTACTTGAACTTACCACGAGAGACTGCTCTATTGTAGCGTGCCTCTCCTCCTTTTCGACTGTTCTTCGACAGTCTGGACACACCCACAGTGGAAGATGCAGCATATTGTTTGCTTTTGGAGATGTGGAAAGTGCTGTTTTGTTAGAATTTTTTATTCCGTTCTCTGAAAGCGAAGTATCTTTTCGTTCACTTCTACAAAGAAGACAATGCTCGCCGGTTGTATACGGTGCCCTTTGGCCCAAGCCAAAGGTGAACGGTGTCTACAAACAAATGTTTTGATAGATAACTGGTTATTCACAGAATATACATCAGAAAAGATGTTCTGATATTTGAAGCAAACAACAAAGCCCCCCAAAAAACCAACACACATATTTCAATAGTCATTATAAAACAGTGAATGCTTGGAGAGTCCCAAAATCAAACTCAGCAGTCTCAATATCCATGAGGCAAACAATTCTGACTATTAATACACTCCCATTTTGAAATAAATGTTTTCAAGGAGCATGGTCTACAGTCTTCCACTCTGAAATATTTTGGCCTTGATGTAATAATCTAGTAAGTAAAATTAAAAAGTAATATTTACTTTTATTGTCACCACTTACAGATAAAAAAGCAAAGTATCTCCTCTTTGAAGCTCTGTGAGACTTCCTTTTATACTACTACCTGAAACAAAGTCACTTTCAGCTAAGCTTATTATAAAATAAAAGTTAAATCAGTTTCAACAAAATAAATCAGTAGGGTCCTAAAATTCACTATTAGCTATTGAATAAAGTAGACTTGGCAATGAGGTACTTCAACACTTAATACCAAGATGCTACTGTGCTTGTAACTATGGTTCAGCCATGCAATGCTGATTCCTCACCAAGGCTGATAGTCAAAAAAAACTCAGGCAGCACAAGACAAAGAGAACTCAACTTTATGAGACATAAGAGAAGATAACTGGAACAAAATATCATGTAATGGCAGAATCACAGATTTGCCCAATTATATTACAACTACTAACTCTGCCTTAATTAGCAACATATTCTATGTAAGCATCAAAACAGTTTAATTCTTTCTCAAAGAAAAATCAAACTTTAAATAATTCACGCATTGCTCTCGATGCTGTTCCAATCTTAATACTAACAAAAAATACAGCTTTAAAGATCTTGTAAGGCTGAACTGCACAAGTACAGGTGAACAGTTCCTTAGAGAAAAGAACCAGTTCAAGCTAAACCATAATTCACATGCTTCTTGTCTTCACAGCAACAACCAATCAATTCTCTATTGCTGACATCTAAAAAAAAACAGCAGAGCATTACAAACTCTGATTTTTGTGTTCTTCACATTTCTAAAACTGACAGACTCAGCAATATGGAAAGAAAAACTAAAGAATTCTTGACATAAAAACCCAAAAGACACACTGATTTCATCTTCACAAATAACTTTCAAAAGTTCATGAGAAATTTAACAGATTTATTAAGAAAAGTTAACCTTTACTCAGTGCTGCCACTTCTAGAATTTGCATCTAAGCACTAAGGCAGGAAAAAGAACACAATCTCTCCAGGAGTCTTCTGCAGGCTTTTAGACAACCTCATGCAGGAAGACTCCCTCTGTCAGCTGAAAGGCTGGTACTGACCAACTCCTTTATAGGCTCTACAAGCACCAACACATTTCCCAAGTTATACATTCTTCTTGGCTGACCTGCATTCAGCTGAAGATCTCATTCATGTCCAAAACTCCTACACTGCACCGCTGCCTAGCCATGAAAAGTTTTTTCTTAAAATATATTTTTTTAAGCCAAATTAAGGCTCTGTTGGAATGATGGCATTTTCATAGCTATTTTGCAGGACATATTCCAAGAAGTAGGAAAAGAAGAGGACAAAAATGTAAAAGTTCAGAAGCCAAGTCAACCTGACCCTTTCTCTTTTGCAAAGGTAAAGGTCATGGCAAATACACCTCAGCCACTTTGCAGGGATTTCTAGAAGCTGTGTGTATGTAACTTGCTTAAAGCTGCACCACGTTCATTAAACAGCCACGGCAAACACAGGAGGAACAACAATCTTTGTTCTAGCCAGACTCAGTGAAACCCCAACAATCTCCTCCCTGAGCCCATATTTACAACAGATGCGAAGCTGAAATTAAAGGCCTTGGTTCCTACAGCACAATGTAAATCAAAAATGAAAGTTGGAACTTTGACAAAATCTAGACCATAAGTATCTCTGATACCTGTTATGATTCCATCCTATAAAATCAAGCTATAAACTGCAGTTTCTTATTTATTTAAAGCATGATGAATGCAGTGGCTGTTCATGTGACCATTTCAGCAGAAGCAGTAAACTTCTGCTGGATTAGGAGAGCTTGCAATTAGGTCACATTTGTATGTCTCTTCAGCATCATCAGAACAAAGTGCACATTTTGTGAACAGCATGATCTTTTTCCACTAGTCAAGCTTCAAAAAATGTGGGATGCATCTCTGCAAGAAAACACCTAGTCTCACTTTGTCTCTGAAACATGTTCAGATATAACATTCATAAATGAAAGCTGGAAGTAGGACAAGTTGGAACAGAAATAACTGCATCTCTGCTATGTATTTATTTCTAAGAATAACTTTATTACCATAAAACTGCATAGATTTTTTTTAACATTCATGTCCAATTTCAAGCATACTATAACAATAAAATTTTACTTCCACTGTTTTTAAAAGCTTGAATAAGAAATCATCAGAAACTGACTTCAATTAGCAACATCCCAATCTCACACAGCATTTTTCTGAAGAGTTTGATTTAGTACCTTTAATACTGCTTAATATCTTCTGTCATTAGTAAATAATTCTGCTTTTATATACACACCCATAAAATTTTACTGCACATACCTGAGAAACACCAGTGAATTCTGATCCAACAGAACTGTCTGTAAACTGTGTACCATTTAGTGAAACCTGGAAAAAATTAACAATAGATTGGTGACAATAGTTGAGTTTATTGCAAAAAGAGCTTTATAAAAATTAAACAAAATCTTCCTCAGTATCTGAAGATTGATACAACAGCTTTTAAAATTTAAATCATTGTTCAACTGCAGAGATGGAGATCTCCTTTTGTTTTGTAACAAAGTGCTACAGATGCAAATATTTGTATTTTAAACTTTTGCACTATAGCTGTTTCAGCAGCAACTGAGCTGAAAGAATAGATACAGGGAAACAGAAAAGTCATAAACAAAACTACATTCTTCCTTCAGTATTTGATTATTTGCATTTAGCTTTTAAACTTGTACTGTAAATCAAAACAATTAACAAAGATTCTTGCCTTTTGAAAGTTGAATACCATACTGCTTAGAAAAATAGGCAGTGTAACCAGAAGAGTATTCCACAGCAAGCCTCCCGGTGGCATTCAGCTATTCCAGTGTAGCAGCTTTCCTCCTGGCCCAGGTTATAACCCACACAGAAACCTCTGAGATGTCTACTACACAAGTGCCACGAGACTACACCCAACAGCAATGAAATGCCTTTTACAGGCCCCAAGTGCTCTCCCACAGCATTATTTGAGGCCACTAAATCAAGAGCAAAGTCAAGACAATGTATGAATTCAAGTTAGTGACAATGAAGAGGTCTAGATCATACCAACTTGAAGACATTTTTAAAAAATGGGAAAGAAGAAATAAAGTCAGTCAATTATTTTAGTCCCTCCTTCTGGAGCACTGGTTGAGCTTTTGAATTTCAGGTATCAATTATCTCATGCCTTTGTTCCACCTTTCACATGTTTTTGCTCAACTCTTTTTTGCCCTTCAGTTTCCCACCTAATGCTGTTGTATATTGGTGTTTCTAGGACTACTCTAAAGACTAAAATAAAACCAGTCTGTCTGACCAAGAACCCCTAGATCTTGTTCTCTGGATTCAGAAAACGTTTCTGCCTCGTGCCCAAACCATAAACTCTAACTGGAGCTGTCCTCAGTGCAAAGGATGATCCTTCAGTTCTATACATCTCACAGCATTCCCAACTGCTCAAGTTTAGAGACAGAGATTATTGCAAAGCCACTGCCTTCAGCTGGATTTTTCCAAAGGCAAAGTGGGGGATTGTCAAATCACTGCTAGAGAAAATACAAATAGAAAATCACACAACTTCACTTCCATACCATGTGCTATCTTTCCAGAGTAGATATTTAAGAAAAAAACCCCTCATATGCAAGTCAAGCATCTCAGGTCTAAAATTATGAGAATAAAAAATGCTGATGTGGAACAAGTATCCTATGTTTATTTAGACACTTTCCAAAAAGTGGAAAAACTAAGGGTTGTTTGATTAAAAGAAGTCTTCTTCATCAAGAAATATATGCTCCAGTCTGGAGGTCCACTGGTTATTGAATGCATATATATACATTCAAACACAAAGAAACTAGTACTAAAGTTTAGGATTAAATAGTTATCTGCAGCTATAAACACTTCTTTGGAGAAAATTAATAAAAAGAGAAATTTATCCAAAGGCATTACTTATTCATTAATGGAGTACATTTACCTTCTTTGCATTCAAGACAGTGATAATGAGAAATACATGAGCCATCACATTGAAACATGCAGGCATTGAGTGACCAAGCTAAAGGCACTCAAATGTTACAGAAGTAAAGACAAATTGGAAGCTTTTGTTATCCACTAAATGTCACAGGAAGCCAAGACAAAATACTGAATATCAGGAATGACTGCTTCATGGAACAAGCTGTCAGAAAAGACATCTCTTGATTCTAAGCACTGTGCAGAATTTGCTTAAAAATATTAGTGCAACCCTCCCCCAGAATTTAAGAGTGACCTAAATATCTGCAGGAGGAACAAACTCCAAGGAATTTAAAGAAAGGAATTAAGACAAATAGGAGGAAACAAAGAGAACCATCAAAACTAAGTGTCTGTAGGCAATGAGATATAAGACATTGTATGTGAGGCCTGGAGGAAACAAAAAAAAAAAACAAACCACAAAAAAAAGAAAGACTTAAGTGGGAATGAATAATGACATGACAGCCAAGGAAGGAGATGGCTAAAATAACATATTAGAGAAAATATTAGAAGAATCTTGTAAAAGTTGTCCAAATGCAGCTCAAACAATAGCATGCTAAAAACAAACAAAAAAAAATACAAGACAGTCTCACAAATAATTTAGGGAAGAAACAAAAGTATAAATACTACAACTAAATCCTTTCTTGAAGCACATAAGAAGCAAGGAGCCTGTCAAGACTGATAAGGCTACAGAAAGTAAACAAATAGAAGCATTAAAAAAAAAAAAGTTTAAGTAACCTAAAGTAGGGCAAAATCACCAGAATTATTTTTTGCATGTTCATTTTTATTAGGGAGAAACTTAAAGATATTCTCCCAGTGAAAGGCCTTTATGGAACATGCATTAGAGGATCTGTTTCAAAGCCAAGCACTACTAGGAAAAAAAACCAAAGCAGTACAGAGAAAATGGACAAGTGAAAAATTAGGAAACCACCAAAAGTGGATGACATTCAGCCAAGAGTCCTAAGGAAGCTCAAGAACCTCAGAGTTGCACTAATAATTTCAGTATGTTAATGCCTGCTTTGTGCTTCACTACTACTAGAGGAGCAAAATTTTAAATTTTTATTTATTAAGCTTTTGAAAGAAAAATTGCAGTTATGCTAAGTGCATTCCTTAGAAGAAACAAGAAAATGCCTGAGATGACAAAGTTAGCTAATAGCACTAAATTCTTCATGTAACTAAAGAGACTGGAGAATGGCAGAAGGACCTTCCAAGATCTAGTTACTGTGCCATATGTTGAAAGATATAACTCTGTGTGCAAAGAATTCAAGACAAGCTAGAGAGCTGTCACTTCTGGATTACCCTAACTTTTTTTATTTAATTAAAAAAGCTTTATTTTTTCATTCCTGTGTATCCTTTTTAATGACTTCAATGTTCTGCATTTTAAAAAGCTGTATTGTGAAGGTAAATGCCATAAGGAAGGCTGACATGGATGATGAGGAACATCTGAATCTCCACAAGCACTCTTCACCATAATGAAAAGTGTGTGTGTGAAGTACTTCTGTTCTTACATGAATTTTATTTACAATGGAAAATAAATAGAGAAATATAAGAAATATAAATAAATAGAGAATTCTTGTGTTTCTTGAATGTTACTGTCACACTAACCCACCTTCTCCAAAATATTGATTTTCCTGGAGAATAAGGCATGCAACACCTTGGCACAGCATAATTCATACCAGAAAGCATGAAGGAAGAGGGAATCACAGTTTAAACAATACTGCCTGATTACACCAGAATGACCTTGAAGAACCAGTTGAGCAATTAGAAAATAAGCACTCAGAGACTGCCATAATTTGCTCTAATAGCCTGTCACTATTGAAATCAGACCTTCAGGAGGCTGAGTGACACATTACTAGACAACACACCCCCATCTGTCTCACAACTGAAGCCTTGGGAAGCCACACAGATATCATGAAAGTGAGAGTGATGCAAGATCTCAGGAGAGCTCAGGAAAAGAAAAGCATAGGAAGGAAATTTAGATTCAATTCACCATCACTGAACCCTAAACTCTTCAAAAGAAATGTGATGCTAAAAAAAAAACAAGGCAAGATTGAATTGAATTTCTCCCAGAGAGAAACAGCAAGGATAAATTGCACAGAATTTCTCAGGTGCATTAAGAAAGACAAATCAGAAAAAACAGCAATGTTACCAAGAGACAATTACAGCCACACTTAATTCTACAAGGTCCTAATATAATAATTGTACTCCATACGATTTGAATCAATTGCCTTATTTTTATATAGGGAGGTGAAAAATTAAGTTTGTAGAGACACCTGTCAGTACCTGAGTAACACTAAAGAAACTTCAGCCTGCTACCCTTCCCAATACCCATCCAGATGTCTCATCCATGCCACCTCTTCTCCTGCTTGCATTTTAAAGCCAAAACCCATTTGCCATGGCTTTCCTGTGCTCAGCCCTGCTTTGGGCACTCCCAGCACTGAGCCCACCATAGACAGCCCTGCCTCACCTGCCACTGGTCACCCATCACCCTCCTGCAGCTGCACTCAGGTCCCACTCTCTGCTCCCTCCCTGCAGTCCCAGTGAAGCTCTGACTTGGGCATGCTCCAGTAGCAGCCTGAGCTGTTTCTCTCTTCTCCCAGACACAGCTAAATTGGTGACAGAACTGCTGCTGGCAGCTGAGTGACACTTAAAAAATCCTAAGTGACTCGCAGATATGAAGAATCATTTCTTTATGCTTCAGTTCAACAGACAACAAACGATCTGATTTCAGTAAGTGAAAATTTAGGATTCTTCCCCCCAAACTGAAACTGATTTAACGATAAGCCATTGTAAAAGTCAAATGCCTGGTGGATGAGGGAAAAGAATAATGATAAAGGTATCAGACAGACATTCAACAGTAGATAACAGAGAAAATCTGATGCAGGACACCTCCAGACTGGTAAAACCTATGAAGATGCACAGAAGGAAGATTATTCTACACATTCTCTGTAGCTCTCTCCATTCTCTAGCTGCAAGCACTGTCAGACAGGACAACACACTGGTGAGACCTCTAGTATGGCAAGGCTTTGGGGTTTGCTTTAAACATCACTCCTGAACAGAGGTAGGAGTGACTGCAGCCTCTGCAGAGACAGTAGCCTCTGCAAAACACATATTACAGCACTGAAGAGAAATTATGATGTAAAACACAGCAGTGAAGTATCAACACTTCAACACTTATCCCTTCCTTAATCCTTTTTTAAGTCCACATTATAGCCAGTTAACATCTGGTATAACCCAGTTTGAAAAGAGGAAGAGCAAACTGAAACAGTTCTACTTGGCAGCATCATCACCCTTGCCCGTGAGATTTCACTTATTTCAACATACTG
The DNA here is from genome assembly GCA_013399455.1 of Anthoscopus minutus. NCBI lineage: Eukaryota > Metazoa > Chordata > Aves > Passeriformes > Paridae > Anthoscopus > Anthoscopus minutus. The sequence continues at coordinate 27,507 of VWYI01002989.1, read as the reverse complement.
ATTATTTTTCATCTGCTTTAAGAAACCCATGAGCATGTTTAAGGTACTGGAAGTACTCTACCATGAGACTAACCAAAGTACTCTCTGGTTTCTCGCAGAAATGGTTGTTTTGGCCATACTCTGGACACACCACCTACAAGCAAGAAAAAAACTCCTGCACCAAAATGCCATAAGCCCTGCAAGATATCAGCTACTGAAGTTTGAACTGCAAACCAAATCATATGCTCAAGAAAGCAGAATTCTAGAGAAATATGTGTATTCCATTATTTTTTCATCAACGCACTTGCTAAGGGTGGTCTAATACTGAAAGAAACAGTCCAGAGATGTCTTAGAATCAGCCGAATCATTACCCAGAACTACACCCAGAAACTCTCTTGGAGAGGGTGACCACATCCAAGTACTTATGGTCAATAACAACACGGCCAAGAAAAGAAGTGTCCTCTATCACAGCATGCCTGGGCCTGCTGTGCTTCAGCTGGGCTGGCCCAAGGTCACTGGTGGTTCCTGTCCACCATCATGAAAGTCTTGACACCCAAGTGGAGGTGAACAGGAAACTTTTCTCATAGGAGGGAAGGTAGAGTTCTGCAGTTATTTTTCATTTTTAATAACCCCCAGAAGTACAAGAGCTTTTGTAGCAGGAGAGCATGATCTCTAAGAAAAGCATACTAAAATGGTATTTTCAAAAACATTAAGAGTTTTCTTTCCTAGCACTGGAGAAAGGAGAATGCAAAATTAGCATGCCCAACAGTGCGCAGGAAAATAAGCAGTAATGTGCAACCCATCTCCAGGCTCATTAGCATAGCACCATTCAAGCAGATATCAGAGTCTATTATTATTGGCTTTCAGGAGAAAAAAGTCTTTTGCCATCAGTTATACAACTTTTGAATCAGTAGCTTGAAAATAGGTAAACGCTTGATGGGCAAGAGGGAAAAGTTTGGAGGTTCCTAGTCCAAACGTAGCTATGGTTTAACATGAAGCAGTAGTGAAACATGTCTTAGTGGGGGAGGAATGAATAAAGACCACCAGTTAGTTTTATTAACTACAAAAAAATGAACAAACTAAATTGTATTTCTACCTGACCCACAAGTAGGAGTGTTTTGCTTAAGAAATGGACAAATATCTAAACTTTTCATACCATAATCACGCATCTCTAGTGATACTGAACAGAATGTACTTGTACATCCTAACTTACTTGCCAGGGAGTTTCAGGATTATAGGAAAGACACTGACATATAAAGTGGTTACTGATTATCTGCAACAGTCACCAACAGGGAAAGTTGTGATGGCTTCCTATGCAAAAAGATCCTTAGTTTCACTAAGGGTGACAAAATACCAAATAAAAACCAGCATAAGCAAAGACAAGATGATAATAATTTAAGTTCAAATATCCCTATTAAAGCAGCCAACACTTGATCTGGCCAATTGAGCAACAATTGCAGACTACCAATTCATTTCACCAAGCATTCTGTCCTCAGCATTAATATTCACAAACACCTAAATTATCCTTGCCTAGCCTAGCCTAGCCTGCATTACTCTAGTGTAGTCCACACTCTTGAGATTGGAAATGAATGAAGAAAAGAATACACATAAACGAGTCAGCGATACCACAAGCCAGCCAGCCTGTGGTAGTCTTTGAAAACTACAGGATTACACATAATTTCAGAGAACCTTTAAATCTTTATGTCAATTATCAGGGATATAAAAAAGTGAAAGCTGAGAAAGAACAAGCATTCCAAGGGGAGTTACAAGGCTTTTGTGACTCTCCTGATATTTAGATTCTTAAGAAATGTTGATATTACTCTCAAATATAGATAAACCAGCTTTTAGATATGAAATAATTTAGAAGCAGGAGAAACAGAAGTTGCCAGAAGCTGAACAGTCAAGAGTGAAGTGTTCATGATTAGCTTGTCAAAGGTCAAAAGCTCTGCACATGAATACAGCCAGCATGCTGACTCAACCCTACTTACACTGGTATCTAGTGCACAGCACATCTATCTTCAACAGCTACAGGACTTAACTGAAATCACTAAGAAGCAGATTTGCTGCAGAGCACCACATGAGATACATGAACCAGCTTGTCAGTGATTCATGGACCATCCTGTGTACATGCATTTGGATGTGGAAATCCTGTAACTGTAGAGCACACCAGGCCTTTGTGCCCTGCTCCCTCCATCATGCTTAGCCAGAGGGAATTACATAGCCAAGGGCTAAACAAAGGAAATGACCTATGAAGATGGAAGGAGGAAGGAAGACAATGCTGGGTGTAAGAAAAGAAAACTCATCTAAGATACAGATCTATTTGGCAACAGACAGTCATTATTATAGATGAAAAACAGGTACTCCCTATCCAAGCATCTTCACAGAAAGTGCCTATGAGAAAAACTTTCTTTCTTTTGAATTGTGCTACTGCCAAAATAAACTTTGTAAGATTCCAGGTTAAATCCTCTTTAGCCAATATAACTAATAGTCTTCTTATATGAATATTGAGGAAAAATACAAATAAAATCAACATTATGAGATTCCAATAATTTCAGTGATATTTTTATGGCAATTTTAATCTTTTTGTATGCAGCAACATTGTCTTTCAGCGTTTTCCTTATTAAGTAAAATCATACCATTATAGAATCTGACTAATCTGCAAGACAGGTTCTTTGAAGGCTTCCCTTCTTCAACAAGTCATATTATTAAAACTTATCACTTAGCTTTAAGTAAACATAACACTTCTTCCTAGTTAGAAAAAACTAGTCCTAAAGTAAATTGATGTCAAGCAAGTCAACAAGCTGAGGGTGGGGAGGCTTAATCTAGAAAGCGCGATTACCTTGCATGCAGGTTATGACGCAAGTGTATCAGGAAAGGCTCAAATCCCCAAAATTATTCCACTCCCAGGATCTCAAATCTGAATTGCTTATTTTCCAACTTATTTTGAAATCCCTGAAGACCTTTCATACTAAGTCAAAATGCCAATAGAGTTTTCAACAGAAACAGAAATTATTTCAAAGTATACTTTTTCCAGTTGAAGTCTTTGTTTTTATACAAGTTCAATCTATGGAGAGGAATTACAGAAGTAGCAGGCATATACAGGACTTGTTGGAAAAGACTGATACTTTCTGGTTTAGCAACAGTTATAAGTTAAGAGTGAGGTTGGGGGGGTAAGGAGGCTGTACCCACCTCACCCATTTAGGGAGATATCCCAAATGACAAGATATCCAAGATGACAAGTGCCTACTACCTCCTGCTAAAACTCAAGTCTAAGATACTTGGCCAACAAGATTATTTCCCAAAGAATTTTTGCAAGATATAAGTATTTACAGGCTTATCACAGGGGTCGGGGAGGAAGAACAATAAATCACCTGTACACAGAGCTGTTTTTCAAAATGAGGCATATTAGTAGTCTGAGAAGGTTAAAGCATCTTTTCCTCCACAGTTTGCCAAAGTGTTCATCATGCTCTGTCAGCTTCTGGTGAATCAAATACATAGATGACTTCTAAAAGTCTGTGCAAAAAGTTTTTGTTTTGTTTGCCCAGACATACACAAAACCTTTAAAAATAGAGCAGGAAGGAAGGAAATCAGACAGCATTGGAGAATGGAGAATTGAAAGAAAATCAGTTTTCTCTCTACTTCAGTTCTGTAAGACACAAGTCCTCTGAAAATTAAGTAAAATCACAGCTTCTGGTATATTTACACAGAACTGATTATTTACCTACTGCATTTATTTTTCCTTTGGATTCTCAATGCCAAAATAAAACAATTCTACTGTAGCACAGCAATCAGAAAACAGACTGTAGTCTAAACAGCTATTTAAAATTCACAAACCCATCAAACCTGGATTGACAAAAATCTATATTCAGAAACAAAGCCATCTTAAATGACATGATTTACACTGCATGAAACTCCCCGGGGAAAGTTTTATTTCCTCAGTAGTACCTCAAAAAGGCAACTTTGAAATAGTTCTTTGAAAAGAACACAGATACTGTTATTCTATAATGAGTTTTAAGGAAGCAACAGCTATATTCTGTGCCATTCCTCTCACACATTCTTCAATAGCATACTCAAGTTTTCTTTTAGCAGAATCAACCTAAACTACATCCTTCAGGAAATGAGCACCTCTTAGGAAATAAGGAGTTCACAGGTTCCAGTGTCACAACATGAAAATGCTAGCACACACAAAAAAGCCATGATCTCCACAGGAACCAGGAGGAATTCACAATCCAAAATTAAAAAGATAAAGCACTGATCTGTATCCTGTTATAAGACAGAACAATCTACATTCATGTAACTTTTTGAATGGAAATTAAAATAAGGCTGTACTCAAGTTTTTATTTTATGTATTTCATTTTATCAAACAAAGTCAAAGGACTTCCTTGGCCATTAATTTGAATGATGCCAACTTTATTTATTACATGAAACTTATAGATTCATCCGTGCCTGACCCACTATCATAGAATTCACCTCCTCTGTTTTTTTATTTTAAGAAGTCTCAAGTGATAACTGATCACTATCAAATAATACTCTAAGGAAAAAAAATTTAAAAATAAACAGTTGTTTTGTAGAATGGAGTGTACAGATCCTACCACAAGTCCCTGCTATGTAGATACTTGAGTTGAATTCCACTGCTAAAACCAAACCTACATAAGCTGTAATTAAACAGTGTATCTAAGCATTACCTGGCACATGATCTCATGAAATCTGTCTGGACAAAGGCCAAAGACCTTCCTGAACTAATTACTGTTGGGTGCTTTCTCCATAAGACATGATCTGGCATAACCCCTATTTAAAAAAACAGCAAGTAGCAAATAATCTCTAACAGAATTCATATAGGCTAAGAATCAAACAAGAAGTAGAGCTCTTCATCATCACTTTTCTTCTGTTACGTATTCAGATGAGCCATGTTATCCTTATGTTCCAAGAAATTGGAAAGAGACAACAGGCCCTTGAAATTTGGGGACACACACAATTACATCCTCCTTCCTACAAAATACTCTCAAGAACTGGTAATTCTGCAAGAAATCCCTGCTGGATACCCAATAACCTCCCAGTTGACAAGACTGAAAGGATTAAAGGACCAGGTTAGGTGTGGTGTTTTTAGTTCTGTTTTTTTTATTAATTCACAGACTATTGTACACTCAGATAGATGCCATCAGCATAGCCATCCTAAAGGTCACTTTACCGGCATCACATGAAATCTGGCAAGGCTGCCATGAATACTGTTTGCAGCATATGAATACTGGGTTTTGTCAGATTCAGAGTTCTGGTATTCCCTCTCTAAATCACTATATCCCCTAGAACCTTTATCAATATAATTTCATGTTTTCTTCTAAAACAAAAAGAAAAACAGCATTACCACAACTGCCTATAATCCACCAAACCCATTATTGAAGGTTTTCCATAACAAAAAGCTAGAATATCCATGTCATCTGGGAACAAAAATACTCTTATTGCATTTGATATCTAACAAGCTGAAGTCTCCTTTATGTTTTCAAAAGCAGAGAACAGTGGGGGCAGTGCTGCCCCACCCTCAAGACAAAACAGCCCAGCTGTCATGGCCCTGCCCATATCCCTTCTCAAGGAAGATGTATGCATCCAAGCAAGGGTTAATAATGCCACAGCGAATCTGACTGCAGCCTCTGGTGGTTAATGGTTAATTGCCTTCCAGCAGAGAAGGATCACCACAGCAGAAAGCAACGGATCCCTGATGCCATGAAAAGTGCCTATGCTTGCAAATCCTAATTTGTCATTTGAACCTAAAACCATCTGTGTTATCTTACAAAAATTGAGAAGTATTAGAATCACAATTTCTGCCATGCTTACATTTATAAACATATACTAGAAAAATATATAACATCCACCATACAAAAATACATATTGTATTGCAAGAAATGAAAGATTTGGTCCTTGGGGAGCAGGAGGGGGAAGAGAAACCTAAACTTACACTTTTATCCAACTGTCAAGCTTTACTTTGCAAACTGTAGCATCACTATTTGTACAAACGGCAGGTGTAACTGATGAGCCATTTCCTAATAGCATCATAAATAGAGGGAAAATTCATTTCCCACAGTAAAATAAAATTATTTTGGTCATTAAAAATATTTTTTTAAAAAAAATCTACATTTAAGCTTAAGGAAGAAAGTTAAAACATAACTTAGCATAGAAATAATACAGCCTACCTAGCATAATAAATAACATCAGTTCAGCAAAGAAAACATGAAGATGGTAAGAATCAAAGCCCCACTTTTTGAAGTAAAATTTGAATACTAGTCAGAAAGATGCAAACCGTAACATAAGCTTGTGTTCATCTTCTTTATGTCTTCATTTTTCTTAAAGAAAATTATTTTTAAATGGAACAAAATTCAACCAACTATAATAAGCATGAGGCTACCAGTTCTTAAATTGTGTGAAACTAAGACAATACAACATGCCTATACTTGTGCAACTAACTTGGCTAAACAAGACAATTTATTCAGATTTAAGTCAGTAGAATTAATATCCTTATCTTCTTCACATTCTGCATTACACTGATCTGAGGTACTGTATGTAAATTAAGAATACATTACCAGAAATTGGTTATTTTTTAAGAATTACAATCATGCATATTTTATTGTTTGTATTGATGATTCCATTATTTCTTCTCTTTCATTATATTCAACCCATTATTCATAGTTTTCATTTCCAACTGTCAGAATTTTTCAATTCCCATCCCCAAATCAAAGAACTGCACATCTTAAAGGTGCATTGACACTGAAAAGCATCTTGTTCGGTACTTGCAACCAAAGAGCCTCTCTCAGATTAATTCTCTATCCGGACTGGGAAGTGAATGGGGATTTGTTATACCAATGGCTGATGCTCATCACTACAACTGTGAAAAGGAAACATGATCCCAAGAAGCATCACACCATTTTCAAGAGACACTGGGAAGGGAGTATTAGTGCTGCTTCACAGGCCTCTGGAGGAAGCCTCATTTGGTCAACCATCCTCAAGAAACGCCAAACTGGAACAGACACAGTGACAGCCAAACTGAGGCGTCAGCAAGAGGCTTGGCTCGTTTAGCTTAGCAAAGCAACTCAGTTCTCTGCAAGGGGACTGGGGATGGGCAGAAAACAACAACTAAACTGAGGACAAGGAAGCAGCATCCTGGAATACACTGAAACTGAAGGACAAGATTATGAGTCGCAGCACGAAGGCTATGAAACAGAACTGAAGATATGGGCAGTGACAATCTATTTCAAATGAGGTTGATTCAGCTAGTGAAAGGCATTTTACATTTCTCTACAGATAGACAGAATCAAAACAGCTGCCCCAATCCCTTCACATTTTTATTGCCATTCACATGAAAAAGCTTTGCAGACACTCAAATACATCTGCAACTCAATTGTAATATAAGAGCTGCCTTTGTCTTCTGGGTTGTTTTTTCAGAAGCAGGGGAGGAAGGAAAATTTGTCTACAAGAGTTTTTACAAAGCTCTTATATAGCTTTTAAATCTTCATTTAAAATGAAAAGCAAAAAAACCAGTACTTTGTGTAAAGTTATGGACAATTTGCAACATAAAACAAACTTGAAAGCCCAAAACCAAAATAAAATCATAGGACAAGGAAATCAAGTCTTTCACTGCTGGATATGCAGGAATTAATTGTATTTAGTGAGCTTCAGCACAGCATTAAATGCTATCCCCTAGCTGAAAATAACAGAACACAGTTGTAAGGGCACACAAGCCCTTGTGTAAGGGCACACAAGCTTGGACTTGAGTGAAAACATGCTTGTATCTGTAATACTCACATGTGCAGCTACCAAGAATCCAGGCTTTCCAGTGGAAAAAAGGAGGGAAGGAAATTTTAATTATACACATTACAACTTCTTTGGAAGAACATAACCCTTCCCACACGCAATACTTCCTTTCTTTGTAGCTAAATATGACACAGCAGAACACAGCCAATCCACCTCCTACCAGGATTCTGCCTTTTCTGTTCTAGGAATATGTTCAACATTTTCCCGGTGATTTTGCAGTCACGTGCTAAAAAAAGGCATCAAAAGCTAATAAGGAACACGATTCAAGCATTCATTTTCCCAAGTACAATGAGCAAAGTGTTCCAAGCAGGTAGTTAAAACACCCAAAATTCTCTTAACTAGCCCTGACGGGTAACAACCATGCATATAATTTTTTTTTCCTAGTCAGAGTTGTAAAGAGCTTTAATCTGTTGTTTCAATTTCAATCCTGAACAGAAATATGTTAAATGAATAGGATTACACAAAACCAACTCAACCCCAAGATGTGCCAGCAGTTTCCCTATGAACTGAAGAAAGCACTCATCCAAAGGCAAGTTTAAGATGTGTAAGACAGCATCTAGGAATTAACTACCCGACTTTGTAAATTCAATGCTACAACTGTAGATGTCCTACACCAGGACTAAACATTACAAGAAAATGACCTCACTTGTAAACTGTCAAAGCCACCCTCTGGACATGGGAGAGGCCACTTGCAGAATGATCCAGCAAATGCAATTTCTAAAACTAGCCATGTTTTTCCCTCAACAGAAAACAAGAAATGTCAGGAAAAGTACATATGCTGTACTAGAATATGACACTGACAGTACAAGCCAGAAAAATAATTCTCTCATTTCAATTCGATTCTGCAAAAATCAGCATCAGTAAGAAGCAGAGTCCTAGTTTTAATAGTTAAGAGCAATCACCAAAATTACAGAAGATGCAGCAACTAAGCTTTAACATCAGAACAATATCCAAAGGCTGTGTTTCTAACAAATCATTACCAAGTTAATAAAACCCCAAGTCAAGCTAATATCCACAGAAGATTACCTCAGTCCTTGCACTTCATTGTCCTCAAACTGCCAAGTTCTCAATGCTCACCACACACAAACACATCACATCACTTAATAGTTTCTTATGGCCACATGAAATACACTACTGAAACATAAAACATGGTTTGCTTCAAGTACCACCATGGGAGGGAGCAGACATTTACTGAATCAAATGAGGAAACATGTAAAGCTTGAAGTCCTTTGACCCAAATTTACTCTTGCAAATCAAGAATCAGAGATCAGTGTCCAAGGAGTCTATTCAGCTACCCCTCAACAAAATTCAGGGGTGTAAATGGCAGGAATTCCAGGGCAGTGATTCCAACATGCATACATGGAACAAAAAAAGAAAAGTGGTATCTCCAAAAATTTCATCTGCAATGTTCCCTGAACCAAGTGAGTTCACAGTGAGACAGTGAGACAAATTTATGACTTGGACTGGATTTGTAGGAACATTTGCCTGTATTTCCGATATCTAGGTAGATTACAAGGAAAACATACAGTGCCCATAGTTCTACATTACAGATTCTTAGAAAGAGGTTTTAAGATTTGGATTGGGGGGTTTGTTTTGGAGGGGTAAGGCATTAAGGAGAAGCAGGAGGCAGCTGAGCTGAGACATCTGTGACTGTGAAGTCTTTAAGGCAATTCAAGAGCAGACTGCAAAAGACAAAGCCAAGTAAACAGCTGTATCAGAAAAAAAACCACCATAAAGAACAAGATATATACTGGCCCTACTTGGGTGCAAACTGCTCCAGATGTTCTTTGCCTCTTTCAGACCCAGAAAAATAAAAGCTGTTCAATGGTCATTCACCACACCAACTGCTCTTCATGGATACTACTAGTAACAATTGAGAACAAATAAGAAGCTCTCAATCAGCTCTCCACACCCCAACATTGTCAGGAACAAACTCTCCTTGCAGACAACCCCATGAACTTGCAAGTACTATCAATGGATAGCTTTGGCTTCCACCAGCTAAGTGATGAGGGTCTGCACGCCCGATAGGTGAGAATATAGAATATTACAAGGAACTGACATACAAGAAAAGCCTGATTGTCAGCTTGACAGAAGACTATTTTTCACTAGGATCATGAGCAAAATATCAAGACTTCAAAGAAGATATACCAGAGCAAGAGCCGAGAAGTAAGTACAACTATTTATTCACAAAAATTCATAAAATCCAAGTAACCAATCCATCAGCCTTAGACAAATGCATACTAATGTATGAAGCATAAGAAAAGGAGTCCGAATTCTCTGAATGGGATTGACACTATGATCTACTCCATAAGAGTCCCTTTCCCACTGGAATACTAACAGAAAAAGGATCCAGTCAGTTCACAAAAAAACACAACAAAAACCCAAACCAAGCAAATTCAAGTGCCAAGGAGTGTTATGCCCTATACCTAAAAGATACAAGCATCACAAATGCAGAAAGCAGTAACCTGCAAGTCTGCAAAAAATAAAAATAAGCACATTAGTGCTATCAAGCTGCAAGCTTACCACAGACCACCAAAAAAGGTCAACAGACAGATGTTATCCTTTCTGAAAGGGGAAAAAAATCCATAAGACTTTTTGTTACAAGGAGACAGTAAGAACCTAAGCACCTCCTGGGAATGGCTCATGGAATGTACATTTTTAAAACACAGAAAGCAACTGGAGACACTTCCTTTAGCTGTAGGAGCAAGAAAAAAGTAGCTGACAGTAAACAATAAGAGCCAGTTTCACTGGAAATGAACCATCAATTCAATGGTTACTGAAGAGAGAAAGGAAGGAAGAACAGCAAGAGATAGATTTCATATCACTAAATAGAGCTCACAGATGACAAGTCCATGGCAAGGAAGAGTTAATTCTCAAATGACACAATAGAAACAAACACATTCAAGAAAACCAAGCACAGTAAGAGAACAGAAAACATAGCAAGAGAATAATGACTCAGAAAAAGCACACATGAAGGGAGTAGCGAGCATAACAATGGCAAGAGAATAAGAGGGACAATTATGAAAGGCTAAAGGCACAAAACAAAAGAATTCTTACAAAACAGCTTGAGGCTACGAAGAAATCATTCTATCAGCACAGTAGTACTACTACTAGAATTTTTCCATTACTGAATGGAGAAAACAGATCAATGAAGAGCAAGTCCTCACCAAAGAGATCAACTACAAGCAGGTGACCAGCACAATTAGCACAAGTAAATGAGTAAAAATACCCACCCAGTCAGAATCAGCTGACTACTGGAGCAAGCCATACTTACATTTTTTCCAAGTAGGCTAGATCTGATAGCATTCAAGAAACTTCCTCAGGAAATCCTTTGAGCCACCTCAAAATCAATAATTCTACCTTTGAAAACTCATGGAGGATGTCTTAGATAATCAGAAGCTTAGAAAAAGGTGAACTATTTAAACCCTATTTTAAAACAAAGAAACAACCTTACTTCTCAGAGAAAACCCAACTTTCTAAAACCTTCCAAAAAAAATTTTTAAAACCCCAAAAATTGAGGGAGAAAAAAAGGATAGTGAAGGTAAAAACACTTGAGGAATGGATTGTCTTCAGCTCCCAGAAAAGTTAAATATACTCAAACAATCTTTTTAAGCACTTAAGATGATATGGAGAGGAGGAACAGACACCTTGGTTATGTCAAACCAGTAATATTTTCTTCAATGAAAGATTTACACAGAAGAGGAAGAATAAATGTCATGATTTACTTGATTAATGTCTTTGACAGCCTTAAGTACTGAAACTGTCTCATGAACAAATTAAATAGCAAGATCTTGACAATTACCATGAATTTCCAAACAGACCTAAGTGACAATATGCAAAAGAGGAGTCAACAAGGTCAGACTGATGGAAAAAACTAATGCTACCTTGGGATGCACACCTTATGTGACACAGGACATAATCCTTTCACCTAATACTGCTCCAGTAAGTCTCAGAGGGACAACTACAACTCATTCTGAACACAGGTCTTCGAGCCAGACAGGAATAGCTGGAGAAAAGCCACAAAGGAACTACTACCAGACATAGACAATATTACCTGCCAGGAAAGGCTGAGAGAAGTGGGGACACCAACCTTACAGATCAGAATACTGAGGAGACAAGAGTCAGTTCTCTCTATCCACAGCAAACAGAAAAAGTAACAAAATGTCTGAATTGCAGCAAGGGAAAATCTATGCAATAGAGAATGAATAGCAAAGCAGTTAAGAGTAAAAATAGGCTGCTTGGTGAGGTTGTGGAGTCTCCATCACATAGGTCGTTTTTAGAGCAGGTTAAACAAACAAGTAACGAGCAGAATCAGTACTGTCTGCACTGGCCAGAAGACAGATGACTGAGAAAAAAAAGTATGGAAAAAACCTTGAAGTTAAGACTTTAGAGCACTGATAAGAGATTCTGGAATAGTTCAATCAACTTTGGTATCACATTTAAGAAGCTGGTTTACAAAGATGGCTGCTTGGCTCTCTGCTTCCTAGAGTGCAATTAAAACATGACCAAAAAAAAAAATCAACAAAAAACCACAACATAAAACAATCTTAAAGAAAATCAACTGTATTCTTCAGACAAATCATCCACCTTTTAATATGTATCAAGGTACATAACTACAAACACTAATGTGCTTTAATATTTTAAAAGAAGATGAAAAGCTCAAGAATTAGTGGAGTCTACTTAATAGGATTCACAGAGGGAAAAGACAGAGCCAAAAAGCTCAACTCCCCTGGAAACTACGCAGCTCCTGATACACCATGGTGGTCAGACTACTTGCCTGCTCACCAGTCACCCACACATGCTCTCTCCCACAAATGCACAAGTAAAAGTGTGAATAGGAAAATGGAAAAAAAGCCTAATTAGAAGGATAAATCCACACAGTAGCAGTGGGACACCGACACTCTTTCTGCTCTCCCACCCCTATTTATGGCACAACAGTGGAGCAGTAAGCCTATCCAGTAGTTTCCAACTAGCCAGGCCAACTAGCTCAGCAGGTCTGACCACGAGGACTGGTTTTCCATGCAGAGGGGCTACCAACATCCTTCCTGTTCAATAGTATCAGTCAAATTTTGCTGAAGAGAAAAAGAATCCCAACAGCATATTGAAAGGACAGACAACAGGTGCCAGAAAGATATCTTCCAGTGATCCTTTCATGCTTTAATGACAGGGATTTGTGCTCCACTAAACTCCAGTAAAGCCCACTAAGTAGAAACACCTACAAAAGAAATAATCATCAGACTTAACACCCTTCTGATCATGTAGTAACACTCATTAATAGACTATAGCTATGCAAACTCTCTCACATTACAAACATTATCTCAAAAAATATCCATTTTGGTGGAAAAATTAAGACAAGGACAATTTCTAGTCATAAATAATCTTAAAAGCATCCAAAAAGGCAGTCCATTACATCAACTATTTTTTGCTGATCATGAGTTAATACCAACACCAAAAACCTCTGCCAGTAATTTTGGGAACTTAAACTACTCAAGCACACTATACACAGAATATATTTGTGGCAGAAGTGTCAGAGACAGGACAATGCAAGCAAAATAAAACAGTGAAGACTAACTTCCTGTTATAAAAAGAAGGAAATACATGAATAACAAAGAAACCGTAAAAATTTTTTTCCATCAGACAAATTCGTCCCTAGCTTAGGAAAACAACTAAAATGTAAAAATATAATTATTCAGGAATTATTTTTTAACATTAGGGCAATACCTCACATATTGAGGATTGGAGTGGGAGTGTTGATCTGCTGGAGGTGAGGAAGACTCTGCAGAGGGATCTGGACAGGCCGGATCAGTGGGCCCAAAGGTCTGAGGTTCAACAAGGCCAAGAGCCAGGTCCTGCCCCTGGGTCACAACAACCCCTGCATCGCTGGGGCTGAGTGGCTGGAAAGGGCCCAGTGGAAAAGGACCTGGGGATGCTGGTTGAGAGTGGCTGAACATGAGCCAGGTGCCCAAGAAGGCTAATGGCTCCTGGCCTGGATCAGCTGGGCACACCAATCAGTGTGGCCAGCAGGACCAGGGCAGTGACTGTCACCCTCGGCACAGCTGAGGAGGCCTCACCTCGAGTCCTGGTGTTCAGCCACTCATCAGTCAGTGAGGTCCAGAGGGACATGGGGAGCTGGTGAGGGGTCTAGAGGATACATGCCATGATGAGTGGCTGAGGGTGCTGGGGGTGTTTAGTCTGAATAAAAGGAGGCTCAGGGGTGACAATACTGCTTTCTACAACTCTCCGACCGAAGGCTGTATGTTGTGGCACGTTTTTGCTTATTGTATTTGGTTTGATTACTTTTTCTATTGTACAATTGTACACCTCACCTGCCCACCCTTATGCCCCAGTTGTGCCCTCCTATTCCAGCTGGTTCCCTGTTCCTCCTCCCACCACCTGTCAATTCCCCTATATATCAACCCCTGCTCCAGAGAGTTCCCCGTCCATCCCCTGTTACTCAATGTCTCACTGGTTCCTGTAACCTCTTCCCTCCCACAGTGTTCCTTTATTGGTTTGTACTCTGTAAACTCCTCCTTGTACTCCTCCCCTAAGTCTCTCTCATTGGTTAATGATTCATACCCTCCCCTTGCTCCTCCCCTATTTATAAGTTGATGTAGTCCAGTATCTGTTGTCTTTTGTCCCTGTCCCTTCCAAGGAATGAACCTCTTTGGAGATCACACGAGAGGCCTCTCCCTCGTCCTTGCTCCTGCCCTTGGTGGTGAACACTCTTGTGTGGTAGAGCATTGGGCTCTAGGGCTGGGTCAGGATTCACCTTGCTCTATCCCGGGCTGTCCCACTCCTGGCGCGTGCCAGAGCGCGACTGAGCCAGCCCCTAAGGATTCTGGCACCACGTCAGCAGTAGCCAGCTACTGACTGTGGCTCAGTCTCTACTCCCAGGGAGCCAGCAACAAGGCAAGAGGAAATGGCCTCAAGCTGTGCCAGGGGAGGTTCAGGTTGGACAGTAGAAGGAATTTCTTTGTGAAAACAGTTGTTAAACATTGAAATGGACTGCCCATGGAAGTGGTAGAATACCATCCCTGAAAGTGTTCAAGAAATGAATAGACTGGCACTCAGTGCAATGGTTTAGTTGACATGGTGATGATCAGTCAAGGCTGGACTCCATGATTTCAGAGGTCTTTTTGAACTCAATTGACAATGTGATTCCATATCCCCCACTTTGCAACATTGTACACGATATACTACTTCACAAGTTAAGACTACATGGAAAAAGCTCATAAGGACATTGACTTTCTCAGGATTATCACAAATGTAAACTGGGTTGGGAGTAAATTTCTTTGATTTTTTTTTTTTAGTGTTTTCGGTGCAAGGGAGGTCTAACACAAGTTAGGACCCTCTAGGCTTTAGCAGAAGACACACAGACTACCACAGACTTCTGTAGCTTGGACGTCAAATCATCAGTAACACTTTACTGACTGAGAGGATGAGCCAATCTCACCAACAGGTAACACCATCAAATGCAACCTGCTGACTTCAGAGTTTGTCTCAGAACTGGCCTCACATTTAGACAAGTCCTCATTTCTGTGACCTTAGCTAAGAGCCACAAAGGCAAGCACACATTCAGACTTCTGTCTGAATGTTCCACTTAAAGAATAAATTACCACAGGCCATTTCTAGCAATGTTTTAACAAATTTCAAGGCAATCAGAACAATCCCCTAAACCCTACACAATCACTAGACTTTTCACCTTAACAAAAATGAAAACATAACCTCATAATTACTTTAAATATTGACAGAAGAATGATCCTCTTCATTTTATAAGATACAGCCATTGAGTTTACAAAAAATGTACAACAAGCAGTCTAAATAATATTCAATGTGTGATTGTCATAATTTCCACATAATTCTGAAAAGCAGTAGGCTAGGTCACCAATGACAGCACTTCCAAAAACATTAAATAATAATTAATATTTACCTTACGTACTATGCAATGTTTCTCAGCACAAAGTTCCATATCCTCCTACATGAGGTTTCAAATCTGTAACTAGTGGATACTGTATAAGTATAGCAGCCTGTTTTCTAGACACAAAAGTAATTGTATTTTTTTCCTTTGAAAACCTAAGAATATTTTTGAAAGCTTTTTTCCATATCTAAAAATTATGGAACTTTAACTTTGTCCACTTTTATTCTTGTGGTTCAGACTCTTTATGATGCTAAAAAAACCCCAACCTAGCCAGCTTCAGGCTGCTGCTGCAAGCTGTCTCAAATCACAGCAGACACCAGTACAACTCCCTGCAGACTTCCTGAAAAGAAGTAGGCAATGACAGTATAGTGGAGACAAAACTTGGAAGTAGCCAGGAAAAAATGTGGAGATAAAATAAAGATGATGACACAGATAAAACTGAGAAGTTTCTTTGACAGTAAAGGAGAGTGCTATCTCTTGCTGGGTGACAAACGAAAACCTTAATTCATCTGAAGCCAGTTCTAGTAAAGATTTGGGTTTCAACTACACATTAGCTACAGGCACATAGGTAAGTTAAAGCCATTAAAACAAAATTGTGAAAAACTTCTAGTGAACCTCAGCTAAACCACTAGCTTGCCATCTGTTGTGGCAGCAGCTTATTGAAGATAAGCAGCCTGGAAGCATTATGGCAATTAAGAAATCTTTTGGTCATTAACTCCACACCAATTAAACACTAAAGGCTGGCAGAACCATACTGTGGCTCAGAACTGCTTTTTAAGTCAAACTCTTCTGTTCCAAATGACTGGTTTCACAATGAGACACAGTGTGGCGAAGAACCTTTAAACATTTACTCACTTCTTAGGCACTTCTTTGTCCATTGGTAGCCCACATACGTGTGTGTTCTCCTACTCAAAAATAATTTCCATGCACACATACAAAGTATTTACTTCATTCCTACATTACATAGCAACCTCTTTAACCCACATTCAAACACATTATGTTTCAAAAACCTCGAGTACATGCACACACACATTGTCACGCACTAATCTGTTCATTAAAGTGTCCCTGTGCTTGCATCACCATTATTGTTACCCAAATTCAGAGCATCATACCTATCTCAGTGAAATATTCCCTAAAACACATTTTAAATAGTCAACTGTTGAGTTTAATATGGTTAAAGAACTTGAAAGAGGTTCCTAAACTTCCATTAATATTTATAAACTAACAAAAGTCTGTCTGTGACAACACGTAACATGTTTTACTCAAGACATTTTTAAATTAAACTATCAATCTCAGTGGAAAAAACTACCTAGTATTAGAAATATCTGAACTATCTGTTCAGCCTCAAGAAGAAGAGAAGACAAAGAGTTCATCATATCAATGTCCACAAGCATCTGAAAGGAGGGTGTCAAGCACAGGGAGACAAGTTTTACTCAGTGGCGCCAGGCAATAGCACAAGAGTCAAGAGGTGGAAACTGATGCACAGGACCTGAACATGGGAAAGAACTTCTTCACTATGCAGTGACTGAGCCCTGGAACAGGCTGCCTAGAGACACTGTGGATTCTTCCTCACTGGAAATATTCAAGAATATTCTCCTCACTGGAGATATTCAAGAACTATCTAGAAACCATCTGGTGCAATGCACTCTAGGAAGACCCTACTTGAGCCAGCAGGTTGGACCAGATAACCCCACCAGTGGTCCTGTGCAAGTTCAGCAATTCTGTGTACAATTCAATGGTATCATCACCTTCCTAGCTTAGGTCTGAGAGCTAAAGTTTCCATTTCTGCACACAGAGAAAGAATGAAACAAACAAACCCAAAAACATTCCACCACCAAAAACCAGAAAACAAGCTTTGGCATTAAAAAAAAAGAATAAAATCTTAGTTTAAAACCTTAATTATTTTAGCCCCAAAATACAGAAGAAATCATAAAGTTTGCAGTGCCCACAGTGCACTGACTTCAACCACATCAATACACAGCTGTTTGTACTAGTTCTCGCTATTTGAAAAGAGCCTCAAAGAGAGGTGGGTGGCAGAGTGTATTCAAGTCTGGCACCCCTGCCTAAAGTCACATCTTTTACTTCTAAAGAGCCATCATTGATGCAGTTTGACACCACAAATCTGAAAGAACAGGAGTCCAGGTAGAGCCTTACACCACTTTTCAACACTACATGTACATTACATTTAATATGGTTTCCAACATACTTCAACACTACACTATCCCCTAATACACAGACTTTAGAGTCATGGCTTGCATTAATAAACAGACTGCTTTCAGGAACATTATTCAATTGACAGCCTTCTTTTCCTTCCCTCACTTCACAATCCTGGTATCATGGCAGACATTCAAAACCTGAGGCACATGACCAAAACTTCTCAGTCAAATTTGAAACACAAGTCTACATCATGCCATGCTCAGCTAGTGCATTCAACAGCATGTCTTTCTTGAACTCACTTGTCCAATTGAAAAGGCCAAGCATATTTCACATATCATCAATAACGCTTGTTCTTTTACAGTTTTCTCCCCTCATTCACATTAACTCATGTCCTACTTCATCCAAGAGGAAAAAACCCCCCAACATTTTAGTCTTATTCTAGCCTTCCAAAGACCACACACTCATTCACTACCCACAGACTTCTGTTAACTTACCAAACCTGTAACTGCCACCTGTTTCTTCTGACTTAGGAGGAGAATAAAAGCAGACCAAAAAAGACCAGTCTCCAAGAAAGCAGTATTTTCCTACATAAAAAGGCGCTGCTTCAAAGTCAAGTGTCAGTCTGGTTGGCAAATATCCATGTTTAGAGCTCCTAAATGATTGCTGGTGGGCAGAGCTCAACACTAACACTAAGTTATCCTGCACTAGCTCTGGCAGCAGCCAGCCCTGCCAGCACACAGCTATGCTAAGCCCACCTGAGAGGCAGATTACTACCCTAAATCCAGATAATATATTAGCTTAGATGACCAATTTTTGATAAAAGCTGGCTCAGGAGATAGTCTAACACAACATGCCATATGCATTTTCCCCCTTCTCAATAGCTTTATGAGTGTTATAACTGAGATTCCCGGTACTGTAAAACCTGCTTCAGCTTCTGATGAAGCAGTCCTTACTAGTCCTTACTTTCCAGTACCCTTTCTGAGGACTAACTTCAGAGGTTACTTCTGCTATGCACACTGATTTCCTAAGGAAGGTGAAACCTTAAGGGGGAAGTAAGAAGTTAACTACACAAAAACACATCTCAATTAATTCACTGTTGTCCACAGAAGTCTAAGTAGCAAAACCCTTCAAGCAGACTTCAGTTGTCAGTGTTTCTATCCCTAACTCAGAAAATTACAAATAGTTATGGGTCCATAGAGTCCTTTACATTTTTAAAGGACAACTACTGGATTTAATTACGACAGATAACTTATCAATCATATATTATTGAATAAACAAATATCAATCACTAGAGTTTTATATTCTAGTGATGCATGCATATGTTAATACCCCATCTTTAGAAAGCTCATGTCTAGAGTTTGTGACAATAAACCAAATACTGCCCAGTTCTGCACAGTTTGGTCTTGCTTTAAGTAGAGAAGCTACTATTTCCAAAAAGAGCAACAACTGACTTAGGAATCAAAGTGAGCAAAGCTGACATTGCAATGCAAGCCATGACTAAACAATCACTTTTGATATTGTAGGCATAATTAATGTGTAGAAGAATAAAGATGGGCCTCTGAAAATTTACATCTAGAACAATGAAGTCCCCTGTGCTGCCAGCCAGACACTTCTATCCAGCCTGCTACCTTTCCTTGGAGAAGACAAGAAACAGCTATTCAAAGCAGCAAACACTGCCCCAACAGCTGATCACATCCTCCATCTGTCTGCAGCTTAACACAGACCACTGAACTGCTGCCAAAGCAGTTAAAGAAAAAAAAAAAAAGACAGCAGATTTTTCCTAAGAGCAACTGCCATCGATGAACCCCACCAAGAAATTAGTCTTCACTGCCTATTGTGGCCCCTCCTGGACCACAAACAATTTACCTCCCACATCCACATTCTAAGAGGAGCAGCAGATGAGCCCATAAGAGAACCCCTGAAGTCCAGATGCCATAAGTGACAAGTTTGCTCAAGATCCAGGCAGTCCACAGCTCTGGACTTCGAAATAATTACTTTTGTGACCTTGTAAAAACTTAATTATTTACCTGGACGACTGTGGCCTCTGTTTTTGAGCATCCTTCACAAGTAACCACCTGTCAGAGCTACTACAAGCCAGTTCAACAGATTAGTGCGTGAAAGGAGGACTAATGTAAAGATCTACTGTGCATGAGGACTTTGTGACACTCCACAGCAAGTAACAACACAGAAGCACCTACCACCTATTGTGGTTTGCTCCTCTAGGCCTGAGGAAAGACTCTACATAGGAATATTTCATGGAAGCATGCAGAGATTTTTTTCCTGAAAAATGTACAATGAAGTAAATCTTTTGTTTCCTCCCTATAAATGAGCAAAGTTACTCTTTAAGATATGACTCAAGGGGGAATGTATCATAACCTATTTGAGCTCTGACTTTTTTTGATTTTTTTAAGAGGAAGAAACTGTAACTGAGTAGGGAGGTAGAGGCTAAGCATGGCCTCCTACACAGGTTTTTCACCTTATCTGACTTCAGGCAGTTAACTTGTACCAAAATCTCTCCAGGCTTCCTTTAATAAAGGGTGGAAAGAGACGGCCGCTCTAGAGACTGATGCGAACAGGAATGCCTTCCTCTCAGATGTCTGAGTGTGTTCTATCATTACCAGGAATTTGGAGATGGAGAGAACTACCTTTGCAGCTTTTGCAAAAGAAAGGGAGTTGATTATTTAAGAACACAGTTAAAGTTCCCACGCCATGGAAGTTTTTTACCAGTGCTACCACCAGTCCAACATGAATACCTTCAGCTGAACAGCCTGGAGGAGGCTCACAGGCAGCCTCATTAATTTTTGCCTCAAAATCCACTTTGAAAAACAGTGCCTGGACTAACTTCTGCATCACTAAAGCAGCTGTAAGTTCTCTACTTTAAAAAGTAAATAACAAGAAAATATTCAGGAAAAAATATTTACCTCAGGTAAATGCTATGTTGCTTAGACATATCTTTAATAGTATTTCTGGTGTGCTTCCACACAGTCCAGGAGGTGAAGGTCAGTAATGTCATAGACTGCCCTGAATTTTTACAACACAAAATTAAGTAACTGTTGTATCAAAAACAAACCAATTATATTTATTCTACTGCATTCTCAAAAATGCCTCAATTTGAGCAGTTCCTCTAACATCATTAAGAGTAACAACATAAATATTGTTTCCATGTTGAACTCTACATTTGTAGCAAAGAAGGAACCAAACTTCAGTATTCTTCTAGACTTAACTCAAATGTTTCATTATGCTTAATTATCCTAGGAAAATTCCACATACAGAATATTCTTTCTCAAAACAGACCAGTCCACAGCCACCTTTGTCACTATTAAAAAAAAAAAAGGGAAAATGTAAGGACTGTTTCCATTACCTTAATAAAAGGGATATATGACCTCCTTTCCCACCAGTGAAGAAGCCCCAATAAATATTAAACCTTCTCTGATTACTCAGATCCATACAAACCCAGAACACTGCCTAGCACATCCATAAAGTCCAGTACATCCTAAGCAAAGCAAGTTTATTTTCCAGTTATTTCTCCCAATCACTTCTCCAACAATAATCTTCAGTAGATCTGTATTTGTTCAGGACCACCCTTGATAAACACACATATCAGAGTATAAACTTTAGTCTCATAGGCACCAAGCACCATCAAACTGAATTTCCACACCCACTCAACTCTCCTCAACTCAAGCCAGGACAGAAGAGATCCAGGCTGACTGGATCTCTCACTCTAAAGGAGAAGGAATCCAAAGACTCCCCCAAGATGGGATTCCACCACAACAGGATAAATGCCATAACCAAAAAAATAATGTATTATTAAAGAAAACTTCAGCTACTGTTTGGGATCAAATCACTTGCAGGAGAAGAACTGGACAAGAACCCTGAGAACTAACTTTTCAAATTAATCTAGTTAAAAATTAAATCAACACAGTTTTGCTTCCACAGTCAGGAAACAAGGGAGGGGAAGGGAGTCACTATGTTTTTTAGAGTCAAGAATTTCTCTTAATCTCTCATATTTTGCAACTCATACAGCAAGGGAAAAAAAATCCTCTACCCTCACACCTGGGATCAAATGTCTGCTGACAAAGCCAAAGGAGGATCCTTAGCTTATATGGATTAGACACAGCTGAACCAGATGCCATTTTTTCAGACACACTTTAGATATGTTTCATTTAAAAATTCACAACTGATTATTCTCATTATCAGTTCACCATGATTTTGCAGGTGCAAAAGGTGAGGGAGAAATGGAATGCTCAGGGATTGGATCTACATCAAGGTCATGAGTACACACAGGCACACACTTCCCAGGAGCAGCATTACGAGATCTGGCCCAACCACTGGTACATGTGCCTCTGGTCTCAGGTCTATTAGCTGAAAAATGCCTTAACTGAGCATGGGAAGAAGCTATGAAAGAGCTAATAATGTGAATGTTATGCAACCACTAAGCTTGTTTTTAAATTTGAAATGTTCTGTTTAGATTCTGTTTCTAAATTAGCAAGTTAACTCAACCATACCATCTAAAGCAAATTCTAATAGTTTTATCCCATTCTGACTCCTTTTATTATAAAAGCAGAGCATAAGCTCTTCAGGGCAAGCACTGCATGTCTATTACAAAAAAAAAAAAAAAAAAAAAAGGGAGAGTGAACTGCCTTTAATCAGAGGAACTGTCACAAAGACTTGTTTGTCCTTAAGTCAGTGCTGAGTGTTTTTAAGTACCTGCTGCCTCAGACTGAGGTGCACAGGTTATAATACTGTTTTATTAATTGGAGTTTATCTAGTTTACCTGAGCCTTGACAACAACTGGCCAAAATAAGTTTGCTTTTGGAGAGGAGGAGGAGGCCCTACATAAAAGTGCAAGAGCTAACTATCTGCTGGACTTCTGAGCTCCTGACAATGCTCCTCTTTTGAATGTTTCCTTCCTTTTGAATATTTGAATCATGGAAGGGGAACAGTGCACAAGGGGAAATCTGAAATCACAAATCAAACGCAGATATCAGTAAAACGCAACGAGCTACAAAGCTGCTGAAGAAATGGACAATGTACATTCTGCTATGGATAGAACCTCTATTTAAAAAGAAGTACCTCAAAATAAAAGAATAGTCTCTTGAAGTACTTTAAGAAATTCTAAACCAGCTCTCAAATGCAAGAAGATTCAATACATTACTATACTTGACACACAATACTTCGAAAAATTCAAGCGAGAGAATTGTAAAATGGCTACTAAATTATTTCCTTTGATAACACAAAAGATTGACCAGGCCTGTAACAAAAAGTATTTCTGTAGTGGATCAGCTACTGACATACCAGTTTTCACTCCAAAATACCTGAACATACTAATGAGTAGCCAATTTTGCTACAGTGTATGTATGAATTATGCAGTGGTTGCTAGATATAATCAAATGCCTCTCATAACATCAATAATCCAACTGTCAGTCAAAAATTTATAGGATCATATTAAGAAAGCCTGATGCAATGCATTACTGAATTAAAACAAAACCAAAACAAAACAGAACAGAAAGCAAGATCTATTTCTGTAAATATGTATATTAAAAAGAAAAAATCCTAGAGAAGTCCTGCAGCAGCACTGGACAACTAAGTGACTTGGTTACCAGTTCCAGTTAAAGTTGACACAGCTATAGGTTTTCAAAACTGAGACTCCCCTGCACTGATACACTGCCAAAGCACCCTTAGTGTCACTAGCATTCCAAAACATCTGACAGTGCTTCAGAGGATGAATTCAGATGCTATAAAGCATGTGCATGGAATAACATACCTTCCAGGAAGATTCTGTTAGGAGTTATCCACTTGCATCCCAGAACAAGACTTAGCATGTGCTCTAATGTAGCATTTAGCCTACAGTCCTTAAAAAAACCTCCAGATAAGATGTATAAAAACCTCAATTCAAATTTATTTGTTAACTCTAACAGGGTTAGCTAGAATTTCAGTACTGGCATGTGAGCTTTTAGTCTGAACCATAAATACATTCATTTTTAAACTACAGTCGACCTGTTTTATAAAGCAGGTTGAAATACACATTATTCTGAACAATTACTGACTCACAAGGATGAGTACCACACACAGGATCATTCCTTTAACATACTGCTTCATTCTGTCTTTCAGAGAAATTTTGGAAGAAACACCTAACAGAACACTAGTAGAAGGATGTGCCTACCCCATCCAGAATGCTGCCATAAAACCAGGCAGGTGACAAAAGTTGAAAACTACATGCGAGCAATGAGAGCATGACTGGTGGTTATATTTTACATCTTTTCGAAGATTAAACATTTAAGTTTGTTCAGCAGAGAACTGGCTGATGATTTCTTTTACTCACCAAAGGGAACTTCACATTATTCTGGGTAAGATGAAAGTAGAGCAAGTCTGGTTACTATATTACAGCTATTAGTGTGTTGCTTACTCTCCATCCAGCCAAAAAAAGCCTCATTTAGAAGTGATCTGTCACTTAAAACACAGTTTTCTTTCTCAACTTCACCCAGAAAAAATATCTGCTAGTCTTTCATTCAAGAAACCAAGCCTTGTTTTGACCATGTACCCTAAACTATCAGATTTTTACATACCATTAAGGTGATACTATTTTCATATCAACAAGAGCCATGCAATGACACTTTAAGATTCCACCTACTAAATAAGATTATCCGTGAATTTTTAAGCACCGGCAATTTTCATGTCACAACCATTTGAAAGCTGTTGAAAGTGTCAAGAAAGAGGTCACTGAAATCACTAGGAAGACCAGCATGGTCTATGGAGGAAGCAACTTTAAAGGAGCATTATGAGATATAAGTATTTACCTTTCAAAAAACTGAGCACAAGGATTTACCTGTCCTCAAAACCTCATTCCAATATGCTTGCTGTTTAATTGATCAAGGTTTCTGCTGCAGGTTTAACTAAATGATCTGTTTGCTTAACTGACTGAACTCTCCACTGCCCATCAGTCTTCAGAATGACTTGTACCAAAATACAAAGTGAATGGAAACATTTGGCAAATCACATACACATCTAAGAGTAGACCCAAAAAAAGATCAATTAAGACAAAGTTACAAATGCATTAAATCACATGTTGTGTACACTTACAAAAGCAAAAAGCATGAATAACATGTAAGTAAGTAATAGACAAATGTATCCTCTCAAAATATAGTGCTGAAACACAGTATTTAATTTTGAAGACATGACATACTTTCAGAGAGACTGAGAAATTTTATTAGGAACTACCTTGTGTGAAAGAAATAAGGAACATAGAGTAGGTAAACTAGCAATTATTTTGGCTTTTAAGATAAATTTCAGAAAGATCCCAAACAGTCTGATGAGAACCAAAGTTCTAGACTAAATATAACCACAAGCCACAAAACATTAAAATATTGGGGGTAGTGGAGCCACATCAATGTCCCATTCTGAGCATCACTTAGCTGCTGGTTTAATTTCCCTTGGCATGATGATGTTTAACATTATCTAGGAACCTGTACCTGTAAAGGCTTGTGATTTAAGACATAAGGCAAAACAGGATGCATCTTCTTACAACAGGTTTAGTTAGAACGGTGTTGACTGATGATTTGCAAAGTTGTAAAAAAAAACAAACCCGCACACTTCTTTGACATTAGGTACATCATTCTTCTGGATATATAAGTCACACATAGGCTACTGTCCCAAAAGGAAATTGTGTGTGAAGTTAAGTATCGGAGTATCAGATTAGAAACAGTTAATCTAAAGTATAGTAGCCAAGTAGGAAAATGTAGGAATCCAAGTTTTAAAGAAGGGAAAAAAAGTCTACCTACAATCATCAGATTGATTGCTGACCCAGCAAAATAGATGGGCACAAAACTATATGGAGAACAAAAGAAACCCATTTGTTATATGACATATATTATTTCACACATGCTACCTCACAAAAGCCAGTTCTTTAACTGCCCCTTCATGTGCTCAACAAGTTTATGAGAGCAAGAGAAAATAGAGCAGGTGATAAGACATGCACATGGAAGTCTGAAGATGCTGTCAGCAGGAAATGCTGCTGTAAATATGATACCTGAACACAAGCTCTATGTTGATAACAAAAAACTTGAGGTAACCTTTACAAGGGAAAGGAACATGAACTTATTTGCTCTTTTGCTACTTGAACCGATAGGACACCTTTTTAAGGGCTTAATCCTTTAGTATATTTTCTTGGGAAAAAAATCCATTAAATTACACAATTTGGTCCCAATAAATTTCACCGTAATATGAAATAATGTAACATATCTGACTTATTCCAAGGCACCAGAGTGCCAACCACAGTCCAAGCTACAATGAACCTCCTATACTTAACAATGAAGTTGGCTACTGCAAAAAGGGTGTAATAGTTTAAAAAAAAAAAAATTAAAAAAATTTGCAGGTGTCTTTTTGCTTTTTCAAGGCCTGCCCGCCTATTTCTTACATCTCCTCCATTAAGGTGAGAGCCCGCAGATGGGGACACTGAAGCTGATTTCAGGACAAACCCCAGGACGACACGGCCCCGCGCAGCCGGCGCGGCCCTTCCCCCACAAAGGGTGGGGAGCTGANCGGGGGCCGCTGCCGCCGCACCCCCGGCCTTGCCCAGCCCGCCAGTGCCGCCGCTGGGTCCCGGCCCGCCGGTGCTGCCGAGGCCGCCGCCCCGCTTGTTCTTCCGGCGCTTCGCTCCGCGCTTGGCGTCGGCCGGACTCATGGTGCTGACACCCGGGCACGGGAGGGAGCGCCGGGGAGGAGGAGGAGGTGGGGGGAAGGGGCGCGGGATCGCGCCAAGCACCCGGAGGTAGCGAGGCCGGGCGGGGCCGGGAGGGGCCGGGGCTCCCCGGGCGGCGCGGGCGAAGCGGGGCTGTCACGGCCACGGGGACTCGTTCGGCCCCGGCGCCGCTGGGCAGAGTTACCGTCCAATATGGCGGACACAAGGGGAAAGTGATCCCCCTTTACGTTGGGGGGCTCCCCCTCGGCGCTGACGGGAACCCGCCGCGCGCGGCACGCTGGAAGGCGTAGTTCCGCGCCCGGTCAGAATCTACTACCGGCACTGCCATCGGACAACAGCTCCCAGCAGGCATCGCGACGCCAGCCTGGGCGCGGCGGATGAGCTCATCCGTCCCCGCGGTGGCTGCTGGGAGTTGTAGTCCTCCGGTCTCCCGTTAGCCGCGCCGGCAAGCGTTGCCACCCCGGTCAATGGACTACAGCGCCGCCCAAGAGCCGCGTGATGCCTTAAAGGGGCCGCAGCGCTCGGGGACGAGGTGTGAGGGGATGTTTTAGGCAAAGCCCCGCGTAAGGGGCCGCCGCCCTGCCGCCGTTCCGACATAACACAGCCCTTGAGTGTAGGGCTGTTTTGTCATCCTGTCTCTATGCAGCCATCCCTCAGAACCACACAGGCACCACCGTCCCCAAATCCCATGCAAGGTGGGCTGAAAATGGAGGTTACACCATGCACATCGGGGCCGAGGGCATTGCTGTGCCCTGAATTACTTGAGTCACCATCCCTGGAAGATGTGGTGCTTCATGATGGTTCAGTAGCTTGCCACATGGTCTAGTGGTGGGCTTGGCAGGGCAGGGTTAGCGGTTGGATTCACTGGTCTCAGGTGTCTTTAACAGCCTGAATGATTCCTTGATTCTGAGAGGAATGACGGATTAGTCTTTACAAACAAGCTGTGGGTCTGCTG